>VYXD01000329.1:324859-427035 GCA_013397195.1 Hylia prasina | reverse complement strand
CAAAAAAGAACCACAAATTCAACCCGCCCCCCCACAAAAAAAAAAAAAAAAACAACATCAACAAAATGGATAGAGATGCAACCTGACGAGGCCTAAAAAGAGAAAAAGGTGATCAGAATCCTTTTCAGGCAATATGAAATATTCAACTGCTTCCTAAGCCTTACGTAAATGTGAACAAAGCAGCAACAAAGTGCGCACACACACACACACACACACACACAGATCCCTGAACAGCTACTGGCCCTGGGGGTCCAAGTTCACTTGACACAATGCTGTGCATGAGAGCTGAAAAATCCTCAACTCCAATGGACTATGAGGACAGAAGGAATTAAATCAGCACCTTTTCACTGTGACGAGAGGAATGCACTCTGATTTCGCTGAGGAATACTTGACTGGGTCAGCTTTACCTTTGAGTTTAAATCTCTCCATTCACTTCCTTCTTTCCTATGCTATCCTTCTTTATCCCCCAGTGCAAGCTTCAAAACCTTTCTTTCCCTCTTACCCTGGAGGTTTGTTTTACCTTGTTTCTCATTCCAGTCTTACCATGAAATACAGAATGCACCAAATCTATCGTGTTGTACCATTTATATTAAATGCCATGGAACTGACTAACTTGGGTGATTTTAAGAGTGAAATTTTTAACTTGGGGTAATGACATTTGTTAATTTTTTTGAGACTTGTATATGTAACCAGCTGGTTTATTTACAGAACTAGAATTTTGATAATTTTCATAATGAAAATTTACAATTTTATTTGGTCTATGCCTTTTTTTTTTATTAATTGTATGAAGAATTTTAAACAGTACTGCCTGAGGGCCAGTTCTTTAACTGCTCAATATGGGAAAAGATATTGAAACCATGGGGTTTTATGTGCACTAGATAAGGCTCTGGCCTCTGTTTCAAGGCAAAGAATTTCAGCCGTGATTTAGCATGCAGAGGATAATTTTAGTAGTGTGAATAAGTCCAGTTTAGCTGAAATAATTGCTTCTGTGTCTGCACCCCTTGTTGAGTTAAAATACCTCAGACCAGAAAATCAGTGAAGAGTATTACCCATTTTAGACTTCACTGCCTATGGTGTAATGGAATTGACATTGTCACACAACATACAGCAATAAACAACCAAGCCTGAATTACAATTGTAAAGATAAATTCATTAATCAACAAGAAAGAAAGGATTTTATTTGTTTTTAAAATACTTCTGTCAAATGCTTACTTGTAGGTGTTATATATGAGTTAGATGCTCCACACCTGAAGCAGATTAGTTAATACAATTACTGGACTCAGAAGATGAAACATCTGCTCTGAGGTGAGCTCCACCATCCTCCAAACCCACCTATAAAGATGACACTTTGGCTGTGTAAATCCAGATGTACAGCAACACTGAAAGCACCTTACAGTTATCCTGCCTGCTCATCAGCTGCCTTGCCAAGAGGATATCTTCTGTAGGTCTGTGTTTTATTTCCCACTCCTTTATGGATACTGCAGAACCCCTGTGGTGACTCAAACTGTATTTAAGCAATGGAACTAAACCCTTGATCCTTGTTATCAGCTTCAGTATCTTTTCCTCATGTAAATGGCTGTGTCTTCACCTTGTGCTGAGTGTCTCAGTTATATAAATTAATCTCACCCTTTACTTCACAGCAAAATACTGTGATATGTCACAGGTGGGAGGTATATTTTTCTGAAATTTATCTTTTAGGAAACATTTTCCCTGTTACACATCTTTCTTTCTGTTTCAGGCCCTGCAATCGCTGTCATACATGATTCTCCACATGACTGCAGTGCTAAAATCTCTACCAGCACCTTCCTACAAAGCATAAAACCATGATGCTTTGAAAGTGCCTGTGTTGATCATGCTATACAGATATTATAAACCATTTAGTGATTAGTGTACTGACAGGACAGTGATTTAACTTTAAAAGCTGTCCTCAATGGATCACACTTGAATAGTCAGTTGCGAATATTTCATATATGAAATTCAATCAATGATGGCCAGTTTTGACAGGTCAGTTAACCCATGCAGAAGAACTTCTGTCTCTTGGAAGCACAGCTTTTACAATCAATGTGTTGAGAGTGATTGATTTTCTATATTCATCCAGCATCTAGTGTCCATATTGAACACTCCTGCTGTTACTCTACAAATTGCTACAAAGGAAAACTTGGTTAGATTTAGGATATATGTTGTACAAAGAGGGTGGCCAAACCCTGGAACATGGGGCCAGGGAACATGTGAAATCTCAGAGTTTGGAGATTTGACACTCATCCGTATAAGGTACTGAGGAACTGGGTCTATGTTGGTCCTGGCTTAAGTGGGGTTTAGATGGTCTCCAGAGGGCCCTTGCAACTTTTTCCATAGTTTTGTGCCTTTCTTTTTTTTTTAAAAATCTCATTTACATTCTCAAAACATAAATCCAAATATACAAAGCTTCACTAATTTTAAAATCAGTCACCAAAAACTACCTAATGTTTACTATGTTCTGATGTCACCAGTCCACTCTGATAGAATCCACTGCTGCACAATCTTACTCTACACCTAGACAAAGCTCAATCAAGCTTCAATTTTGAACTCTCTGCATGCTACATTTAAGTCTTTGAGTCTGGTGTTTCAAAATGGCCACAGTACAATTGATGTTCATTTACCTGTATCTATTAAAATTCATCCTGCTTTTATATTCTACTCATTAATAGTGAAAAATGTGCTATTAAACTGACACTGTAGCTTCATTTTGTTAAATTAACAGGATTTTACTCAGCCGTTTTTTTTCTTTTCAGAACAAAACCTGGAAAAATGAGTGGCAACATGACTGGGTTAAGTGTATGCACAGGGTAAATATGAGGTAAGCAAGGTCTTTACATTTCTGCTAATGCAATTCTAGCTAGGGTCTGCCCAATCCTCTCTGTGAATTTCTCTATTAAATGACGTTCAGTAAAGAGTTTCAAACTTGTCCAGTACAAAAAGGAAAGGTTTTGCTTTCTTTGTCTAGGAAGAGGTAAGACCTGGGACAGCAATAAGAATTCAGTAGTAAGTTGCACTGGCACAGGTGGCAGGTACAGAATGTAAGAAGGCAAAGTACTTCTTTAACACTTTGCCAAACCCCAAAGCAGCACCTGTATTTGAATTTTCTAGTAGTAGTCAAAATGCACAAAGCCGAAGTCACATTTTCTTTCCCTGTTTGGGTATCTACAAACAGTATGTGTTAGTTCCCCCCGCCCCCACTTAAGGCAGTTCATCTTTCTCTGACAGCAGTCCTTCATTCTCTGTCCCAAAGGACACGACCCATCCAACCTCCTGTGCAACATACCTTCAGGTCAGACACATCTCTGTAGCATTGCTCAGAACGGGTGTGATCAGAAAGCTGTACATTCCAGAAACATGGGAGCTGGTAGACAAGGAAGGGATTTTGTTTGATGACTGCATTGAAAATATCCTAGCAGAAAAAAAAACAGGGAAACATTTGGGTACGTTGTTTCTACCGTGTGAGGTACAGGTGTCCCCCAGCTGACTGTGCTTCTCCCCCTCACATTCCAATGTTGATGAAAGGTGAAGTCTGTAAACTTTTCTCCATAATTCTGTTTCCTTTGAGGGTGCTGTTAATCTAAGGGGTGATATATAGATCTGGACAAGAGGAACAAGCTCTCCTGATGCACAGAGAATCCAGCAAAGTTTTCATTCATGGTGTACTGCTGGCATGAGGTGTGGTTCCTGTTCTAGTGACCAGGGAGAGTAACAGGCAGTAAAAAACACAGTGCCTGCTGGTACTAAGTACAGCACCACTTTTGAATAAAGGGAAGGAAAGAGAATCTGGCAGCTACACTGCTTCAAGGCGAATTACTAGATGTGACTTTAGCTAGCACTTTATTGTTGCAACAAGTACTCCAGGTACTTTAAGGAGAAGACATGTTGGACAGATCTGCAGAGCAGCCCACATCATGAGGGACAGAAAGTGTTTTGCCCCTAAGCAGCCTTTCCATTAGAGAAATTACAAGGACAATCTGAGGGTAAGGTAGACACAAGACACAAGCAGCCTTTCTCTCCTCTGCAAAATTCTGTCTCATTGCAGGTATTAGACAGCGACTCAGAACCCGATTGAAAACACAGTGAAGTTGCAAGGATCATTTTAATGAACCTTAGGAACTTTTGGATCACCCTGCAAATATGTTGTACAAGTGCACATCTCCATGTGCACAAGTACGGAGTGTGCTTCCTTTGTGGTGACTGGTCAGGAGCCAGATGTAGCTCAGAAGGAGAACAAATATGTAAATATGATGCTGTATTGAGTTAATATGTTTAAGCTGTTGAGCAAGAATTATTGGTTCAGGTCTAGCATTACATTAACAGGGTTTCTGGGTTTAAACTGAGAGCTGGCAAGAAGCACAAATAGAAAAACTGTATTTTTATGTTTAGGCACACTATTTCTTCTCTTGGTCTCAGTTTCCTATCTGTGGCAGGGAGACAGCTGCACTTTTGTGCAAGGGCTGTTGTGGCAAGGAGTACATTAAAAGACATCCGGGACTCATCTGCCAGAAACAGTAAAGAAATGTCAGGAGACTCTTAAAAGTAAAGTCTGATTAGACAATAACCAGTGGGAAAAGACAGAGTTTATTTGGACTTCTGGTGTCTGGAGAGTTCTGTGTTAAAGAAGGGAGGACAGAAAATGAAAGCTTGAAAACCCCTTTTGTCTCTCTTACAAATCATCTGAGCAAAGGAGGTAAAAATGTCAGGGTTGTAAGAGGAACCTTGTGATTAAATCTCCATTCTCTTCCACATTTTCCCCAGAATGATTCAACAGATGGTGACTACAGGCACAACAGCTTTCCCTTGCCTTTTCCCACATCTCATCCCCTTTCCATTTCTTTCCTTCCTCAACCCACAGCTCAGTGGTTGTCCCACAGTCCTGCAATGTCCTACTCACCTGGTCAGCCAGTGAAGTGGATAGCATGCTCATTAGCTCCCGCTCTGCTGTGAGTCTCCACATCTGTTCCCACTTCATCTTCCGCAACTTATCGAGAAGCAGCAAGATCACCCCTGAAGGGAAACACGGGACAGAGACAAAGAGAACCCATGATGTCATGTGCCAGCCAAGGCCCACCCTGCCCATGTGCTGATTCAAGCAGCTAAAACAGGACATGAAGTTATCTGACACATCTGATCACAGTCCTTGAAATTTCTCTGAGGAATAGATTATCAATGCTGTTACAACCTAGACCTTGAGAGGGCCTGCCATTAAGGCACCAAGAATTCACAGAACAGGATCCTCAGATTGGGAACTGTAGGTGGGGAGAAAAGATACCTCAGCCTGCACTGTCATTCCTCCGCTGCTTTTTGTCTGGCCAAAATTCTTAGTGTACAAGGGAAAACAGCAGAAGCGATGAAGCTGGATTGAAACATCAGCAAAACCTTTCCTACAGTGTCTTAAAAAAATCTGCTTGAAAAATTAATTCAGAAAGGCTTAGATAAGAGTGCTGTCATGGGGAATGAATGCAGACAGAAGGACCATAGAGAAGCAGTGCTGATAAACAGCAGCCTTGCAGGCTGGCAGAAACCACCCAGTAAGAGCAATGATGAGTTCTGTGTTGTTTCACATCTTCATTAGTGGAGGGAGGAAGTAAACAGAACAGTAATGACATCTGCAAATGACATTTAACAAGAGGTCTTACAAAAATATATCACAGCAACTATAGAGAACCATAGCAGCTACACAGAGGAATATGAAATGACAAAAAGCAGGCACTGGGAAAAGGTGCCTCAGGGAGTCCAAGTTGATAAAACTAAAAGTAATGAGAAAAAGAAAAGAAGTGTCATCTGAATGCTTAAGAAAAATTCTCCTAAAACTGCTGTGGTGAAATAAACTAAAAAGGCAGATAAAATACTTTATTCCACGAGTCTTTCCAGATCAGATACACCAGGATTAGAAAATGTACCTGGAAAAGTGCTACACTGGTTGGGAGAAGACATAGGTGCTTCCAGTTCCTCCCTATATTTAGTTTCTATGATATGGCAAGTTTCTTCCTAGTAAAATCTGGCACTGCTGTGAATAAAAAGAAAACATCTCCTGGCAGTGAATTTGTGAAATAGTGGCCTGTTTTAGTTGTGTTTTCCATTTCAGTCCATATGGTTACCAAGGATGCTGGAACCTGTACTGGACAGATTCCCTTTCATCTTCAGTCAACCTTTCTGCTTCCAGCTGTTGGACTGGAAAGGGATGTATTATCACAACATGCTACAGTTAATTTATGCCAGTGTGTTTGTCTTCTCTCCAGCATAAGGAAAGCCTATATGGAGCATGTAGTGTGCCTGCATGAGCTTCTAAGAGAGCCATTATGCATTGTCTGAAATTCTGCATCAGTGTGAAGCAGGTTCCTTGTGCTGCAACAATAAGCTGGGTGGGAGCTCTCTTCTCGGGCAAAGGATTTTTCCAGCTGGCAAGAATGGTCAGCTTTGAAGTGAAATGCAACTGAGAAGGTTCTTTATTAAGAAAAATAAAGAAGAGTGGTAAGATTTAGTTAACTGTAATAGTTTTTATAATCTATAGACAATAAACCAATTTTTCTTAATTCCTCTAAGATGAGGAGGAAAAAGGGAAATGTTTTAATATGTGCAGTATTCTCTGATTTTTTTTGACTTCCACTCTTAGGCTAGCAGCAGATTATGGCATTGCAGTGAACAAGATTATGCTGTCCTGAGGGCCTATAATGGTAGCAGCTGAGAGTAAAAGAGACAAATGGAGTGGAAATACTGGAATATATGTGAAAAAAGGATGTACTAAATTATAATGCAATTATGGCTATTGAAAATATGCACAAAGTTTTAATGTTTCACTGTCAAAACTAATTTCAATGTGATTTCTATTTTAATTCACCTACAGGCTTGGGTTTAACACCTTTGAACAGTTTCTATTTAGGCTTCTAATTTACTGCTGCCATAAAAATAACTGCTGGAGAATATTTATAGCAAGTTTAAATATTTACTCATTAGTATTAGTGAGAATATTTCTATTAAGAGGAGAATTTAGTACTATTCACTTAGTGTTATTAAGCCCAAAAGCAAAGCAAAAGCATGTGTTTTGGGAACTTTTAAAACAGTACACGCAGAGGAAAAATTACTCTTTTTCAGAACTTCAGGTTCTCTTCTATATTGCTGTGTTGCCAAAAGCAAATATAACAAATGAACTAACTTCAATCTGCACAATTAGTTTGCAGGCAAAGTGTCTGAAATAAGGAAAATAAAATATTGGCCTCAGAATCTACTTCCCTCAGAGTCAAATTGTCTGAAATCTCAGACTAAATTCAAGATAACATACAGCTGAACATAAGGGGAAAAGGGATTCACTCTCATCTGCTGTGCTGGGGGAAAAAGAGACTGGAGGAAAAACAAGAAATCAAAGGGATATTTTATTAACATCTGGGCCCAGGCATTGGGACTTCTGATCTTTCAAGACATGCAGCATCTTCCTGCCCTAACCTACCTGAGAAAAACAGAAGGAAAACTTGGCAGCAAAGAAATAAAAAGAGAAAAGTGGCAACCCAAACATCTCATGAGTATTATTATCAGCCACAGAACACCCTATTTCCTTTGTCCTGAGGAAATAGTTCAGGCATATCCAGAGATGTGAATATCTCAAAGATCTCGGAGAAAAATAATGCTTTATTACCAGATTTGTGGAAAACATCCTAGTCTAGTTATAACTTGAATGGCATTTCTCTCCTGCTGCTTGATGAGATTTTTCTTGAACTACCCACATTTGACAGATTCTGAATTGCTCAAACAGGCAAACAAACAAGAAAGCACACAAACAAACAAAGCAGTTTCTCAAAAATGTCATTTAAGGACACACAGAAAAACCCAGCTCCAAAAACAAAACCAAAAAAACTCCCCTTGAATACAAAAAAGTAATTTGGTGAATAAATTGAATAAAACAGGGCAATAAACATATTTGGATTAAAATGTTTCAGTTGGAAAACACTGCAAAATTTTTTTGGTACGTTTTAAAACCCAACTTGCTCTAAAACAATTTTCATGAAAAAATTGATACAAATTAAAATTTTTGAAAATTATTGAAAATTATCACAAAATTTGAAAGGGAAAATAAATTTTCTTTTTTGAGTCTAACCAAACTTTGGCAGTCCCCTGACTTTTTTTGTCCTTTTCCATCCTTTTCCCCTTTTTTGATTCAATCTAAAACAACTTTTTTTTCTTCCAATGTTTTCACTAAGCGATAGTTTCTAGCGATCCTTTAAGGCATGTCAGCAAATTTGTTCTTTTTTGTTTGTTTGTTTTTGTTAATCTGCTCCAGAACAAAATACTTTATTTCATTTTTCTCAACAGTAAATTGAAAGTCTGCAGAAAGATCAGCCATTTCCCTTGGAATGCTATCAAGTATCCCCACCTCTAGCTTCAGGAACAAAGACTATGGCTCTTCCTGAAATTCTGAGAGGGACATATAGTAGAGCTGGAAGTAATAAACAACATTTTAAGACAGAACAGAATCACTTAGAGAAGTTATAGTGGAACTGGACAAGCTTTCAAACTCAATCAATTTATTACAATAGGCCTTTTAAGGTGCCTGAAAAAAACACTCAGTGCTGCGGGGGAAAAAAATGTAGCTCCTAAGAAATAATTTTCTTGCCTGTTCCTTTTGGGTGGAACAGGATGCTTTTGTGAGCCTTTGAGGAAATGCCATCTTATGTGAGTAGCACATCAGAGCCTATCCCTGTCAGATTTTTAAAAATTCCTCTTGAAATTAGGCTTGCAACAGTGAACCATCTAGACAAATAACAAGCAGATATCATCATAACACCCGAAACAGACAGGTAAGGCATGCTTCAAAATATATCACAAAGCAATAGTGAGTTTTAAAAAAATGACTGGGATTTTGCTATAGCTAAGCAGCACACCGAAGACCACACACCAAACCACTGAGTCTGAGATGGTGTAAGAAATAATGTTAAACAGGCCTGAAATTATGCAGATTTGTAATAAATATCTGATTCAGACATTTAGGGCAGTAATCTACCATGTTTTGCAAAACAAATTTGGCACCAACAACTTGAAATCAGTTTTAGGTGCTATGGAAGAGACTTGTAGCTCTGCTGTCCCAGGAGAAGCTCCATGATGGTGCTGACTGCTGAGTACTCTTGCAAATACTTATGCAACTTCTTTTAATTCTGATTTATAGTACCTGAAGTCACTGGAAACAGTCCCAGTGTCTAATGTTAGGAATGCGACTATGCCTTTGCTGATCACGGCTTCAATGACCAGTTTTGTTAAGGACTGCATTTGGAATCAACTGAACCACAGCTCCACATCACTGACTGTGGCCTCTGTTTTCCACCCACAGTATCAAGAGCAAGCAGAAAAACACAAATAATTAGGGATTAGGCTGTTAGGGATTAGAACATTAAATTAAAGCTATAATTCCAAAACCAACCACTGCACACATTTTAAAATTTACATCTTTCTGTGGATAAAATTCACTGCATTTATTTCACCTGGTTTATAGACTATGTGTTCCTCATAATTTGACCAGCCATATCATTAATGCAATGAAGCCGTATTTGTCTATAGCTTTTAACATATGACTGAAGAACTGTCATTCTAGGACATTTCTGGAGCATTCTGATACATTATTTAACTATGAACTTACATGCACCAGCCTTCTTTTCTCAAAAAAGCTTTTCACAGTCTAAAACACCCAAACAAATAAAACCTTTCAGGGATACACAATGTATTCATTGAGAATAAATGATGATTCCACATTTGAATTTTTCTCTAAGAAAACTGAACAGGGCTGGGAAGTTGTTTTGAAACAAAGTGTGCATCCCTCCAGGCATGGTGACAGAACACAATAGCCCTTGTTTTCTCTGCACATGTATTAAAAGTGAAGTTGTCATAGAGTGCATTTTGAAATGTGCAGTCACTCTGCACATTTGTTGTGTTGGGAGGCTGGTTCCTCCTGAAGCATTATAAATATTTTGTTTACACTTCCTGATGACCATTTAATCAAATAGAAGACTTTTACTTTCTTTATTCTCCTCTTCCCAAGTATGCTACTTTACCTTAGGCAGAATTAAGATGAATGTTTTACTCACTAACAGTTCTAACTTATAGAGCTGTGCACCGTAGCTCAGAATGTCCCAGTTTCCTGTTTCTTTACTGCTTAGATGCTATTCTTCTTGAGCAATCTGGAAGAAGATAAACATGTTTTCTGTCTTCTCTCTTATGACTTACACTTCTGGGGGAATTTCTCCAACTTTCCTAAATCCCCAAAGCTGCTACAGAAGAAATTCCTTGATTCCAGAGTCTAGAAAGTCTGGAGGAGAGGAATCACGAGCCACAAGACTTTTAGCAGGTCTGTGGAGGAAAACATCTGCCTGTAGAGACCATCCTGCTTTAGTAATGCTCTCTGCTCTTACCTCCTAATCTTGTGAAGAGAACTAAGAGTTCCACAGGCCTTTCAGAGGTTAGCAAAGAAAAATCATCTCTAGAACTGAAGAAATTTGCCTTCTCTCACACAGATTCCAAGCACTATAAAGTCCCAAGCAGTATAAATTCACACACATAACAGCTTAAATTGCTGAAAAGATTTGCCTAACATGGAAAACAACATGGCTGGCAAATAACAAAAATATTAGAAAAATAAAAAATGGAAACTAGGGGTTATTTTCAGCTGCTATACTTGCTTAGGCAGCAAGGAAGACATTAAGGATAATAACCTTTCTCAAACCCCTGTATTTCCTGAACCTGTGGAAAGGGTTGTTAGAGACAAAAACCACCTGTGAAGAAGCTCCTTACATAGCTTTTTAAAAGCGCCTGTTTCCTCACAGCCTTTGCACCCCTGTAAGTATATAGGATGAAGAAATTACATTTTAGAGGCAAAAAAGGAAATATTCCAGGGAGTTCTCATTTGGTAAACTATGGAAATGGCTTCTAAGAAGGGAAAAAACCCTGTAAGAGGCACATCATTAGAATCTCTTAAAATTCAAGACTGGAAAAGTTTTTGCTGAGCAGTTTTAAATCTCAACACATTCTAACTTCAGACCTACAAAGGGAGAGAGGAGGGAGGCTTCAGCCTTTATATGCTGTAGCACAATGGCAGTGGCCACATGAAGCGCAGGTCTGCTCTAAAGACATCTCACACCACTGCCATGTACAAGGATCACCTACACTACTCCGTGTACATGTCTGAAAGACACCATGAAGGTGCCAAAAGTGGCCACTAGCTAAAAGATGGCCAGGTACACATCTTATTATAAAGTATTTTGAAAAGTGGGACTTACAAAGAAAAGCGATATTGGGTAGGGAAGCGGTATGAATATGGAAAATTTCTACAAAGTTTTAAAGAACTTTTCCAGTACTAAAATTGCAGTAAGTTCTTACACGCAAGATTGGCTGTGGTTTAATTTGCCTGGGTGCTTAGATGGTGTCAACAGGAAAACAAAGTCCTGATTAAATACTTACTTAGGTGATAAAGTCAGAAAATATAATTTTTTGGTCTTGCATAAAAGAGGTCATAGTTTTTTTCAAAATCAGTTTGGGGTCTACTAGAGCATAACTTCTAGGAAAAAAATCAGTCTTTATTAAAAATTTACAATAGTGGATAGGCTACCACAAACTTTGATAAATTATTCCAATGCATAATTACCCTGATGAAGGGTGCTTCCCTTATTCTAATTTGAACATCTCTTTGAACTTTCAGTCATTTGATCTTGCTCAATCTTTGCTGAATTGTCAAGCCCTTGATTAAGAAATGTTATTTTCTCCTCCAAATATGAATAACCTAGGATCAAATTATCCTTTGACTTGCTCCCAGATAAGCTCTTGGAGCCAATTTTCCAAACTTCAAGGGAAATTTCCCAGTATTATCCCTGAATTTTGCAAATTTTAAGTGGTCATCTTTGACCTATGGAGGTTAGCCCTGGACAAGTAGCTAAATCTACATTTTAAAATATATAAAGTCCAAGAAGTGGTCCCCAGCACCCAGAGCACCAAACCCCTGGTTGTGTGTGTACAACTGTGGGTGTGCATGCACTGTTTAGGGTCTGGCTCTTTCCTAAGCACACCCTGCTGGCCACATCCATCCCACACAGCACTTGTCTATGAGGTCTACTTTATGTCCCTTCAGTTTTTAGACATAATAATTATTCTGTTTGCATTTCTCTGTGTGGAAGATATTATGAGAGAGCCATGTCACAATTTTCTAGACTGGAGTGTTTTTTAACAAGGAACAGAGGGTCTATGTTGTGTGCACTGGAGAATGTCATCATGGCATGTGTAGTATTAATCTTCTGATGCCACATTTAAGGATTAGAAAGAGGTGCCAAATGGAGTGTAGTCCTATCCATGCTACCTTCCAGAAATACTTCCTGAAGTGAACTATGAACAAATTACACTAAATATTATTTATATATATATACACATATATATAAAAGACTGTTTGGTTCATGAGAAAGACAAGGTACCAACTAATTTCTGTGTCCTGTGGATAATCAGGGAGCCAAGAGTGAAGAATGAACTGGGCAGCTAAGTTACCTGGCAATATAGACATCACGTATGACAGGAGTAAAAAGCCTCCATTCCATACAAAGCAAATGCATCTCCTGTACTCAAACCTGAAATGATTCTGCTTTTACATCCAATGATCACACAAATTATTCTGTCAATCATATCAAACCTGGATTTCATCTGGTTATCCATCCTGGACTGATTGTCATGCATGTCTGTCTTGGGTTATGGAAACAAAAATGTGTATTCTATTTTCATCTGCTGAAAGCAGTTGGGGAAATGGATTTTTTGTTTTATCTCTTGTTACTCTGGCAGGAGGGGGGCAGATGCCTTTCCGATAATGGCTTAGCTATTAAAACCAGGTGGGGCATTGTTTCTTATCTCTTTCACCACCCATCCTCCCTCCAGGGGGATATTTTCAGCTAATGGGCCATTAAGGCTCACCAATGACATGACACATTTACATCATCCCATTGTGAGATGCTCCACCCAGTAGTGGGGGCTCCAGGATCCCTACCTAGATAAAAACTGAGACTCAGAACACCAGACATCCTGCTTTCCACTGGATTCCAGAGGAACATCGGACCCATCTCATCACCACTGGACCCTTTTTCAACAGGATCATCTCTACTCCAACAGAGCCACATCTGTTTCTCCAGGAGGACTGCTTCCAAACACCCTGACCAACAGGGTGTCAGGTTGTGTCCCTGACTCTGTCAGGGTTTTCTAGGCTTTTTGTTTGTTTGCTTGTCTTTTTGTACTACTACATATTCCCAGTAAAAGAATTGTTATCCCTATTCTCAAATCTTTGCCTGAAAGCCCTTAATTGCAAAATTATAATAATTTGGAGGGGGGGGGTTTACATTCTCCATTCCAAGGAAACTCCAGCTTTCCCTAGCAGATACCTGTCTTCTAAACCAATACAATCTCTTAATTCTTTATGAGCACAGAATTCTTCGTGTCAGTGCCTCAAAACACAGAATTGTGAGTGAGTGTCACAACTCTACATAAAGCCAGAAGAACCGGACTTTGGGTGAGCTGTCCTGAAGAGGAATCACAGAATAATACAGACTGTAAAGGGTCACTGTGCAGGAGGTCCAGTCATTGGATCTCCGCGTGCAGGCATGTTTGGAAAAAGGGATCACACAAAGCTTATTTTTATGGATAAAAACTGACGAGGTTTGCTGAAATTTGTTGACTATTTGCCCTGTTGAAAGCTAGTACGTCTTCCAAAGGTAATTTATCTTGGACTTTCCAGCAAAGAACCACCCACCTTTAAAAGAAAAAAAAAATCTGTTTCTTAATCCTTGGCTCTTGTAAATCAGCTTAAGTCTCTTTAATGGAAGTGTCAAACATTTATATCAGATCTGGACCTTATCCACGATACTTATCTATGTTTTATTCTTCCACAGAAAGCAGCAAAAAGTGGTAACAGGGACCACTGCTTTAAATTATGTGGGGCTTTTTGGTTTTGATCCTCTCAGAGGCATCATATTTAATAGGGGTCAAAATGTCAACAATTTTACAAGGTTTCCACTTGGAACTATGAGAAGAGGAAAAATGCGCCCTGCAGAAGCGCTAATTATTTTGGCTGGCTTCTGATCTTAAGTGTCTGGCTTATACTTTCCATCATGGTAGAGAATAGCTTTCAAAAGCAGTTTCTAATATTAAGTGTAGTCCACAAGGCTAACTGTAACAATGGGCATAGTGAGCAAGAACATGTCATAGCTTTTCTGGGTCTGGTGTTCACTCAGCACCTTAGCAACAAAGGAGGAGATGTGGTTCAGGGTTGAACCACCTGAAAGGTATGTCTTTGTATCTGGATAACAAAGAGGTTTGGAGTTTTGTGTTCAGAAAATAGCAGAAAACTTCCCCCTGCCTTTCCTCTCCTTAATGGGCAGTTTATTGACTGAGATTCAGGAGAAATAGAACATTTTCAGAAATGGATTAGGGGAACGAAAGCAGCAGCACACAATGAACAAGCCTGGAAATTAGCTACAGCATTTAAAAAAACCTCAGGAAACATAATCCTTCCTGCACAACCACTTATTTTCTAGTAAGAGAGAGAAGGATTAGGTTCACAACAGAAATACAGGGATTTGCCTAAGGAGCTGTTTATCATCCTCATATAGCCAAATTGGGTCCAGTTTGGGCAGGTGGACTACAAGGAGCCTGCAAAGTTGGACTGCCAAGCTCAGTGGAAACACTGCCCAGCTGTGTTCAGCAATAAAACACTCAGATGGTGGTCAGTTACAGGGGGTATTCCACAGGAGACAGTACTGGGCCTGATACTGCTTAGCATCCAGAATAATGAGCTGGAAATGGGATAGAATCTAGGCAATGTGTCGTAGGCAATGTAAGACATGACACCAAACTGGGGGCCTGTGGCCTAATTCCCTGGGGATGGGCTGGTCCTCAGAGTCCTTGACTGGACAAGTGGTGGGTAAGGGAAAGCTCCTACAATTCAACAGAAAGTCCTGAATGGGACTATTCCTGAATGAAGAGAACATGCTGGAGGACAGGCTTTCCAGGAGAAGTTCTAAGAGATTTGGTGGACAGCAAATTGAACAGGAGCCAGCAGTGTGACCTCAGCGCAATATTCTGCATGTTGTGCTCTATTAGCCCTAAGGTCATGGAAAGTGATTACCACTCTTGGCTCAGCATTTGTAAAACCACATCTGAAGCACTGCTTTGGATTCCTCAGTCAAATAAATACCCTGATACGCTGAAGTAAACCCATCAGAGAGCAACCCAAACGGTCATAGGTCTAGCATTCATGAGGAGGAGCTGGGAGAACTGGCATTCTTCAGCCTGGCAAGAAAAGACTGAGGGATCTCCTGTTGCTTTCTAAAACTACTTAATGAAGCCACACTTTTCTAACAGATGCACAGAGAAAGAATGAGAGGTAACAGTCATATACTGCAGCAAAGGAAAAATCTAATTACCTATTATGAATTTCTATTTTTATTTTTCACTGAATAGAGAAATAGTGGCTGAATACAGGAACAGGTTGCTCTGAAAGGTATTCATGAAGACCTTGAAACTCAGCTGGAAAAGGCCCTGAGCAACCTGAGCTGACTTTCAATGGGAAGAGGACCAAAAGACTTTGGGAGATCTTTTCTGACCTAAATTGCCCATGATTCAACAGTTCTACTTTTGAAGACTTCTCTTTTCACTGTCTGTGACTTTCTTGAGAACAACTACGTAGAGATGATCTGCATTACAGAGGGTATTGCAGCACTCCTGTCCTCCCCTGAGCTCACTTTGACAAAGATTAATGAAGAAGGGAAGGCTGAGAAGCTACAGCAGGAACAATTAAAGTCAGGACGTAGCTGAACATAAAAAAAAAGACAATGAGGAAAGGCAAGAAATGAGCTGCTTCCTCTGAATTTTTGTCCACTCAGTTTTGCAGATTCTTCTCTTTCAAAGTCTCAGTATTTTTTTAAAGAGGAAAGGTTTGTCCTGAACTTAGTTTGCCCTAACACGAAAATTATTAAAGCATAGTGATTTTTGTAGCAAACACCACCTAAGAGAGTGATCTCACTATGACCAAATCCAACTGGTTTTGTTGGCACTCCCTTAGTGGGAATGATTTTGACACAGGGGCTAGAAAGACATCTTAGTCACTCTGCTACTTTCTGTGACGGGGACCAAGCTACTTATTAAGAGTGCAAAAATGGAGTCCAACTGTGATGCCTCTTTGCTTTGCTTTGGGACTGTGGCTAAAACCACTGTCTGTCTCTACAAAAAGGAACTGTCTTTACACAACCTCTTTTATGAGCACAATGAGAAACTGGTAAGTGAACTTGGACTTCAGAAGAAAACGTACTGGTTTTACTATTACTATGCATTTGTCTGGGGTTCTCCTGTCATATAATAGAAGGTTTTGTTCTCAGATTAGGCACCTGGATGCCTTTACTAAGCTTTTATGTGCAAGTCTTTCATCTAAATTTAACTTGCTAATGATTGTCCCTCTACAATAAAGAGGGCATTTCCGACTTCTGGACAACTTAATTACTGATCAAGGTATGTATATTCACATAAAGAACTGCCTTGATCAAGCTAAAAATAAAACACTTCAAAATGATTTTTTAAATCATTGCATTGGAACACTACATCTAAATGTCTGGTTTATGTACACTACAGGGAGAACTTTACATTATGGACTCAGCTCAGACCAATAAAACCCCCCAAACTAGGACAATTTAATTGACTAAAAAGAAATAAATTTTATTTACTCCAATACAACTAGAATCTGGTATAGACTCTCTAAATGCCATCTTTTTTAATCACAGGTTTCCTAAGAGATAAATGCTTTTAGTTTTTCAAAGCAAGTCTAGTGGTGTTTTGTAAAAACAGTTTTTACAGGGGCTGAGAGATTCAATTGCTAAGGAGTAGAGGATGTATCTGAGAGAATGCCATGAACAGTAGACTAACTCAGCCACAGTAATGCCTTTACTACATGGATAGGCCTCTCAAACTAGCGGCACAATTTTCAAAATGAAATACATATTGACCCTCATTTCTGAAATGTCAAACAAGCTGTAAACAAGTTCTCAGTACATCTACATGCTTTAGAAAGTGCATGAGAAAGACTGGAAAGGAAACTATTCTTTGAGCATAGTCAGCTTTAAGATAGCTTATTTTTAAGTGCAAGCTACAGATTTATAGACAACAAAGATAGGGATGTGGTCATCAATAGCAGAATTATCACTTTAGCTTCCCACCTTTGACACGAACAGACTGATATTTCTGGTTGAGACTAAAAACACTATAGACTGGCACTTCCTAAACGGTTACCCGGACAATGTGTACAGTATTTGTACTTCAAAGACACCTCTACTTGTATAAAGCTCATGTGTATCACCATGCTTTGCACCGGTAACAGTATTTACTGAGTAAACTCACAGTGTCTTAAAGGAAGAATAATCTAATCCAAAAAACTGGCACTGTGAACCTAAGTATGAATGAAATGCTAATGAACCTAAGAAGAAGAAAGTTTTGCTTTCTGACTTGTCCTCAGTGTTGGACATTGTTTTTTTAATCATTAAATGCATTTTTCATCTGTTTGCAAAGGCTCCTGTACTTTGAAGCAATCCTAATGACAGGACTTTCATTACCAAACATGACTAATGTTTGAACTAATGGGAGACAGGAATATTGCAAGGGCTTTTAGAGGGGGCATGGCTAAGCTTGGTCAGGCCATGACGACGGGTTCAAAAGGTTCTACAAACCATGAGTTTTCTGACTTCTTCATTCACTGAGACAATCTGACAACATTCTCCTCTCTCAAGCAGCCAACAGGAGTACAATTACCATAGTATCATGAGCAGAAGCCTGTAGAGCTCAGCTGAAAGCTGTTACCAGGTTTCTGGAGCAGGACCACAGGTACACCACAGTGACATAACTACCAACAGCCCAGCCTGCACCGCTTCACCAGTCATTTGTTTTCTGCACTCGAGATGCAAAGCATAATCATGAAGGAGCACAAGATGTGATCCAGGCTTATTTCATATAAACAGTCCCTTCTACACTTGCCTTTTATCATTCAAATTTATTAAATATTGTTAAATATTATGCAAAAATTACATAACACATGCTTTCAATTTCCAATTCTGCTTCCATAGGTCCTTTTTTTTGGGAAAGAATGAAGGAGAGAGATTCATTCTAGTACTCTTCAGTCATTACAAACACAGGAGTAATAAGGCACAGTACACATCTAGCCTAGTAATTGTTAGGTGCTAGCCATTCCCTTCTGTTCCCAATCCACAAATCTGGTAATGTCACATTGTGGGAGTATGAATTCTCAGCTCAAACCGTTGAGACACCTCCTTACAGTTTCTGGTGGCTGCACTGAGGCAGTACATTTCAGATGAGCCTCAAACCCTTAGCATGGGCTTCTCTAGTAGTCTAGTAGTCTAAAATACCCTGGACCAAAGTTTATAAAAATGACCCCCAGCACCCAAATTATAGATTTATCCTAAAGCTCCATTTGCCATGCATGGGGGTTCATTCTCAGCTGATGGAAGTTGGCTCTGCTGCACTAAAGCCAGAGAAGCCAGGGGTGATTCACACCCTTGAAGAAGTGGCCAGAAGCCTTCACACTCACTAGAGATTGCTTTTAAAAGCTATTCTCCACCATGATGGACAGTATAAGGCAGACAAAGTACTAGATGTTTGTAGGTTTAGAATTTCTTTTATAAGATACTTTTCTGAGGACTAAGATGACTGTTAGTCCTGAAATGAACATCAAACTATACAGTGCAACTCTGGAGCTGTCAGTTTAACATCTGTAAAAAGAAAAATCATAGTGTAGCAATACTTCCAAAAGCACAGTTTAATCAGCGAAAGATAACATAGTTACATAGCAAGAAATTGTGCTTGAATTAGAGTATGAGGAATCTGGAAGAGTTAACTCAGTGCAGACAATAAATATGGAGTGGATGATATATAAAAAGGGCATTCAGTTAAGCAGGTCACTGAGTGTTTGTGAGTAAAGTACAGAAAAAAAGTTGGAAACCTGGTAAAGAAGGAACTGTGTTTAAAATGCTTGAGAAAGAGAATGTTGTCACAAAGAATGGTTCTAACTAAGAACACCTTAAACATTAATTACATCGTCTGGCTTTTGGTTTGGTCTGGTATTCCAACAATTATATTATGATGGATCAAAGTATGACTTAGATTAACTGCCTGTGCAAATGGGGAAGAATGAAAACCAACCAAATAAAATGCTTCCCTGAAAATCTGTACTGCCTGTCAGGAGATTCCTGGGCATACAGGAAGAGCAGAGCGCAAATGCTTACTGGGTTTAAAGAACCAGCAAAGAAGGAATAAACACATCTTTGCCTTTAATACATCTGCCTTCTGGGACTCTCCCAACCTATATGTTGTCCAGAGAGGCTCAGGCATAGAAAGATAAGAGTGAAAGAGAAATTATTATCTTCAGAAACTGTGAGGAGCAGTGGAACATTTTTGACTTTGAGAAGTGCTTCAAAATCAAATCTGCCAGGGTTAGGTCTGGCTGAAGAGGCTCACATAAAAGTACCTTTTCTTAGGATTGTATCCTAGGCCTGTAGTAAAATCACTCCCAAGAACAAGAGCAAAGTCTGCCTGAGAGCCTCCCCCTGATCCAGCTCTGTTTAGCTCATTAAAGTTTCAGGAGTTTGGGGGCCATTTTGCAATTCCTAAGTACAGCTCTAGGCACTTGAATTTCTGTGTCTTCCTCCGCCTGGACTGCTGCCTTTCATTAGTGTTTTGCTTAGAGACATTGCCTCTCTTTTCAGTGCCCCCCCTTTAGTTTTCTGAATCCTCCTTCCCACACCGTTGTGTTCAGTGTCAATTAACTTATTTACTGAACACATCAAACAAGATCCAGTTTCATCTTCCCTGAGAAAGGTATTCCTCCAGTCTCTGCTAGATTACTGAGGCAAACAATTAATTCAATCAATAAATTTATATTAAAGGGTGCTGATTCTGTCAATAACCTCATTTCCTACTTCTCAGAGGTTGCACTGTTTCACTCAGTGACCTCTTGTTCCACATACTTGAAAAAACAACATTCCACTTCTTATGATTACTTGTCAATCTTCCATACGCTATCTACCTTCTGGTTTTCTTTCTAAAAAAAGAGTTTTTATAACTATAAGGTGAGTTGTGTGAAGAAAGAAATTGTGAGGAAAATAAAATCATGTGCAGGATTATGGGATTATGCATGGCTTGATAGGTATGTATTAATACAAGAATAAACACATGCAGTATATGTGAAGGATTGCAGATATTTGATTATTTTTGCTTTCAGCATGACGTTTTGTGATACACAGACATTTGGTATTCCTATAAACCATTTGGAACAGTAAGTTAGGACAACATAAGTTAAAGCCTTACAGGATTTTTTTAACGTTAGCATTTTAGATATAAATGTATGTATTTTATACTACCCACCATACATTACTGCATTATTCTGATGTTACGTGGTTGTGCCAGATTTCTCTCTGCAAGCATTAAAATGGCAGAAAGGAAAAAGCAAAAATACAGCAGAAAGAAGGTAGCTATAGAAGGTGGTCATCTTTCAGTAGAACAAAATATACTTCTTTGTGGTTTAACAGTGAACTGAATTGACATCAACAAGTTGAATTGTGTATAACATAAGCTTTCAGATTTCAGGAAAAATCCATGAAACTTATCTCTGTCTCATGCTTTGGGAGGACTGAGGAGCAGGGGTGGGCAGACCTAGCCTTTCTATTTGCAATTTTGGCAAAGAAGAGTCAGGAAACAAACGTATTCTGCCAAGATCTTGTATCCATACCAATCTATGTTCTGTTAGGCTATTCTTTTGAACATTTCCAGAGAACAGAGATTCTCTGCAGAGGCTAAAATACAAATTCACAAAAATTAGTGGGATTCCCACAAATATACATAGGAATATAGAAATACAGATGACCCAACCACAACTTTTTCAATCCTTTTTCTAGTTAGCCTGTTTAATTCAATACAATATATTTCTGTGAAGCAAAATCACTATTATGGTGAATAATTTCCTGTTAGTGCAGGGATATTTAAATGGACTCATCTGTTCCAAATGGAGGCTCCACCATCTGTTCTGTCATTTTATTACAAAGAGAGTGGGAATGTAACTCACTGCAGCAGCATGTAAAGCCCAGCATTGAAATGATTTAGGTGTACGTGTGTGTTCTTTACACACCCGGTATGTTTTCTCATATACCAAACACAAATCAGTGGGAAGAAATTCATGGCCAGTAGTTTGCATTTTATTAGGACAATTATGACCCTGTTGGTATCCTGCAGGAGTTATTATCTTTATTGGGCAAACATTTTGTGATACCATTTACTTCTCTACAGAAGATGAGCCTCAACTCCTATTCATTCCCTCTTGCTGGGCCTATATATACAAGCCATCATGGACAGAAGTCTTGCAGGACCTGTCAGAGGACCTGTGCTGAGCACCCATCAGAATGCTGAAAAGCTCTGTTCTTCCAAAAGATTTCACACCATCTTTTCTAACACCATTTAGAGAAGACTGTAAACACCAGAATTCATGACACTGTATCATTTTTCCTTTTTAAAAAGATAAATTTAGCTGTAGCTTAGGAAGGGAGGTGCAAATTACCACATCTCATACTCTCTATACCAGGAGACTGACTGCACACTCAATGCAGGTGTTAATTGAAAGCAAACCCTCAGGTCCTACCTGTGTTGTAGCCCCTCCCAAGAGCTGGCCATGGCCGATGGTTCTTCCAAAGGTTGCCCAAATACCAATCACTCTGGTTCTCCACTAAGCCAAGAACTTGCTGCCCTGGAAAACAAACAAATTGTAAAAAGATCAGTCAATCAACGGAAAACACACAGGAAATCTGGAGAGGAACAACCAGTGGAAAGGGAAGGCAGAAGTTGGGGTGCTGCCTTCCTTTCATGCCTTCCAAAGAAGCCAGCTTATGTAACAGACAAGCACGCCTGGCACAGCAAATTCAGCATGGCTCATTTCTTCCCTTCTTCCCTGGCTAGTCTGTGGGAAATATGACAGAAATATGTCACCCAGAATGCTGCTTGATTTTGGAATACAATGATGGAGAATCCTCCTAGTGAGAATTAAGTGTTGGTAAAATGATCATCTAAACGAAGATCTGTTCATACTCTGATGGATGTAACATAAATGAAGAACAAGGCTCAGTATAAGAAACTACTCTTTTCCCATGAACTCCCTACTAGTTTCATGTATTTTTTTTCTCAGTCACAAAGGAAACATCTTTTGCTCTGAAAAATACTGGATTTGAGGAGTCTACCTACATAAGAAAGTTGCAGTGTTTTAATTTAAGAGAGTAATTTAGAAGTAATTTAGGTGCGCCTTTGTAGAATGCTGCATAGAAATTATGACTTCAGTTTTATTTCAGTTTATCTTGCATTGATTAGCAGCTAGTTTCAGCTAGAGTAAAATGTATTTTAAATCAAATGTGTCTAGAAGCTTTGCACTACTTAAAAATCAGCCAAAAAAATGAATGTTTGTATAGATAAGGACTTAATTATGCATCCTAAAATCTGGTGTATAAAATGCAAATTAAGAGAAGTGATTGTAATGATGCTGTGGTAACAGGACGGAGGGAAGGGGAGAACTGCATTTGGATCTAGTCAGAGAAAGGAAAAGGAATGATGCTTTGCAAGAGGGACGTGCTCAGTGAGGGCACTGAGACTGGTACTGGAAATTATTTTGCAACCTTTTGAGAAAGCAATTAAGCATCATTCTCAAATCCCAGCTATCCTTGTAAAGTTGTGTGTATGGTCACAGCTGAAAGCTTGAAATGATCATTTTATGTTACTTACATAGAACCAGAGATATGTATTACTAAAATTTCAGCATGGTCCAAGACAAGGTTGGGCTGAGAACAAGACATAAAGATAGATATGATTAATTCAATTTTATAATTGGTTTGAAAGGTGATTGCAATTACTGGTATCTGTAATCCAGCAGAACATCAGTAACCTCAACATGTCTTGAACGCTGTTTCAAAGAGGGTGAGCAGCAGTGATTGGCCAATGCACATAAAAAATAAACCAGAACACCATGAAAGCATTCAAGGACTGAATGGAAAACAATCTAGAAATAACTTTGAGAGATTACCAAATCTCTCAAACCACTCCACACCACTCCAGCATCATCCTATGCTATCCTAATGACATCACTCCTCACCAGACCTTATTTTCCAGTGATGTCTCTCCTATTCCATTACACATTTATTATATAGTATATATACTTTTTCATATTAGATGCCATAATTTTTTAAGAATGTGGAAAATGTGGGAGAGAGCAAAAGAATCATATCAAAGACCCATTTGCGCTACTGAAAACTGGTAATACTAATGGAGTGCAATGCACAAGCAAATGAAGGAAATTACAAGCCAGAGGCAAACACATCCTAAGCAACTCTGTTCATACAGAAAAACCTCAGCATCTCTCAACCTATGAGACACCTGGAACACACTGGAGAGCACATCAGACATCATAAACCATATACTGTAAGGAAATATGAAAGGGATCTCAACTGGCTGAAAGGAGCCTAATGCAAAAAGAGGCCAAAGGACACAATTTCAACCAACACTTGTTGATTCCAAGCTGGAAGTCCACCTGTTTATAGCCACTGCCTTACAGCTGAAGTAGAGTAAATCAAGATAAGAAACACTGGCTAGTAAAGGATGAGGAGAAAAAACCCCAAACCAATAGAAAATGCAGGTGGAGCTGGGCTGGAATGGGTCAGCACTGCTGGTAGGAAGAGACTCACCTCGTCCATAATCCCATAGCACATTTCACAACTCAGCAGTCCACAGATCATTCTCAGGATAGTACAGCTACCATCAAAAGAAATGTTAGAATTCCATTTGCAAGAACCATACTTTACCATGGAGCATCAATCTGCTTTCATTATTTTAGCCTCATGGATTTCCCAACATGCTACAGACTTCAGCCTTTAAACCAATGAATAAGAAAAAATGAACAAACCTTAATGCTTGTTAATGGTTTTCATTTCCCACATACCAGTCCGAAGTCTCAGATCTAATATCTTACCCTTGAAATACTTATTTCTCAGTTATAATTTCTCATGCCAAAATAAACTAAAAAAGGTTCAGGAAATTACATTTTGCATGTATTTACTGTAGTTGTATAATTTCCTTCTGCATTTTCCCTTTATTTTTGAAGACACCAGAACGGATCTCATTTTCACCAGAATTCCCTGAGGTTTGATACGGCACAAGGATGAAGACAGAAATGAACATCATGTAAGCTTTAGGGCTCAGATACATGGATCAGATAATGTGACTTACTGTGTATCAACTGAGCTGGAATAACTGCCTGTACATATCCTTTTAGCTTGTCACAAACACACAGTAAAATGTATGAGCTGACACACTTTGGTTTGCTTTTGCAATGGCCTGGGAATGTGCACACGTTCACATACTGTCCTAGGGTAGAGCATTATGCAACTTGTCAGGCTGTTGTAACTCTTACTGGTGTATAAAAGCCTATTAGGCAGATGTGATGGCTTGTCTCCCAAGCCACCTTGGAGAAAATTACGGAGATATGCTTTCCATCTTCTCTAGTTATATTTCTATTTTCTCTAGGCTGAAATAGTGCTGCTGTCTCTGCCAAAGAAGAATATATTTTTTATTTCCCTTTACATGGTCTCTGTGATCTTGACTTAAGGCAGAAATAATCCAGAAAACAGAACTTCAGCTGCATAGCAAATATTAATGCTTCCAAAAGGTTTTCATTCTGAATCACTATAGAAAAAAAAAAACCACAGAAATATTTTCTGGAAGACATTCCCCAAATATTTTGATCTGAAGATATCAAAGTAACATCTAAGAATGTACAACCATCCTCATGTTAAATAATATAAAATAATATGACACACAATACAGATGCGTAATATATACCCTATAGACCACATTATTCCATGTATCTCAAAGTTCAAAAAAAAAAAATCTGAAGTTTTGTCCTTCTAATTGCAACCAACTAAAAATTCACTCAAAAGCTTTCACTCAGAGCCTTAATCAATTTTTGTTTTTTAATGAATCATTGTGAGATTATCTGTCTACTACCAGCTATATCATTTAGTTATTTACTTTTTCAAGTGCATCACCAAGTTAAAGACATGAGGCACGGGGCAAAGGGATGTGTGATGTCAAGCAGGCATGGTGAACAGCTCCATGACCATCTACCAGCCTGTCCCTCTGCTATCCTTTGTGCCTTCCCTGCAAGGTGCTCACAGTTCTGCAGGAACTATCACCAGGTTCACTTCACCTCTGATAATACCTCAGTCTGAATTCAGGTTTTCTGGGCAGGATAGACTAGACTTCCTTCCCAGCACGACCTTTTGGAAAAGGCAAGCATAAAAGAGTTACATGAGCTACTCTTCCAGCAGATGAGAACATGGTGCCTGCCATTAATGGATTTGAACCTTTCAGCACTCTGATCTGCTGCTTTCTTCTTCCTAAGAGTTATAATAAAGTACCACAACTAACAGCAAAATCTCTATCATTTTCTGTTCTGGTCCTGCAGTTATGATTAAGTGCACTCCTCTCACTCTCTGTTTCTTCAGGCACAAGTTAGCTTATGAAAATTAGGCTTTCTTACTTCTTCATACATTACTACTAACAGCCAGACAAGAGAAAAACAAGGCTATGATTCTGGCATGATCACAGTGAAAAACTACCGGGCAGGCAGAATTACAGCTGGGTTGCTGGAATGAGGCTGTGCGCTGCCTGGCTGTGGGTTGACACCTCTCCAGAAGCAGTTGCAGCTACAGCATTCTGCACAGAACAGCTGCCTGACAGCTCTAGCACAATAAAAAGCTTGGCTGTTGCTGGGAAGAGGTTTCCATGGAAAAAAAGACACTTCTGAACCTGACAACTCAGAGCTTCAATTCTGCTTTTACTGCACAGATTTTTGGGGGCTAATGGAGGGGAAAGCATCCCATAATTCAGACGCTGAAGGGGACTCCAGACCTTAACTCAGCTCCCAGCTGTGACACTGATTTTTTGGGTGACACTGAACAGCCTCCTATGCAATTCTCCCTGAAAAAAACTTTTTTCCATTTTGCCTCTCTTACATATCGCAAATGTAAGTCCTCAGAATTAGTAACTATGTACTACTTTCTACTGAAAGGGTAAGAGCAGCAGCATGTGGCCAGGCCAGCAGGGAGAAGCAACTCTGCACNCTACTTTCTACTGAAAGGGTAAGAACAGCAGCAGGGAGAAGCAACTCTGCAACATGAAGCACAACAACAATGTAGCTGTATGGTGGCACTTCTTAATAACTTTTCTTTGGATACAGTGACTTTGGATACATGACACACCACACATCTGAAAAAGTATCAGCTTTTATTTACATTGGATCTGGTATCTGCCGCCTTTGCTTGGTGCCAATCTTGGTGTCTGTAAACAATATTTACCTATTCTGCTCTATTTTTGCCAGTTTTAGAGGATTTATCTTCTCTAGAGTCTATGGTACACAGGACCTTAACCTCAGCTCTTGCCTTGATGTATTTTGCTATTACAAACAATAAAAATAGTAGTAAAAAATATAGTTATTATAGGTACTTTCAACATCTTGTTTAGTAAAAGCTTTTTTTTTCATTTAAACCTATAGTGGCTTTTACATGACTCCACTGCAATTAAAGTAAGAGCACTGGAGCCACTGCTAACACTTGGTGTGAACTACACTTTCTCAGGACAGCAGACTGTTTCCAGAAAGCGGAAAATAAAAAGGCACATTAAAGGGGAAGGAGGGGCTGGGATGTCACCTTCTGATTGCCCATGGCCAAAAGGTGAGCTGGTATCACAGAAAAGTTTACCTCCTCTTGTTGTTGGATTTTCAAGGTTTAGCTATATTTGACAGAAGCCTTCAAAGTTAAAATCAAGTGCAAAGTAGTTTTCAGCCTCTTACATAATAAGTAGGTGATTCCTACACTGTGGAGACTATTAAAGGAGAACAGAGCAGAACTCTATCTTGCTACTTCTAACTACTCTTAACAGCCATGGTTTAGATAATTAGGAATTTAATATAGACACAAATGCTGGAGCCACAGCCAAATAGTGCCAGAGCAATGCATGTCTTCAGTGTAAGCTGAAAGAGAGAAGGACTCAACCAGAATTTAAGATTCAAGCTTGGCAGGATTCAGAACTGCAGCATTCTGTTCCCAAAATGGGACACAGAAATAGAGAATAAAAAACTGACAGAAGGGAAGAGGGAAAAACATACATATTCTCAATGCTGAAAATATTCTAAATTGGCCAGTACCAAGCCTGATGAACACTGTCAGGACTAGCTGAATCTATACTGGTGCAATGAAGCAGAATTATTTTCTGCATGATTCAGAGTTAAAATCTTTGATTAATGCCCTTTGCCTCTTTTCTGCTTCTCCTGATTTCTTTTTCTTCAGCCTATAAACACCTGCGTAAGATGCCTTTCCTTTCTGAAACGTGTGAGGCCATATCCTTAGCTGGTATAAATCAGCATGATTTCAATGAAATTGGTGTACTTAAGCTTCTCAAATCTCTCACTTCTCCTGCCACATCTCTCATCCACCTCTTCAGATCACTGTGCAGTTCAAGTTCTTCATCCTCACTATCGCTGTCCTTTGCAATTCTTGCACTGTTTATATAAATAGATTTTTTCCTGCTCCAGGCTCATTCCTCTCTTCTACTGCTGCGTCCTCTCTCATTTCTAAAAGAGACTCCGTCTTCTCATGCAACAAATGCATGACTTACCTGACTTACCTCTGAATATTTATTTCAAGCACAAAATCCCTCAGGACTTTCCTCTATACATTTTTTTAGAAATTTTACCATGAATCCAATGCAAGATACACACATGAAAGTTTGTGTGTGCTCTATAACACAAGTGCGCCAGACCCTAAAAATACAGTCTGACACTATCTCATAAACCTGTATGGTACAGGATACACTGTGTTCAACAGAATTGAATACTTTGACTTCTATTGTGCATTTATTCCACAGGTGTGCAAACATGTAACTGATATATGCATTATATTTGTATGCACATATTCACATGCACATGCATATGCATATATATACATGCATAAATATATACAGGTATGTGTGTGCAAGTATATAGTCTCTGCCATGAAGAACTTCGTTACATATGGAAATGTGAAGTTTCAGGGAAAAACGCCTCCTGCAAAAGTTAAACTATTTTGCTTGATATCTCATTTGCATTAAGTACACTGTTTCCCAGTTGCTGCTTCCCAGCAACCATTACTCCTCCTTAGTGGACTAAATACCCATCGACAGAAACTGCATGGACAGTTATTAAGGCACAGGTTGGATGAGAAGGAGGCCAAAAGAGTACCTCACTGAAGGTACAGCAGGATTGGCTCTGAAGAGGAGAGGATGGCTCCACAGGAGCACCATGTGCATAGTACACAGGTGCCAGGAGAGGAGAGGATACAGGCAGTGAATACCTGATAAGAATGGTTGCTAGACAAATGAGGCAGAGGTAGATACAATATATCAAGGGCAGGCAAAGTCAAGAGCCAGGCTGACTCAATGAAAAAGAGCAAGTGAAAGGAATAAAGGCAAACTCTGGCAATGCTGAAACAAGGATGTAAAGCAATCAGCAGACTTCTGGGATGTACTCAGAGATGGCGCTGTGACAAGGACAAAAGAAGTTAAAGTCACTCAGACTAGAGAAGAAAAATAACTTGACAAGAGTCTATGCAGAGAGAAACATGACAAATGTTTTGTATGTGGTAGGAGGGAGGATTCAAAAGGTATACATAAAAGGTGATTGAGAGGATGCAGTATACAGAACTGAATTGAGAGAGGTTGGGGTGAAGACCTAGATCTGATTCATCTTCATAAGGAAAGATGAAAGAATGAAATCAATCAAGAGAAGAAAATATATTAGGTTTCCACTCATCTTCTAGTGTCCTCCAAGGAGCTTGTTAGAAAAATTAAGAGGACAGTGAGAAGTCCAGCAAACTCCAGCAAAGCTAGTAAATCTATCATTAATGTTTGCAGCACTTTCATCTGCAGAATTTCAGGGAAATAGGTTTTCAGCAGCTGAGCACAAGAGGGTAAGCATAGAAAAAACCTTTCATTTTGCAACAAAACATTTTGCAGTTTTCTGTGGTCCCTTACAAACTGGACCCATTCTGTGATATGCCCAACTCATTGACATGAAATGTGCTCTGGCATGGAGTCTGGAGAAGAATGAAATGGTTGTGCAATTGTGAGCTTGAGCAGAAGAGAGGCCCATACCAGCTACATGGGCTGCTGAGCCAGTCCTTCCTCACCTTAGTTTTTATGTCACTGTTTATAGTACAAATTGTCCCAGCAGTAGAACTGACATCTAATTAACAGCAATAGGAGACTTCACATGAATCTTTTCCAGCTGGTAAACATTCTTTTCTAACCAGGCTGCAGGAGGTCACTGAGCAAGATCACTGCAGCAAGATATACCCGCTGCTCTGACTACACACCTTACTTTTCTGTGCATACCATTGGCTTTTCCCTTATCACGGTCTCCTTTAAATTTTTGGTTTATTCAATATAGAACCCCACACTCTTGTAAAACCGAAAACTTTCTCTGAAAGCAGCAAAACAAAACATCCTTGTGAACAAAGTCAATTCAAATCCACCCCTTCTAATATTCAGGCATTGATTTGAGAGAAAGGGTCTAGAGTTTCAGGAATATACAAGGTGTTAAAATCACTGCTTGAATTTGGGCTATCATTGAACAATTTTTTTTTGCTGCCAAAGATAATGGAATAAAACTGTGAAGAGCAGGAAACTAACCCTCCATGCACTATGACTCTATCTGTCATAAGTGCATCAATTTTATTAAGAGGATAAGGTCCTGATACAGACATTTTGTTGGCACAAAGCCCATCTTGAAATGTGTCTCAGTCATGGGAAGACAAGCAGCAGGACACAGAATGTGATCAATAAGGCTCTGACGCAATGCCTTTCAGTAGTAGCATGTCATTAAGAAGAACTTACAGCAGGAGAAACTGAGACTCATGGCGATGGAGTGACACTTCCAAGGTCACTGGAGAGGTGAGCAGTGATCTAGGAACAGATGCCAGGACTTGTGAGACCCAGAGCACCGATTTTAGACACCGAGAAACTGTCCCTAATGACAACCTAGTGCCTAAACTGTCACTGCCAGTAATCACTCAGAAATTCCCACTCAGCTCACCTTCGAGTAGCTGTCAGCTCACTTGGTCCACTGATGGCTGAGTTTTTCCTTGCTACATCTCTGAATGCTATGTGCTGCCCTGACATAGATTTACTTTGGGTACATCCCTTGGGATTCCAAACATGTCTCATCACCTTCCTCTTGACATTCATGCGGCTGCATTTTTCAGTAGTGATGTTAACTGAATGATCTTAACGCATATTTGCACCAGGTAACAGAGGTTCAAAGTCGTCTGTTTGTCCCTCATTTTCACCACATCACTGCATTGCTACACTTCATCAGTGTGATTGTTGTCTGAGGTTGTTGAAATAGTAAACTTCTTTATTAGCAAGGAATTAGAGAAAGAGTTTCCTAATATTCCAAAGACTGATCAAGGAAACGGCACAGCTTCCTACTTCATATCCTTTTGGGCAGCTATCGTATATTAACAGCAAGGTATTAACTCCCCTTTCTTTTTATTTAAAAGGAACAAATCTTTTAAATCAATTAACACACCAAGAATGTTTGTAAGCAAGAAATCAGTGTGTGAGAATCAGAGAAATCCCAGAATGCAGAAGCAGAGGCAGAATCCCCCTGCCCAAGATGAACAAAATGAAAAGGATTGGTTTTCTAGTGACAATTAAAAAAAATCAAAACAGATCAGAAAAACAAAAAAAACCTATAGAAAAGGACTGTAGTCATCCACTTAATGTGAAAAAGGTTGCCAAGTTATAATATGTGGTGTTGAAATCCAACTATGTTGACATTATTTTTCCCCTCTGTTGGGTTTAGTTCTGTTAAAAAAATAAACAAGCTTTGCATTTCCCTTTGGCTATGTGGCTTTGCCAGCCTCTGCAAAATTCTTCTAGATGAAAATTCAGGAGTTGTCTCTTCAGTAGACAGAGACTGTAGTAAGATGATGCTACCTGCCTAGCACTTCTTGCCAATGCTATTAAAGGCACTTATGACACTGACAATTGGTTTGTGTAAACAGCTCACTTCATCCTTTTAATTATGGGCTTCAAGACAGGTTAGAGCTCACAAACACCACTGCTAAGAATTAATGCATCAGGAGTATCAGACAGTAAGATGACACAGCAAATACTTGTTCACACTTAATGATTAAGCACAATTAAACCTGTATCAGGAAATAGGACAGAGCTCTGATACCAACAAACTTGCTGTTTTGCATCTTGAGCCTAAAGAGTAAGAGATGGTTCTGCTTTATGCTACAAAACAGTGGCTGTATCATCTCAGGCTGTAGTGATGAGCTCGAGTCTTGGGATCTGCTCCTCGTTCTTATGTTGACCGGCTGTGCAATCAGAGACAGGTCACCTCTTCAGTGAGCTGCAGCCTCCCTAAATAGGGCATGATTCTGTACGCAGGCCATGGAGAAGAGGAAAAGAACAACTTGGAAAACAGAACAGAAGTGTTGCAAGTTATTTTCTCAGCAAGAGATGGAGCACTGCAAATACCTAATAAATGCGCAGACAATTGGTCTTAAATTTGAAAACAACCATCCTTTCTCTATACTCCTCTCTGCCTTTCAACCTGTACTCTGGAGACATCTGTATTCAAAGGGTAAAGTTGAGATGTTCTCTTGCTGCAAATATGCCTACTTGTAAACCCAACATGAAATCATACATTGCATTGGCTCAGTTTTGCCAGCATGTCCAATACTACAGAGTCATGATGGGCACAAAGGTAAAATTACATAGCCATCTTGAGCTCATGTTGAGCTCGGTACCTCCAGCTCCAAGCATAAATCATACAGCATGCCTTGTGAACTGCTAGCAAGCATTAGCTAGTTTATTTTCTTACTTTATGGCTGTTTCCTACATATATGGCATGTTTTGCTAGTATGACAATGAAACAGTTAACATTCCTGATGCAGAATCCAGTAAGGCTTGGAAAAAGCAATAAAGCCCCATTCTTCGGTCTTTTGTAGATCACTCTTCGTGGATAGCACCAGTTCTCAGATGTTTAACACAAGTCTGTCTCAGCAGTGACATTTCCCTTTTGTCCCTGTTTATTGGCTTAGCAATGAGTGATTCCTGCTGTTCTGAAGAATCCTTCAGCAAAGAGGAAGAAGGCTATTTCAACTAATGAATCAATAAAGACAGGTGTTACAAAAATCAGTTTAAGTTCCCTCTCCCTCTCTGTTGTTTAATTGTTTTGTTAGTGTAGGTCTTGCTTTAATTATGACAAATATGAAAAATCTGAGACCAGTAGTACACAGGAAATACAGAATTTTATCACACAGCCCTGAGTCAGAGAGTCTTTGAAGTTGCACTAGAGTTGAAGTGCAAAGGCAAAAAGGTGAGACATTAGCAGAAGGCACCAGTTTATTAAGTAGATCTGTTGGTAATAACAGGAAGAAAGGGCAAGACTTGCTGTCCACTGAAATACAAGTCCCATAATGTATTCCGCACATCATATCGTTCAAGCCTCTAATATTTCATTCATTGATTTTATTGTCAAATGAAAAGGCACTTGTTCGAAGTGGCATTTAGTGAGACAGATGGGGAGAGACCCAGAGTTCATTACTAGGAGTTTGCTCACTGGATAAAGTTGACGTTATGTGATAAAAAGCAAAAGGAGGGAAGAAGTCTACTCCTCCTAATGTTTAGAAGGGTCTTTTTGGTTCTCCTCCTGGAAGCTGAAGGGCTTTGCACATGGTCAGAGTGCAGACTGCCTCACATGTCATCTGCATCTATTAAAAAGCATCACTCCAACTTCTCACAAAGGCCCTCCCTCCTTGTTCTGGCTGTATGATCCTTCCCCTACATTAGTATGTAAAACGTCACACTAGCACCCCACAAACCTTACAGATTCCTCCCCTATAATGAGGTTAACTTGTGTGGACCTTCTAAAAGGTTATGTGCAGGAGAGGCAAGATGTGAAATGGCTTTAGGCTGAAAAAGCTAGCATTTTCTGGGCTTCAGCAAAACAGCAGCATCTGTAGGCAGGCATTGCAGCAGAATTTAAAATGCCCAAGTGGTTAAAAATGAGGTGCCTATCAACAGCTTGGAAAAGCTTTTGTTAACTTCTTTATTAATTATGTATAGGAACTCCACCTAGATTTAAATTTAAACAACAGTATCCCTTTATTAATCTGAGCCTAATTTTACTGCTTTTTTTAAAAAGTGACTTTTATAGCAAGGTTTAGCACTTAAGCTTTCATTCAAAAACACTGAAGAATCAAAATTATCATCTCAAATATTGAAAACCCCTCATATTTCCACAGTAAAATGAGAGGGAGGCATGAAAGAATTAAGAATTCTGAGGACATCAAGAAGCAGGAAGCCAAGTGTGCAATTGCTGCAGGAAAGCATGCAAAGGGCAGGAAGTTCTGGTATCTGCTAATCCCCTTAATCCCTACTAATGCATGAAGTGTAAGCAACATCTGCTTTATGAAGTAGTAAAATGCTGTTATGAATTTTGAATCTATCTTGCATCTCAATAAATTTTGTAATCAAAAGGGTGAAAACAGCAAGACAAATATCAATAAATTCCTATTTACTTATTTTTCCTCTTCACCTGTCTAAGGGTGAGATGGAAAACAAAATTAAAACTGAAATCTCTAAAATGGACCTAGCTAACACTCCCTCATAAGCACAGATGTCAGACGGCACAATGTACTTGCTCTTAAAAAAGGGAATAAATGCATGAGATAAGTATGAGAAAATTATTCACAGCCTATCTGTATCATAAGCCTCTTCTGTGTTAAAGAAGAAATAAATTACGAAACAAACGGCTTCCCTCTCTGTCTTTCTTGGGTAGGAAAAAAAGAAGTCCTTCACTCATTAGAAGTGAAGGACTTCACTTCTGTCAGACCAGACATTTTATTGGCTCATAGTTCCATGTAGTGGAAACTGATGTCACCTTTTGTCAGTCATGCCGCATAGCCATTAAGCACCATAATAAATACAAATTACAATAGAAACATATTTAATACTTTAGCAAATTAAAAATGGATTGCCTTTCAAATACAAAAAAGCAGCAAGAAGTTAATATATGTGTTTGCACATTAGAAAGGCACTAAGTCAAAAAAAGAATGATTGAGTGATAGAGAAGACAATTTTGGCTGCATATTGGGAAGATCAGTAAGATCCAGTTAAATGTTGTGATGAAATCTTTACTTCCATTTGCTTTAACACTGTGAGAATTAATTCAGACCTCAGTCACATAAATGCTGTTGAAACAAGCACACTAATTTGAGAAATTACTATCCCACAGCAGGAATTACTAACCACCCAGTTCATCTTGGTGTCCAGCTATCCAGGTTAGCTGCAGCCCTCTCCACTGCTTCTCTACAATGGCTGTATGGAGAGTGAGAGGGACAGTAAGTCCCCAAAAAGCCAGTTAATATAGCTCATGGAAAAGTACTAAAGAGATTATAGCAATCATTTCTTAAATTACTCCAAACAAAATTGTCAGGACACCAGTTTATAGCTCCAAAAGCATCCACTAAATGGAACATTTACAGATAATCTGTTCTAATCTCCAAAAAAGGTAAATCCTTAGGTAGCAGTGAGGGCAGATTTGTGCAAGGCTCCCTTTAGGATATCACTTTAGCTTCCACCTCTGCCCTTTTGGAAGACCGAAATGATCTTTCTTCTCCATGATACTTTCCTGGAGGCGAACAAACATTGTACTCACTTTTAAAATCCAATTGTGTAGTCCCAGACAGACATGCCTAGGATTCACTCTTCACAAAGAAATGATAATGTAGGTGGCCCTGAATAATTCTTCCAGTATCATCTATGCACAGATTTATTTTCTTCAAAGGTATCCTAAATAACTTGTATTTTAATCCATCTGGTTTTGGTCACCTTTTATTACAGTGTCATAAGTGACCTCCTGAGTCATTTCTTAACTCCTCACTTCATTAGCACTACTTTTAGCTTGGAACTACACTTGCTTCCTATCACCTCTTAAGTGTTTTCAGAAACAAAAGACATATTCTTGACAAGACTGTTTTCTGTCTAATTTTTAAAATTTTCTCTCTGTGTTCAATGCTGTAAGATATTGATGGCCAACTGTACTTTGAAAATTGGAGTAACAAATTTAAGGTTCATTTTCAGTGGTACTTACCTGCTCAAAGTAACAAAAAAGAGCAGAACACAAGACCCCTTCTATAACATGTGAAATGCTAGTTTCTGTCCTTCTAGAGAAAGACGTGACCTTCTGATTGAATGTAAAGCTCTTATTCTGTCACTTAGCCCATTAATTGCATGAGGAAAAAAACTCCAAGGCATAGATCAGATTCTGGGACAACCTTCCATTTTTTATCTCCCCATGAAGAGCAACTCAGCTCCTGTCTTTCCATGAAAGGAAAATAAACAATTTCCCATTTAATCTTACAAGATCAATGCTGCAAGGAAGTGAATTGTGTATGTCTGCACTAAAAGAAAGTATTTATGTGAGATGTGACTTAAGATACAAAGGCACTGAAAAGAGATTATTATCTGTTTCAGAAGTGGAGAAAAGACCTATATATCATTATCAGATTCTGATCAGCTCTAGAAACTGAAAAGTACTAATGTTATTTCATTTCAGGACAGATGGGAAGGTTTGTCCCTCAGAAAGACTGAATGGGGGCTGAATCAAGAGCAATCATAAATAAACTAATTTGAAGGATTTCTTCTGTCCTATTTTCCTCCAAGTCCTCTAAGCTAATTTTGTAGCTAATGCAAGGACAGATCTGAGAGAGTAATTATCGAGCAGGTACGACAGGATTAAGTAAACGCTCTATGACAAGACAATGCTGAACTGCTCTCACTGAACCACTACACAAATTATTTGTGGCCAGGAATAAAGTGTTTAATTAAATCATTTTTGTGTAGATGAAACATGAAAATCGTTTTCTAAATTGATGCCACAGAGAAAAACACTTCCCTTCATTTGCTTCCTACAATCCATTGAGTTTGTAGTTCAAAACCCAAAAATGATCAAAACAGCAGTGACTCACTCGCAAGAGTATTAGGGTGAACTGAACTACCTTGAAAGTTATCTCTTTGCATACTTTTCTCCTCCAGCCAAGATGATTGTAACATTAGGCAAACGCATGACTGGAAAAAGGATAGCTTCCTGACCAGAAGGGTAGTGTCCCTCCACGATAAGAGAGGTTTACACACAGTAATTCTTCCTAAAGTAAAGCTGACATTCACTTCAATGAGCTCTTAATCAACATTAGCATTCTGCTAGAGGACTCTGAGGGAGAAAAGGGATTGTCATGTTTTTGTTTTACAGTAACAACAATGGAAAGTAAGGAAACCTTGCTACTTAAGAAAAGAATAAATGTGTGTAGAACAAAGGATTTTTTGACCCCTGAAAAACAAGGGAAACAAGGGGAAAACCCATCGAATTTAAGACATAGCTCTTCTTCTTGAGATTTATTTTCTGCAGTACCAGAAAGGAGAACCAACATTGCAGGGCTGCTCAGTTAAGGTCAGAAGGTCCAAAATATTCTCTGCCTGTCATTGCCCCCATCAGCAGCTATGAGACACAGCAAACTTAAGAGAGGAGAACTGAAAGACAAGTACCAAGAGTTTTCATGGACTGCACTGACAAACATGTGAAGTCATGGCTGAGCTGGGAGAGAAATTTTAATATTTTCATGAAAATGTTTTTTAAAGTCGCATTTAGAAAACTGTTTTGATTAATGAACATCTGAACTTGGTTTGACTTCATTTGGCTGCAGAATTGAAATAATCTACTGGTGGATAAAATGCAAAGATTTGGTCTTAATTCACTAGCCACTGTCAACTAGGATGGAATAACTTCAATCTATTTCTTTCTGTTTGGACTAGTAAGAAAGCCTTGTGGGGAAGAACTGCTGGTGTTGGTTATTAATGCAAATCCTTACTATCTCCCTTCAGAAAAGAAAGATGTCACTTTTCATTCTGGATGTCTACTTCTTATTGCAGCAAATCAATTCTTTTTTTTTTCCTTTTAATTGCAAGCCACAACAAAAAAAAGTAAAATAAAAATAAAAATAAAAATAATTAAATAAATAAATAATTTGTACAAAACCATTACAGATTCATCAAATAATAAAGTACTCTGAATTGATTTTTAGGTCTAGGAAACCTTGTCAGAATCTCTCTTCAAATGACAAATAAGATGAAAAATCTACCTCCAGATGAACTTTATTATTCCCTCTGTTGCATAGATGGTAAAATAAATAATTTTCCAAAGGGAAAAAGAAGGAAAGTTAGATAAAACAAATATACATTTTTATTATGATTTCTTTTCAATTCTACTCTTTTAGAAACAGCCTATGGATTCTTTGCTCTCAAAAACAGCACAACTAATTAATAAATATGCTATGTGAATAGTCATTAAATGAACAGTCTGTGTAAATATATATGCAGTAAAAAATCAACACCTAACATGCAGTAATATCAGTGAGTTTTTTGCTCACACAACTATAAACATACACATGTGCATATACAGCAGAAACTAGATCAACTCTGATGAACAATGTTAACAAAAAAGGAGTATCTTTTAATAATTCTAATAATTTCTGGATATACTCTATTAGTAAGTCACTGTGAATAAGAGATAATCTAACACAACAATTATGCCTGTAACAATAACATATAGCAGGGAGGGGGGAAAATACGGAAACAAGCATATGAAACTTCTAATGGAAATGAATTCCACTTAAGAAATATAGTGTGGAGGCGTCTAGTAAGCTCCAAGGTGTATGATAATGCACATATTAAACTGTTTCCACAGTATAATCCAAAAGTGATTTAAATACTTACAGCAGCTTTCATAAAAAGTTTGATATATTTCTTCTGGACCACTTAACAATCATGAGATGCTGCTTAATTTCCTTTCCCATCATTACTTACTGTCAATAAATGCATGTGCGTTAAATTTAATTTTTCTCTTTTGTAATTAGTCTTGGTCTACCTGCCTGACATATTAACTGATTCTAAAATCTCATATTTGTGACATCAAATGATTTCCATAGTGACAGACTGAGACATATTCCTGAAGACTGGTAAGTGGGTCATATTTGACTGAAAAATTCCAACCCTCCTTTATATATGTTTGCTCTGATTAGGCTAATCAGTAACTACAGGAAGACACAACCGTGGTACAGTTAATTTGCTGGGAAACTGACAATCACAGAGGGCTGTGAGAAAGTTTTTAAAGTTATTGTGGGTAATGAAGACATTAAGAATATATCAATCCCTTTTTGAAGATTAATTTGATTCATAACTTCAGACTTATTTCAATACATAACTTAGCTCAGTGATTTTTAATTTTTTTTTTTAGTAGACTGTTCTGAAGAATATGCCACTTTAAAACCATGTTGCAGTAGCTTTGAACATTAGGTTCAATCTGGACTTGACACTAGAAAATCTCTGGTCACTGTCCCTTTGTACAAGGAATTTTCTCCCTTCTCAGATTTATTTCCATTTATCAGTTTCAATTTGTACTGTAGACCATACTTGAGCAATGGAAGTGTACCTCATGTCTCTAGGTCTGCATTAAAATTTGGTTTGTTCTGTTATATGGGCATATGTGTCCTTGGATGATGTCTGTCAAGGGTGCTCCACTGAACACCAGGACTGTCAAGTCCCCAGAACTTGCCAGCACTTCTGGTTTTGAAGGGCAACTGAATAAAATATACTTAACAGTGTGGTCTTATATGTCAGCAATAGCACCCACTGTGCATCCAGACAAAGTGATTCAGTGGTGTGAGTCTGTGTGACAGGGAATGAAGACCCTCCATTTACACAAATTGACTTGAAGGAATAAATATTCAGACACAGCAAGCAGGTATGACTCCTTTTATCTCAAATGAAGCCATTCCAACTTGTAGCAGGTTCCAATATGTCTCGGTAAATTTATACTCCAGAAAAATTAAGTGTTTTTCATGTATTTTCTCATAAAAACACCAGCTGTTGGCTTTGCTGCTGATTAGCAACCTCCCACTTTCCCATTCCAGGCAAGTTGGTGAGGAAAGCTGTCAGACCAAGAACAGAATTGCTGGCAAGGCACGCTCCATGGAGCACACGCTGCGTAGGAGAGGCTTTGCCATTTGGGAAACTAGGCTTCATGAATTCTAATCCAGAATGGCCCAAGTTTAGTCCTTAGAAGAGCAAGCTAAATTAAAACTAACGACTTTCCCAAGTGGCAAGGAATCCAAACACTATTTTTGAAATGCTACCAGAATGGCATGGCAGGATGTATATATTGCTGTTTGATCACTGTGAGAGTACATCTAATTTGATGTTTTCATGGGAAGAAACTCTGCAGGTAGAAAGTACCAGAATCATGTGTGGCCCTAGATGTTAAAATTCACAGAAAATGGTAATAGTTGCCCTCTAAGGAGTCTGACAGCTATCATTCAGGTGTACTGAAAATAGCACCTCAGAAACCATAACAAAACCAGATAGCTACAACTTCATGTATTCACAGTAAATCCTCAGCAATTATTCCACTGAGGCTAAACATGAGATAAATCAGAGGGAACTATGAATTCCCAGTGTAAAAAGGGCTCAGTGAGGAAAATATTTATTCCTATGAGCAATTTATATGGACAGGGAGAGCTTATCCAGAGCTAGGGGCTCCACACACACATACACCCCTTGTAATGACCAGGCAAGACAGAATGGGTTGAGAAAGGAACCCACAAACAGAACCCAGGACTGCAGACACAGTAAGTGCCTGCTTATGTCTGTAGCAGAGCTGGGAAGCAGAGTGCAGATCCCTGCTGTTCCACTTGGTGGAACTGCTCTTCTCCTCCTCAATCCCTTTATGGTTTTTTATCAACTTATTTCATGAGCAACAAAGTTTGCCAATACACTGTGACAATGTTAATGTGTATAAATCACGAACCTCTTTTCTTGTTTCAACAGAAGAGTCTAAATAGTTGCTAAGATTGCAAATTAGTTCATCTCTGCTTAAAGGATTAACTTTTCAGATCTTTTGCAAATCAGCAAATTTGAAAGAGAAAAATGCTTTCCCAGGGGGAGTAAAGTCACTCCCCCAACAAAGCTGCTTTCAACTCCAAGTTATGCTAACAAAATGGCAAAGAGAAAGCTCTCTGCACCAACTTATTCATGTCAGATACGACCTTAGGAAGTGTTTTGTAACATTTCAGAACACAAAGAATACAGAATACAGTAACCAGCAAGCATGGAGAGATTATACTGATGTTTTACACATATTGGTCAGTAGACAGAGAAGGGACAGCAAACAGGAATTTTGAAACCACAGCAGGATGGACAGTCAGGTTGATGAGAGTAGTTAAGAAGATTAATGTATACTCTAAAGTGAACTCCCCTTGTTGGTCAGAGCTCAATAATTTAAAAGACAATGCCAGTGTCTTCATTTCAAGGTGACAGAAAATTCTGATGATGAAAAGACACAGCTGAAAACTTGCTTTTAATTAAAAAGCAAACAAACTGAAGCTCCCACGTGCCTAAAAGGAAGTAATAGCATTTTGGAAACAGAGGGGAGGGATTAGTATTTAGATAGTTCATTTTATTAAATAAAATAATTCAAACAGAACCAGTAACAACTTTTCCACCCTAGTATCCTCAATAACATATGATGATTACTCACCGACTTAATGAGAAAAAGTTTGAGGTTAAAGAGAAAGCAATTAAACTGACAGATTTGCTGTTACCAAGAACAGATATCCACAAAACGCAGAACTAGGCTGCATTAAATGACCAGAATAATTCATGAACATGAATGAAGACTATGAAGAAATGGATTACAAAAGTCACATCTTCTATGCCATAATACAATTGGCAGACCAGTGACAAGCAAACTGACAGGTGCATGTTTGGATGGACACAGAAGTGACATATTCCTAATATTTATAAAAAATTGATCAAAATGATTATACTAACATTTTATGATATATGGGAGCTCAGAAATTCAAGCAAAAGAGGCCAAAACTAGTTTTCTACAGAAACTGGAGGTTTCCAGTTAGCTTCCCTTTCTTGCTGCAAACACTTTTAACCTGCTGAAGTTTAGTTACAGAACTATTTTAGTGTTAAGAATTTATGAGTTGTGGGCAGGAGCTCTTTTTCCTAGAGATCATTGAGCTCTGTAGCCTCAGGCATGCAACATCTGCCACAGCATGTACCAGTGGGGAGCAGCAGCAGTTTGTCATGGTCAACTGTGACATTTTGCTGACTGCTTCAACTTTTTCCCAATGCTAAACTCAATGATCTTAAACTTCAGCCTACATTTCAGCATCAAAGGCCTAAGAGGAAGTTAGTACTTCACATATCCCCTGCACCTGGAAAGACTACATGTGGCAGATACTGTCCAATGAGGGGGATAAAAGAGGATGCTGGTGGAGAGCAACACTTGGCCCTGAATCTATTAGCCAGGACAGGCTCTGATGCTATCTGCCCTAACTCAATGCTGTATCTCAGTGCATCATCATTTTCAATCTTGCTGAAGTCAATGAGACTACTCATGAGCTTTAACACTTCAGCCTATGATTAAGTACTTCACTAAATAATGTCATTAAATTTAAATTGTAGATGCTTGTTAGGTACTCCTGAAGGTTGTTCTCTCACCTGCAACATAATCCCTGCAGGCTCATGGCTGGCAAAACAAGTGGCTAAATAACATCCAAATCCGCATGTCAGCAATGCTCCCACTAAACTTACGGTACGGGAAATTGATTGATTCAAGAGGGAGCTGTGTTTACCCTACTGCTGATGTAGGGAAGAACAGAAGCATGTTACGGCTTGTAGAAAAGATTGAAACACAGAAATAGAAAGGCAGATGAACCCAGCATACCACAGTCTCTAGCAGAGATATCTTAGCTGGTTTAAGCAGCAAAACCCTTACAACTGTGTTAATGCAGCGTTTTGCCACTGTGTAGTTTTGCCACTTCTCAGCAGGAACTATCAGTGCAACACAGTATTTTGCCAGTGCAGTTAACTAGCTCAGGTACACTGGCATATGTTGGCGCTCACAGAGATGTATCCTGAAGGATTCCTAAAGGATTAACATGGCACTTCAAATGCTACCAAAGCTATTTTCATTTCTCTCTATTCAGCATGCATACCTCAGAGCAGCCCTCTACTTTGAATAGCTTCCTACTCCCAAACAGGCTATCAATCATAATGAAGGGTATGCTAAAGCCATAATGCAGATAACAGACCATTAAAAGCCAAATGAGACTACTAAACATGTTTCATTAATCACAGCACAATCCAGTCTTGAACCAGGAGCTACAGATTTGGTGGGTCAGTAATGGAATGCTTCTTGCTATCTAATTCTAGTGACTGGGAAAGGGAGTTGCTTTAAACATTCTGCCCTTCCTCCTCTTCCTCAGGTGCACATGACCTATGAGGGCTACATTGCTGGGAAAGAAGTGAAAGAATAGGGAAAAAAAATAAGAGACCTGCCACAAAAAAAAAGTGCAAATGCCCTCCAGAAAGCCTGAATTCTCAAAGGAGCCGAAACACTCATAGCTCATACAAATTTTAGTAACAGCACTTCTGAAAAGCTGGCCAAACTGGCTCCTTCTCCCTGGCGAGAGGTCTTTATTTAGGGATTTGACAGAATATCAGAAAGAGGAGTTTTCTTCCTAGAGGCCCAAACCCCAGTGCTGATCCTACCACTGTAAAAGCACAGCAGGTAAATTTTAAAGAAATACTGTAAGAAAGAGATGCCCTCTTTGCACCACTTCTTATTTGTACATGTCTGGCTTTTTTCCAGCAGATTTCCAAGCCCTTTCCAGAAAAAGTCAGCAGGTTACCTGCCAGGCAACTGCCACGTGAACAAGAGCTACCTGCTGGACACATCTGGCTATTTGACTCTTCTGATGCCACATGCATAATAGCTTACAAGTGGTGCATAGATTTTTGTTTTTTTTGACTCCAGAAGCAGGTTGGAGAAGGTGGTTTCAGCAGAGGTGGTTTCTTTGGACGGGAGAGACAGAAGACACTCTCAAAAAGACTCTAGTAATTAATTGCAAGAGACAAGATGCTGAAACTAAACAGGCCTAACAGAATGGGTCTCAAGTTTAATCCTAGAGGAGGATTTGAATCAACAAATTTTTTGTGAGGAGGCAGGGTTTTACACCTTAGTTTCACCTCATTGTGGTCATGCTGAACTCCATGGTTTACTCTTATAAAAGACTTTCAAATGAGCAAAGGCATCAGCTGTTGACATTGGTGGATGGGTTTTACTATGGAATACTAAAAATGGGGAAAAAGTGTTGAATGTAGAACAAGAGCTTTCAAAAACATGGCAGCCGAGGCTTGATTACACTAGATATCTGCTACTCTGTTTTTGAGCTTGTTCTGTTCACAGAAGCAGGGATCTGATATGTTATCACTTAATTCCTGTATACTAAAATGACAGCATTATCTATTCTGATAATGTGTGTTTCCGGTAGGATCCTGGAGCACTACCAATTAAAAGTAGGTTATTAACACTTTTATATGTTAATAAACACCTGACTCCTGTTATTTGTTTTTAATGTTGCCTAATATTTTAAGATCTGCAGAACCTACTGCTCCTACTTGTACCCTGCTAAATGGAGATGGGTTTAGAGGATTCAAAATATCCCCACTGTGAAATTTCTTGAACACACTGTGCTTTGTGGCAGGGGTTGGAAACACTCCTACGCATTTGGAGAAATTAATTTCTGACAATTAATTATGTTTCTACAGTACAGCATCCTTCTTCTACGGGGTTAAGCACCAGTAGCCCAAAAAATACCTTGGGCATTTTTGTTCATATTGCATATTCTAGAGTATCTAATAACAGGAAAAAGTTGGTGGTTTCTGCTTTTTTTAAAGAGTAAGCTTTCCTTGCTATAAAAAGCAAGGAAGTGTAATATTAATGAGCCAGACAACAAACAAGAACTAGCTACTTTCTTTTTCCTTGACATCATCATTTTTAAGTAGGTCCCCTGATCTTTCAGGGTTTTACCATGGTAGACTATCCCCTTTAAAGCAGGTTTCAGGAATTAATCTCTCAAAGTCAGTATTTCAGGTCCACATATCCCTTCATACCCAAGTGTTTTTTCTCTTGTGCACAAATGGCTGTGAATATACCTTTACTTTCTTTGGCACAGCTATCTGCATATTTTTCATTGCCAGGGTTTTGCAACAAAAGTGATATTACTTTGGTAGCCATCAAATGATCATGCAACTCACCAGGATACAACAGAGAAGAAGAGACACCCATCCCATACTGAGAGCTAACTGGAAGCACTTCCTGTACCTGTGTTCTGTGTTAACACCAATAGGCAAAAAAGCACCACACAGTCCATCACTCACTTCTTCTCTCCCTCAGAGAAACTGGGGAGGAGGAAAGGAAGAATAAAAGCAAGAAAACTTGGGGTCCAGACAGAAAAAAAGTCAAAACCAACAAGCAATTGTTTAATAAGTGAAGTAGAGGAAGAGAGAAGGAAAGAAAACAAAGTAAAACAAGTAATGCCAATGTCCCTCCTGGGGGTAACTGATGACCAGCCACATCCTAATCAAAAGATGTCTAGTCCCCTAAAGCCACCTCTTTTCCCTTTTAGTGCTGAGCATAATGCTGAATGCCATGGAATAATAACCCTTTTGTTGGTGAGAGTCACTTGCCTGGTTGTGTCCTGTCCCAGCCCACTGAGTGCCTACCAAAGTGCTGGGGGGGCAGAGCGAGAACTGGGGAACACCTTTATGCTGTGCAACCACAGCTCAGCAAAAGCCAGAACACGAGTGACCCATCAGCACTGTTTATGGTCACAAAATCTAAACCCCAACACCATATGAACTTCTACAAAGAAAATTATTCCCGACTTTCAAGCAACTTCCCTCTTACCTGCATACACAGCACAGATTAAATGAGACTGGTAAGCAAAGGACTCCAAGCCATGCTAAATATTTTAGCATGTTTAAACATTTAAACAGATGGGAGTGAGCTTCAGAGTTACTGTGTCCTGGACATCTTGACTTTATTTGGGTTTTGCTGTACTATAACCTCTTCAAGAGACCTGCCAGTGTTCCATAGACACAGCATCTCCTCACAAGCAGCTGCCCGTCTTCAGAGCTCTGTCACCTTTCTCTGCCTGAGAATCTGCTAAGAGGGATTTACTGCCCTGTTCAGCCATCACAACCTATTGTATATGGGTTTCTTCTACAATGGTCTTTTGCTACATGTTTCACAGACCCTAGAGTAATTGTGACCCAGGTTTTGAGTGAGGAAGTCAAGATGGTAAAGGGGTGGGAAAATACAGGAAAGTATCTTGCCAGTGTAAGACTGTATGAGTCATGTAAGGTATATCAATAATTAAACAATAAAAAGAATGAAGCAGAACAAGTGTGGATTAGAGGTCCATCCTAAATATGGGCTGGAACTAATGAAGCTTTTCTTTTTACCATCAGATAAAATTTATTACATGTACTTCAAAGGCAGCTGACTTAGTGAGCAGTGGAGGTGGGTCAGATACATCCTTTTCACTGACACTCAGCATAAAAGGAGAAGCATTCATAATGGAACAGCTGAACTGGCTATGAAAATAATAACCCATGACTTTGGAAAATTTTAAAGAGAGGATTAAACCCAAAAATGAAAAGAGAGGGAAGGGAAGAATGGCATATTAAATAAAACCAGAATCCTGTAGTTATTTCACAGCTACGTAAAGTGTGTGCCATACATGCTCCTCTGGCCAGGTCCATAAAACCTGACCTACGATACACCAGGCTGTTAAAAATGCCTCTACTCTCTGCAGCAGAGGCTGACCAATTAAATGCTAACAGTACTGAAAGTATGGTAAAAAGCATCCTGACTGCCAGTGTAAATGCCATTACATCAAGAGCTATTGCAGACAACACCACATCACCACATCAGAAATGTTACACAGAGACCTACAGGGACAACAGGGCATATAGGGAAATTAGAAAATAAATCATCATGCAAAAGTTAGAAGTTAATAAGTTTGACGACTAGAAACCCAGACAGAAATACTGAGGGGTGAAAATGGGCAGAAAGCAGTATATTAGACAATAGAGAGGTATGATCTGTTGTGCTTTTCACAAGAACTGAAAGGAAATGCTTGGCTCTTGTTTCACTTGTGAGGCTGCCTGGCACTCATCCCCTGCTCCAGTTAGACCCTCCTGCCTCTAATGCTGAGTCTTGCCTGAACTTGTAGTTTGGAAAGTAATGTGGAGAGAAAAAGTGCTAGTCCTTACTGACAGCAGACAGGCAGACCACATCCGTGTAGCCTCACATTTCTAAAAAGCCCTTGTAACAGAGCTGTACACTCAGACAAATTCAGCTTTTCTCTTGCACTCCATTGCTAAATATCCTTGTGATTCTTCACAAGAAATCACATCAATTTGCAAGTGAGTAGTTATTAACCTGCCACTGATAGATGCAATGGCATTTCAGGAACAAGACTGTGACACTGTAACATGGGCTACAGTATGTGGAATAATGGAAAATCCTTAAACTACAGCTCAGATGTAAGTATACAAATCCCAAGCTATTCCAAGCTAAATGAAAGCTATCACGACTTCTCTTTGACAATCACCAAATTTATCCACATTTCACAGTTTCCAAATTTTTGGTTCCTTCATGTTTTCTTGATTTTTAACAGAATTTCATGCATTTTTATTTTTCAGGAAAAATTAATCTATTGAGCATAGATGGTAAGAGTAGTTCTAGGAGACCACTGCTGATCACTGAAGTCTCTTGTCTTAGGAAAAAAAAACTCGTCGTACATTTCACACATGCACTGTTTTCTAATTAAAAGCTGGATTCTCATCTAATTTTCCCCAATATAAATCCAAGGATAGCTTAAATGAAAGTAATGAAATTGCTCTGGATTCAGTCTATGGCAAATGAGACAAGGATCTTGGCCTAATCTCACGAATGTCTCCCTTGAGATCCCCATTAGTAACACTGTTTTTTTAGTGAAAAATGCACCACATTCTTGCAAGATCCCCTGAAGGATAAAATGGTGGGTTTTAATATATCAGTTCTAGGAAATAACCATTAAATTTTGGTGAGATCTGAGGGGAAATGGTTACAACACCCTGCTATCTCAATATACCTTCTCACCAACAGCACTAGAAATACAACCATAATATATAATTGTTTCAGTTAGTATATATTCCAAGCCTATAAGGGAAAACCGTGATGCAACTACACCTGTCTTCCTTCTCAAGTATCTTTATTACTAATTGTTTACAATTTCACTCATGGCAGTTGCTGGATACGGTTGATTTCAATATATTAATAAGGGATACTAATCCCACTTGCAGGGCAGGAAATGGGCATCTGAATTGGTAAGGCTGCTCCAAACTTTCAGGCTAATAAAACGCTTGTGACAGTTCTTTATGTTGACTTATCTGAAGGAGTTTGCCTCCTCTTTGCCCTTTCACAATGGACTATGAGCAAGACATAAGAGTTACAAAGCTCCTCGGAACAAGCTCATGTTTTGCCTGACAGCTAGGCCAGACAGAGGCTGGATGGAAGAACAGCAATACCAGCTATTCTGGATATCTTAAGAAGTATATCCTCAGTGCATTTGTGCAGAGGTGGACATGTAAGCATGACTTTCTCCCCCCTCTGCCCAAAAAGCCCTCAGACTTAAATTACAGTCTTCTGTATCTGTGTTCAACTCTAGTTGCAACTTCCTTCAGAGTTTATCATTGCCTTTTCAACTATTGATCACAAGGGGGCAAAAATAATGAAAGGTGCTCTCCAGGTCTCAACACACTTTCCAGAGATAAGTAACTTAATCTTTAGTTCCTAATTTTGACAACCTGGAAACCTTACAAATTGTTAGAGAAATGATTAAACATCTTCATCTTCTACCAAGCGATAAATTAAGACTAATCACAGCTTGGGATAATGAAAATCAAATTTCTTCTACTTTAGAATCTGCCTTCCAAACTTCATCTTAAGAAATTTGCATTCCCATCTGCCTTCAGTGTGAAAGTCAAGACTTACATAGCGATGTACCTTAGGACAATATATTCCAAACAAGTTAGTCCAAGCCTCACTCCAGCCATGGCTCCATGCTCATTAGTACACAGGTTCTGTTCACGACTGAATAACCCAGCAGAGCAAACCTCATACACAGTCAAATGTGGGCACAGATGACATTTCTACTGCATTAGCCTGAACACATGGTTCAGAGTTTGGGCTGATTTTAAGCTTACCATGGAAAGACAGATGGTATCTGATCCGGGGTAAAGTTTCTCACAATAGTTAATCCATTAGTATTTTAGAATAAAAATGAATCAGTGACTTTATACCAGATACCACATAGTTCTAGGTAGTTATGACATATCGATCTCTAGTTTTTATTTATTATATCACTAAACAGTGACCTTCATCAATAAGCCTGCACCTCATAATTTTTTACCTTTTGGGGCAAGGTTAAGTACAGAACTGGCTCTCTGGTGAAGTGTGCCTCATTTCAGAGAGTGTGTTCCAACAAGAAACTGCAGATGGACCTCAGTGCTCTGTGGAAAACACATGGTGATGGGAAGACATGAAACAGCTTGTAAACTGTAAGAAAGGTGAAAACCAAGGCAGCTCAAATACTGGCGTCACACCTTCAATAACAAAACAGCTCTGAAGCACATGAAGAACTCTTGCCTCTGAAACACACTGATACTCTACTGACCATGCTTACAGGGTATCGACTGTACTGTCTAGGGCAAGGTGGTGCTGATTCTGTGTTCTGTGTTGTCAATATCCTGACACTCCCAGGAGAATACAGTAGGTTAGGCCAACATCTGTTTTCTTACAGGGTTTGCAAAGAGCATACTGCAACCTGCAGCTCCTCCTTACCTTTGCTTCACTTTAAAAGGAAATCTCCTGAAATTCTCCTTCTGCACAGGTACATATTCCAGATCCAGACCTAGATACCTCCCAACATGGTTCCTGACACTGCAGTCTTCCTTCTTTACCTGAGTTTATCTCATAGAACTATCTCAATCAAGTGAGAAGAGTAGAAATCATAGTGCACTGTGGTCAGTATCCATTAATTTAATTGAAACAGTACTAGTTTCAAGGTGGTACAGAAGTCCCTCTGAAGTCTGGCTACATTTTTTCCATTGAGTAGAAGTCAACATCAGTGCCATAAGGAGATAAAGGAAAAGGAGAAGCAAGTATTTACAACATTTAAACTTTGATCTATTAACTTGAAAATTCTTGACTGGAAAAAGGAGCTGAAGAAGAACAAAGAGGAAATCATGTCCAGTAAATCCTGATTCGATTAGATGGAAGACATACCATCTGGAAACTTAAAGATCATGGGGGTGCTTTCCAATACCATGAAAATGAAGGATAAAAAGCATTCTAGGGTGTAATTTCTCTGAACAGGTTAGAGGGGGGCATTCAGAAAGCAGGAAGGATATCCTCTTTACAACTAATTACCACTACCAGGGCTGAGTAATTCAAAATGAGGCCTGGAGAACTGAGAGTCAAATGAGAGAAGCAATAGCAGACTTGTCTGTGGGCTTGATATTTCTGAGTCTGTAAGGTTTTCAGCCTGTCAGTGGCTGATTTTCTTCCCAAGGGGAGATTTCTTGGGAGAATTTTCTTTCAAGGACAGTTCCTGTAAATAACTATTTTTTTTCATAACATTTCTAAGTTCTCATAACAACCTCCCTACCAGGTGTTGTTTCGGTTAATGGAGAGAGGTGTCAATTCTATGGACCAATGATATGCCTTTTTAGTGCAGCATGTTATAAAAAGGCTGAATGAATTGTAAAGAAAGCCTTCTGATGTTTCTTCTGCCTTGAATTGAAGTCAAGCTTCTTTATTTCGTGTCCAACGCTGACATCTAGGCTTACACAGGGGTCAGAAACCATAAAGCATAACTTTAAAGCAATTCCTGCTGTCTGCTTGACCTTGTCAAGGGGAATTCTTGCAAGATTCCAGCTGGAAGCTTTTCTGTTCTATAAAACATGCATATCAGAAATGAAAAGTTTTTTCATCACTGATGCAACTGATTACAGGAAACTGACAGACCTGTGCCTCCCCATAAAAATAGGGATCAATAACAATTTCCACAGCTGTCTGACTATGCTTCTTTATCCTCTTTCCAAATAAGTAGTGTGGCTGGTCATAAGATTATGAACCTGTAATAGTGTACTGTGTCCTCTGCTTGTTAGGATAGAGTATATGGTCTGCAACAGGCCCATAACTTCAATTTGAAGTTTGATAGCAAAGATGCACAGTAATCTATCAGACGTTAGGAGAGCTGATATGCTCCAGCGGTCTACTGCCCCAGACAGTTACATAATGAGTAGATGGAGATGCAGATTCATGGAAGGAAAAGCTCCATTACTATTCTTTTCAAAGCCAACAGGTTCTGAAGAGCACAGCCATTAAAGGTATCACACAGAAAGAGGGAAAAGTCCTCAATACAGAGAGATCACAAACAATTTAGGGACTTGCCAGGTCCTAACCAGCACCCGAGGCTTGCAGGCTATCAGTATGCAGCTGGAGCCAGCTCTCAGCAGGAATCCCTCTCACCTTTGTGAGAGGCTGCATCGTTCTGCAATTCTCACTTTAGCCTCTGAACAGTCTCAAGGAGCCCCATGCAGAGAACTTTAAAGAAGTGCTTACTTTCACATCTACAACTATCACAGCAAGTTGTTTTTACATTAATTCCTTGGTACACAACCAAAGCCCTAACTCCTGTTTTGCTGGGAGTTTTTTTGAGTATTTACTCATGTGGACAGATTAGCCAGCCGCGCTTGAAGCGCAATACTTCTGACCTCCAAGTTAAGCAACAGGAATTTATTTTTACTCTTTTCCTCTTCTCAGTCAACCATGACACCAGATTTTCTTCCTGGGTTTAAGCATATGCTTCATTTTTGTTGCTTATTATGTCATTCTGACACTTTCTGAAACCCCTGCAGTGTATTGTGATATACCTGCAAAAGGCCAGTGTTAAATACATTATGTGAAGAAGGAAAAAAAAGAATTCTCATAAAAACTGAAACCCACAACAGCACATTTCTATGGCAATGCAGGACTGCTTTGGTTGTTATGGCAACTAAACCTTTAAAAGCAATAGCATAAAACCAAAGCAAAAAAAAGCACAGAAACAGAGCTTCATCACTGCTCGTCTAAATTTTGTAAGTAATTCTCAGTCTTCCTTCCCCACACAAAATCTAAATTGGATGATACAGTGATCAAAATGCTTTAGGAAGATAAAGGAAACCACTTGGCTTCATGGCCAGGGATGTGTGGAGCATCTTACCACTCTCCAAAAAACTATGACTAGAGGTGCTTGTACATAAACAAACACCACAGAGCAAAACAAATAAAAAGGTGGTGGCAGTGACAGTAGACTAATTGCTGACTGCAGCTAAGTGGGGATGGTATCTGCACTACCAACCCTGCAGAAGGGACAGGCCAAAATTACATTGAATTAAATGTTGTGTTAGCTCCTTAATGCTATCATGCACTTCATTATTTCCTTGGCAAGTGGTTTTTTAATAGTCAGATGTCACTGACAAGAAAATGCAGAAAAATTCTAGATATGTGCACTTGCCTCTATATAGCTTCACAGAAATTTACTGTGATATATGCTTTTTAAAATAATCTTAGGTTTCAAGATATACCATCTTGACTAACTCGGGATGCGTTGCCACCTCTCCTTTTTCCTATTCCTTCTTCCTGCTCAGTATCCTCACTCTAGTCAATCTTCACATTGCTTTCTCCCTCATCTACCAAGTTATGTCCATTTCCCATTATTACATTTGAAAGAATTAAATGATCACAAGAGTAGAATTGTCAGTGTGTGAACCTTCTCTTCTAAATCTGCTGAGGCACCTCAAAACTGATACCCCAGAAGGGCATCCCTTTGCTTCCCTGTTTATACACTTCACCATCATGCACATCAGACCTGGCTGAGGTGACCCAACTGTTTTTACTTGTGACCCTTAATGGGGGGGTTAGAGTTGAAATGAGAAAATATTTAAAGATTCTTCTTCCAACTAGTCACATCTTTTTTTAGTTAGTCAAGAAAAGAAGCTGTAAGTTCAAAGCAGGAATGTTTACATAAGTCAAGGAATACAGGAACTAGACTTCTTTAATGGTAGAAGTCAGCACCATCCTGTTCACTCCAATGTTTTATAAAGGTAGTTCTTACCAGCTGAGATGCACTCTTTCAGGATTTTAGGATACCAGTATGACAACATTCAGATGATCATTTCTTAGTAGTATGGGAATGAGCATGAACCTCCAAATACTGTCAAAAACTGGTGCCAATATGACTCTGCAGCAGATTGGCAAAGCCCTAAAGCATGTCACTTTGCACCTGCAATAATGATATCCTGAAGCATACAGAAGGAAATAGTATTACTGCATATTACGCAGAACATGTGCAGGAAGGCAATGCAATGAATTAATGAAATTTGGGAGACCCTGTGCCACTTTCAGAGGTGATGTGCATTTCAGGAACTTGCTGTGAGCACAAACTGGCAGATATTTAGTGCTGATGACAGAAGAATGGTGGCATTGAGTCAGCTAAGGACAATGCTAAAAGTGAAAAAGTACGATGGCTCACTTTGCTGTAGGGCTTTAGTCCTGCTCCAAGTCACAGATCTCAGCAGGACAGAAGCAGTAAGCATGTGCTAGGTCCTCAGATAGTTCATGCTCTAGCACACTTGTCAACAGCACCACTGAACACTGTATCACCTCCTTTGCTATTCACCTCTACCTCTGTTCCTACCATACAAAGTCTCTTGGTGTGTCAGAACAGCACTTACTTGACAGCTCCCCCAGTCCTTAAGCATAGAGGAAAAAAACACTACATCCCCAAACACAGACATAAGAGGCTTCACGATTACACTTAGCTGTGCCAGTAGTTAATGTTTTTTAAGAATCTGTTCTGCTGACATGTTCAGTTCCAGCTCCAGAAATGAATCCCAGAACCACACACACGAGAAGCAGCTGACACAGGGTTTGTGTTACACCAAAGCAGCAATACCATCAGCTTAGATCTTGAGACTCTAAAGTATTTAGGCAGTGCAAAGGAAAAATAAACTGGCATGTCTTTTCATCAGAAAATGTCTAATGTGCATACATTTTACTGAAATGAACTTGGGCAAAATTTACTGCAACTATGGATTTTGCACGTAAAGTCCAAGTTATTTTCAGGACTGAATTTCACTGTGACTAAACGCAGGAAATAAAATATGAATACAGAAAAGCTGTGGACGCATTTTGTCCCCAGGCTGAGTGTATGTTTATCAATCACCTTTTGGTATGCATCTAGAAGGACTAGGACAAAATTCTTTTTGTTATTAGCAGTATCTCAAAGGACAAAAAATATTTACCTTGAGGAGTCAGAGGGAGTAATGCTTCTCTGTTTAATTGAACTACTTGGCCCATGCTAAATGGAGCTAGAGATTACTGCAAAGAACATGGAGTGGAGCCAGCTTGAAATTTAAGTAAAATAAAGACACTTGAGAGATGCAGAACAAAGTGGCCCATTACAGACCAAACTAATTTTTTTTTCTTTTAGCTTGCTAGGATTAAAATAAGGTGTTCAAACATCCCTGATTCTCTAGACTAATTGGAAAAAGGGAGCATGTGGAGGTTCTACATTTTCCACAAAATTGGACTGATGACTGATTTCATTTACATGTCTAACTTCTAGTTCATGTAGTTGTTCCCAGGTTCTGCTCATGGTACATTTGTACACAGTCTTAGTGCAGCTATGTAATAAAGTGGTTTAATTTTGTACACATATTTCCCTCTTCCCTGGCTGTGCAGACAGCAATACCATGCACTCACCCTGCTGATGGGACAATCATGCTATTGACCTCTGGGCAATATGTTCTACCTTACAGCTTGAACCTGAGAGACAGATATTCCCTACACCACTTTACCCTATGCAAATCCATGTGCTACCAAGGACAATAGTACAGGCATAATTTGCAGCATGAAACCAAAACCGTGAAACCTCAGATGAGAGCTTTGTAATTGGAAATGAGGCCTGAGGTCCTTAAAAATATGGATTGTTAATGCAGAACAAGGTAGGTTCAGAGAATGTGCCTGGTTTGGGGAGGGAGAGAACAGAATATCAAGTTATTACAATGCACACCACAGAGAACAGTGAAAAGTGTATGTGCTTGATAGATTGCGCATGATTAGAATGAGGGCGTTAGGCAGGGAAATCTAGCTATTAAATATCATTCTTTCTTTAGTCCTATTAACACAACTATCAAACATTAGAGTAAACTTCATTTGTTAGGTGAATGACCTATATGTGTCTTCTGCTTAGCTTTTTGCCACATGCAGAAGTTACTTATCATTACACATTAATAACTGGTGGACAGGCTGCTACTCCCTCCATATTCACTGGATGCTCATGCCCTTGCTCTGCTTTACTGTCACCAAGGGAATGCAGAGTGACTGGCCAGAGGGATTAGTACATCGGCTTGTGTGCTCCACCCAAGAAGACAGGCAGACGTTGCTGTTTGGGGCTTTTTTAATAGCACTCTAAACAAAATAAAATTAAACAAGTTGTAAATTGACAGGGCAGGGATACTGAATGCACCTGAAAGGAAGTAGAAGAATGTGAACAGACTATAGGAGAAAGCATTCAACCTAAACATTTATTGGTTGACAGCAGCTCCTGATTGATGTTTCCATTTTTAGTTTGGAAGGGGGACTTACTCTTTTCCTCCTTGGTTTCTTTCCACCTCTTGTTCTCATTTATTTTCCTTTTAGCACAGCCTACTGGCATCTCATTCCCAGAAATACATTTTCCTCTGCCAATAACAAACATGCAAAGCAGAAATGCGCCTTCTCCTAGTCTGTACCCTGTGGGAGCTGGATTTTCTAGCTTCTGAGGAGGCACAGCTTTTGCCAGTCAAGGGAGATGGGGATATGCACTGTGCTCCTTTGATGCCATGCCCTGTCCTGATTTCTCCTAATAAATATTTGCAAGGCAGTTCAAAAAGGCTCTAGGTCCATTCTCCAGAGTTGGCGTAGTGGAGATTAATAGAATTAAATTCTCTTTAAATCCTGAAGAAAGAGCTCAGAGGAGAAACTGTTTTTTTGCTTTAAGACTGTGCGAGTCATAGTGTTTAGTTTGGGTGTTTGATACACCATAGGATCTAAGCCCAGAAGACATCTGTAGAATGTGTGGCAAGTTAACAAAGACTGGAGAACAATAATGTAGAAAAAAAATACTACATTGATGTTGAGAAGGTAGAAAAAAGTCCTCAAAATTTCAGTGTTGCCAAGAAGATTTTATTACAAATCTTGTAGTATGTGGTGGGTTTTTATTCTGAAAACTCGTTGTTGCATCAAAAGATGACAAAAAATACCAGCTTTCATTCATAATTAAAACATCCCTAGCCCCCATGAGAAAAAGCTTGAAAACATGACCAAAGGCTAACCCTTGGAAATCAGAATGAAAAAATAATGAACTCAAATATTTTATTTTAGAATTTACTCTACTGTGAGTTATACCCTATTTCTATGCACAGTTGGCCTTTCACCTCTAAATATTTCTGCCTGATGGCAGAAACAGACAAAGAACCATTCAGCCAAAATAGAACTACAGATGTTTCAGAAACTGCAGCCATTCTATTTTGGCAGCAATTCATAATCAGAATTTTCTGACTATGTCCCTGGTCGCATTAAAATCCATGAACTAGAATGTGCACATGCTGATCCATGTAATAAGCTCTCTCCCTTGGAGCTCATTTACTGAGGTCAACCTTCTCACAGACTGGCTTCTCAATAAAGGAGTATCACAGCAAAGCAAACTGCAATTAGGGGAAAAAAAAAAAAAAAGAAAAAAAAGGAGAACTTCCATCCAGTCAGCTTATCTAACAAGTGTGGAGAGAGAGAAGTGTTTTTCCCAAGACCCACAGAATCAGCAAGTCCTGCCACTTTGTTTGATCCCCTCCTAATTATAGTTACCAAAATTAACCCTCAATCACAATTAGAAAATTGTCTTTTCCCCCCCCAAATATCCTAATCCCTTACTTTCTTTCTCACTTCACCAAAATAAATCAGTATTCTCCTATAGTTTCACACACAGATGATGACAGCATTGTGAGACACTGGAGCACAGCACCCATCAACATTTCTATCAGCTATAGTTAACTAATAAAATCCTTTATCAATGAAATTTCAAAGATTCTGTAGCAGAAAAGAAGAACACACCACAATGTAACAATCAAGAATAGAAAATCTTAAGCAGATAGGGCCTCCACCACAGGGACCTTTTCAAAGAGAAACTATTTAATTTGTGTAGTAACCCTAGGATGAGCTATGCACTGTAGTCTAACCATTAAATACTTACACAAATTTTTCAGGAGCTAACAGATGTTTCTTTTATGAGCAAAGACAAGCGCCATTCGGGCTTTTCAGACACTTATAAAAATTCAGATAATTTTAAGCTATTTTAATATCTTCCTGACAATTTTATTAATGCACTCTGCTAAAATATGATCCCGTTTCCTTCACAAAAAGACTGACCCATACCATGGATTTTTATACACACTAAGGTGCATGTTGTTAATGCCTTCCTCTTGATTAGTAAGAAAAGAAATCTTGTTTTATTGACCAGGAGAAACAGAAATATTTCTGTAGGATTTAATATGAACACTGAGTCAGCCTGCAGAGATCCTCTCCCAAAATCATCTGGAAGCTTTAATGATTTACTCAGCATAAACTGACAGACTGAACCACAGAACCTCCCCAGAATCAATTCTGTTGCTCACATCCTGCCTTGAGCCATAGGTGTCAATGAATTTTAAATTTTAATCTTGGCAAGAACCAAGTATTTTACATCATCACAAGAACAGCACACCTATAAAAAGCACAATCATTTCAGGAGAGTCAAGGGCTATGACAGGTACGGTTTATTAACAAAGGGTAGAGCCAAATTCAGGGAAATTTATACAGCACCTGCTGACTCTGCCTGCCTCTCACCAGTGCCATCAGCATCTCACTTTCTGGCATGCTAAATTCACATAAAAATGAAAAGTTCTGTATGCACTTAACATTACAAACTTATGTATAATAGTTCTTGTAGGAATAGAATTACTAAAATCCCTACACAAGATGCTTAAATTTGTGAGGGTTATGATTTTTCTCTGGTTTGCTTTTTCTTTTTCCTGAAGAAGCTGCAAAAATTGTATGAACCTAGATTGATACCTCAGGCTTTCTGCAGAGCAATATGCCAAAGCACTCACATGCTGAGTGTTTGCAAATTTCAAGTTTGGGATTGACTATGTGCCAACCCCTCTTCAGCTCTGGGCACTTGATCCTGCATCAAAATCACTGCTGACCTTTTCTGGTATTTATGATGTCAATATGGATTTTTATCATTATTTGAGCCCCTGACACAAAGCATGTTTTTATTCATGCAAAGTATGAACATGTGGATCTCAGTATTCCTGTCAAGTTTGCCACTTCTCCTTCTTGTATGTTCAGTAATGGAGGTCACCTTTCCAGAGAAGACTTGCACAGATGAACACCAATTGTAGCTTATATTCTCTGGGTGACTTAATATAGGAGTAGAGTTATTTGTAATGCACTGGTTAGGCATTATCCAGTCTCTGTTGTTTAAAAGTGCTTAAAATATTCATCATATCAGCTAGCTGGATTGTGAGGCTAGCATGCAGTAGTAGTAAGGCATCACTGTTTAATACAGCTTTTGAGTTTTGACATACACTTAGACGTACCATAATGCCCTTTGATGTAGCGTTCAATTTAACACAGAGCTCCTCAATACTGATCTCTGTGGGGACTATTCAGGTCTCATTTGTGAGTCTCGGCTGTGATTCAAGCAAAGCAATGGCCTAAAGGAACAAGGCAGACACAAGAATTGTCACCTGACAATGTAAAGCACAAAGAGAGTCTCTTGCTATTTACATGTGGAGCACCCAGCACACAGAGACTGTGATCCAGACTGAAACTGCATCTTGTAGGACATATGACTGTTGTAGTCAGGTTCCAAATAGATTCAACCCTGAGAATCCATATTTAACACCCAGTAAAATAAAAAATCAGAACCTTGGAAAAAAAGAACCCACATGGCAGTACCAAGAGTTTGGGCAAGCCAGAATAATAAAACAATTAGCAGATGTGGCCTTTAAAAGAACTTTAAGATTGATGGCACAGAACATAGCTCCGGAATCATTTTTTTCTCAGAAGAATTTGCAGTTTCTGCAATAAAAAACATACTGGTTACCAATCCTTGTTGTCTGAAACACTCTGCAGCACTTCATCCAAGAATACACTATGATCTATAGAACTGTCAAAATCTAGTGAAAGATGAATAGGAAACATAATCAGTGTCAACTAAGTCACAGAAAACATGCATGACAGGTTATCTTCACCAGACTGGCTGCAGACTCAAACCTTTGAAGTAAATATTTTGGAGGTGTATCTCCATCCTACAGGAAAACATTCTACCTATCTATAGAGCAAGAGAGAATAAGGCTAAAGCAGAAATGCCCAAATCCCAGCTGAAAAGCTGGATATGACTCTTGAAGTTTAAGTTACAGGTTCCCAGTACCTATTTATGCATAGATATTGAAGCTTGTATACAAAATGATTAATAATTATACAACCCCCACTGACTCCTAAGAGAAACTGTTAAATGTTACATTGCTTACAACACTGTTTCAGGCTACCAAAGAAAGGTGTGAATTTTTCGCAAAGCCTAAGGTTGCCACTTCAAAGGAAAGATTTTTAAATTTCTGCACTCTGCTACAGAACAGTTGGATCACTTATTGTAAGGGCATATGCAAAGAGTTTAATAATTTACAAAGAAATCCTACTGCCTTTTTTCTGTCTAGAGAGCGAATGGAGTAGTGCCTTTACCACCTAAAATATTAAGTTACTATGTAAGGGTCTGATCTTTCCAGCATCTCTTAAGATGACTGGAGTAAAAACTTTTGCAGAGCAAAGATTCTGGGTATTGCAGGTGCTATTTAAAACATACTGTAGGCCCTTCTACACAGTAAATCAGACCTGGTTAAATTACAAGACAGTCCTGAATCTGAGTTTCTTCTAAGCCCATGTCTGAGAAAAAGGGAATCTGAGCTACTGGTCTCTCTTTATCACTGTTTTTGTTGGGAAGAAAAGTCTTCCCAGGCACAGAAAGAATCACAGACTCTAGGACCTTCTCTCAACATGTGGCTGCAATTTGGGAAAGGCTGTACTAACTGCCTCATCAGTTATCTTGCAGCAATCTGCAGACAGAACCTCTTGCCTTTCTTGCACTGATGTGAAAAATTCTTTAATTTGCTCGAAAGGCATCCTGGTGTAGGCAGGTTTATAATGGTGGCTTCTAGCCAGGCTGTTAGAACATTTCCAGAAGAAGAGCCAGTGGGTCTAAAGCTGCCCTCCTAGCTGGGATTAGGTGCAATGATAAATTCCTTTGGAGACTAGCATTTCCCTTCATAGGAGTTTTATTATTCTTCTGTTTATGTAATATGTCAACAAACATTCTAGACTGCCCCCAAGAAATCTTCACAAACTTACCTAGAACTTCTGAGAGAGAAACAAGGAAGAGATTAAAACGTTACTTTAGTAAAATATCCTTTGGAGGAATATTTGGGGCTCACGACATGAGGCAATCTTTCAATCTTTTGTGATGCGGGCAAGAGAAATAAAAAGACACTTAGGAAAAATTGAGAATCACCCCAGAATTTAGGCCAAACTTTTATAAAGCAGTAAAAGAATATCAGTATCACTCCAAATTACTTGCCCTTCTTTCCATTTCCATTGAATCATAGAACAATATAATCATTTAGGCTGAGAAAGACCTTTATGTCCTACCATCAAAGTAACACTACTAAGTCCACTACTAAACCCTGTCCCTAAGTGCCACACCTACACAGCTTTTAAATGCAGCCAGGGATGGTGACTCCACAACTTCCTAGGCAGTCTGTTCCAACACTTGTCAACCCTTTCAATGAAGAAATTTTCTGCTGCCCTTCTCTGGACACTTTACAGCATCTCAATGTCTTTCTTGCAGTGAGGGGCCCAGAAATGAACATGGGACTTGAGGTGTGACTTCACCAGTGTTGAGAAAAGAGGAACAATCACTGCCCTGGTCCTGTTGGCCACACTATTGCTGATCCAGGCCAGGATGCCACTGGTCTTGGCCACCTGGCCACACACTGGTTTGTGTGCAGCTGCTGTTGACCAGCGCCCACAGATCCTTTCCCACTGGGCAGTTTTCCAACCATTCTGCCCCAAATCTATAGTGATGCACAGGGTTGTTGTGACCCAAGTGCAGGACCTGGAACTTTGCCTTATTGAAACTCACAGAACTGGCCTTGGCCCATCAATTCAGCCTGTCCAGATCTTTCCTGTCCAGAGCTTTCCTGCCCTCCAACAAATCAACATTCCCACTCAACTTGGTATTGACCAAGCATGCACCTGATCCGCTCATCGAGATCATTGATAAAGATATTAAATCAGATTGGTCCCAATACTGAGTCCTGGGAGACACCACTAGTGTCTGGCTGCCAAATGTATTTAGCTCCATCCAGCCAGATTTTTATCCAGAAAACATGTCTAAGACATGGGAAGCTAGTTTCTGTGAGAATGTTGTGGGAAACCATAGGCTATACTAAAGTTTAGGTAGACAACATCCACAGCCTTTCCCTCATCCACTAAGGAGAGTCACCTTTGTCACTAAAGGAGATCAGGCAGGTCAAGCAGGACCTGCCTTTCACAAAACCAGGGCCCGATCTCCTGGTTGTCCTGCACATGCTGCATGACAGAAGTCAAGGTGACCTGTTCCATGACCTTCCCTGGCCCCAAGGCCAGGATGACAGGCCTGTAATTTCCCGGAGGCTCCTTCAGGCCCTTCCTGTAAATGGCATTACATTCATTAATCTCCAGTCCGCTAGGACCTTGCTGGTTAGCCAGATCTGCTGACAGATTCAGCAGGCACTGCCCCTGGCTGGCTCCCTCACCAGCTGGGTCAGGAAATTATCTTCCACACACCCCAGGAACTTCCTGGATTGTTTCCTCTCCCCTGTGTTGTATTTCCAGCAGACCTCTGGTAAGTAAGTTCAACTTGTGTCTCTGGTAAGTTCAAGCCCACCACAAGAACAAGGGCTTCCCAGCTGCTTAGAGAATATTTCTTCTTCCTCCACATCCCAGTTGTGGACTACAACAGACTCTCATCATGTTTTTTTGTTGGCTTTCCCTCTGATTCTTATCCTTAAACACTCAACTCTGATGTCACCATCACTGAGGTCATCTTTGCTAATGGAACTGCAGCCTATGACACAGACTGGAGAACAAGCCTGTGCTTGGACACTTCCTCTCTCCTCCACAGCATTTAGGATCCAAAGTCCTTTCCCACCCCAGCTCAATACCTGGGGTTATGGCATTGTCTCATCTATTCTTCCTTTGTGCATGACTGCCTGGGAGATGAGCAAATGTAGATACTGACCAATTTATTGCCAGGATTAAAAAACTGCGGAGAAGCAGGTGGTCAGCTGGAATTAAAAATACACATGGGACAACTTAAAAAATCATGCATTTGGGAGTTGTGCTACGTATGTTATTAGGGCAGCAGCACAGGAATTCTGTCTCCATGTGTAAGTTAGAGCTTTTCACAGCTCTGATCAGATGAACATTCCTGCCTAGCTCTATGGAGACTGATTTATACACACGTTTTACTTCCATTAATTATTCTTCTCCATATTTCCATATTTTCTATCTGTATTTTCTTTCAGTCTTACATCTGCCTTCTGCTCCATGTTCCACTTTATTACAAGCAGTCTTTATGCTTGGTTTTATTCCCCCAGTAAAAAAGCAAGGGATCTTCATTGAAATTATGACAGAAATTATAAACAACAAGACAATCCCCCTCATTGTCTCAGATCAGATTTTGCTCTTTGACCATGCAGTGCTCTATGCCCAAGTTCTGTTTATCCACATTTCTTTTCCTGCCATGACATGCTATTACACCATATTCAGTCAGATATCGCTATTAATGGGACAGCTGCACACGCTAAGACAGTACAATAGCACAGCATTATTTCCTATGCATACATTTATGTTACTTATGGTTGTTAAGGTATATGTTTACATGAAACTCAAGGTTCAGTGGAGGGACAGTCTTGGTGAAGAAGTCTGAACAATATCTGAAGAGAGGAAGAATTTTCTATTCCTTAATGAAGAAAGCATGTGAATAAATAAATTAAGCAAAAGGTGACTGCTTCTGGCTTGCTAAAAAGACATCAGTGTATCCATAGAAGTGAATGGAAAAAAATGCATCAAGAAGCAAGCACTAGAACCCAGTCCTTGACATAGAGCTGAGGATAATAGGTCCTGCCTAGGAGCTGGGTACTGGGAAAAGCAGCCCTTGTGGATTTAAGCAGGGGATAAGTACAGTAAATGTGCTCTTTCCTGGCTCCCTCCTTATGGAGTGGTGTATTTTGGCTTCTCTAAATTTGCTTAGATTTGCCCATTTGCTTAGGCTGACTTTGCTTGAGATGATTTTGAGAGAGCTGATGAAACACATCAAGGCTACACTTTCGCAGGCTTGTAAACCTTTAAACTAGCTGGAATACCTCTGCATTTATCAGCACTGCAATACATATGCTGAGGGCAAGAGGAGAACAATAGGGTATGTCTCTAACTCTGAACAGCTGGCAACACCGGAACCTGGGAGAATTAAATGGTTTTTTTGGTGTGCTAGCCAGAAAGTGCTCTGCTTTGTGACAGGGTAGTGGGAAACTTTTTTGGTAATCATCTCCTTACAAAGTTACTCTGAATGTCTCCTTTCTCAGACTGACTATGAAGTACATTTTTGAGGAGCTGTGGGGAATGGGAATAGGTAGGGGAAACTATTTTAGGTGCTTAGAATCCAGACCCCTTTAGAGGACCAACTTATTTCTATTCACATGTGTAACTCTGCTCCCTTCATTTCCTCCCTGGCTCAAGAATGATCCCAACTTCATTCATTCTCAGTGGTTACATGGAACAGTTATACTGAAAGTAATATTTAAGTTTTATTAATAAAAAAAAAATTGAACCCAAGTTCTCCCAAGAGGTATTGAATGGTACATATCTACAGCATGCTCATAATTCTTTATCATCTACTGCACTGTCAGGCTCTCACCTGCCCCAAATAATCAGACCAATAAAACAAACTACATAGATAATCAGTGTTGCCAATTATTCTATACAGAACATCATTAAGAAAGGAGCTCACAAAGAAAACAATTCTATTCAAACACCAAAAACAGAAAGAGTGAAAGCATTTAACAAACCTCAGCTAGCCCTTTCATGCCCACTGTATCGCTTGCCTCATCATTCTCCCTCCCCCCTCAAATAAGGACAGTAAAAAAATCATTAAAATACCTTTGAACTTGTGAAAGACGGCCCATAGCTCAGCAATGTCAGTGGCAAATGTAATGTCTGTGTCGAGGACAATGACTCGCTCAAGATTGGAAGGTAGAGTCTTAGTCAGAACCAACTTCATCAGCCCGTAAATCCCAGAGTAGTGTTTGTTGGGGATCCAAGACACTTCAGACTTGACAGGAAACGGAAGTCGGAAAGAGGAAGAAAAAATAATCTTCATTAGAAAGAGAATTTTTCCTGACACTAGTTTCTTGTCATAGTGGAAGATCTCTGAGGTGGAAAGTCATCTAAAAGCCTGATTTTAAATTTACTTCAGGAGTTCTGAAATACACTAAAGTTTCCAAAAGCTTGGGAAAAAAAATGTTCTTTGAGGCAACCTCTTCACACAATATAACTAAAATTAGTTGAGCCTTTCTGGTCTGGTAGAATTCATTCTGAGACATCCATATGTCCTGATAAAAGTGAAATATATTTTTAGTCTAAAACTTCAGGTGTATCGTACATCACTTTCATTTTCAATCAAAAGAAGTTGTCATTCTCAAATTTTTCTCTGATGCAGAAGTAACAAGCATAATATTTTCCTTCTACTTTTTATAAATTTGGTGGTCAGAATTTCAAAAGATTGGTCACTTGAAATAACAGGCCAGAAAATTGCAAAAAAGAAAATTGTTTCTTACAGACTCAAATTTTCCTAAAGCCTTACATCTTTAACTTAAAACTACTGAGGTCCCACAGACATGCTCAAAAGTAGATAAAGTGACAGAAAACTGTCAGTCACATTTTTTTTAATGTATTGAATGTGGCAAACAAACATTTTCATTTCTTCAGTAAGAGCTAAAAAAACATTTGTACAGCTTTTGAAATAAAAGTTGGGAGACTAAATTCCATAATGCATTGATTGCACTATTGGCACCAGGATGTTCCATGAGCTGTGTACAGTTTTCTTTCTGTGAGACTCAAGTTCTCAAATATCAAAAGTTTATGCTTAAAGTGGGTTATTAGAAGCTTTTGAGAAGTTCCTATTTCCCTGTCTGAATCTCCTCTTGTTTGTTTTAAGGGGCATGCACTACAATTTCCAGACTTTAAGTTTTTCCTCAAGTTGTGCTCTCAATAACTTCAATTAGAATTTTGTCTACAAAACACTTGAGTGAGAGAGATTTCAGGATTTGTCCTGGCATGTTACACTTTGGAGAAAGTAGGCAGAAACTCAGTCTATCCATTACACTGAGGAGATTTATTCTCTTGTTTAACTGTCTCATATCTATTCACTGCCATTGTACATTTTATTACATGAAACAACATTTGCACAAAAAAAATCATTTCTCCCAAAATCCTAGAAAACCTTCTGTATGAAAACGAGTTCCTACACTTGGAAGTTGAAAGCATGGTTGAAGAAAGGCTAATAATAGGTGCTTAGAGCACATTTCTTTTTGAATATAAAGTAACAAGGCCTCTGATGATGTAAGCTGACCTCCTCTATTCCCTTTAAAATAGCACACAACTTTTCTCTGTATTGTCAGGATTCCTGTACCAGGGCAGAGCACTCTCCCACTACAAAGTTCATTAAAAAGACAGAGGGAAGTAGAGCAAACTTTTAAGGAGGAAGATAAGAATTTCAGGGGAAAGGCAGAAGAGCAGATTCTCATAAAATTAAAACAGAAAACGCAAACTGAAGTGTGACATTTTGGTCGGTTTATTGAAAACTGAATGCTTCCCAGAAATGTCTTCTGTGTGTAACACAGATAATTTCAAATTCACATCCTCACAACTCTACTTATTTGGGGCCCCTGCTTACCCACATGGTGGCTTTAGGAATGGACTACCACATCATGGTGTATCTACTTTATACAAAGCAGTATCTACCTTGCTTCTGCAACCCATATTGTTCTGAATCTGCCACTAGATATCCTTGTGCTAGATCAGTCATACCTGACATGTTAAAAGTGTAAGACATTTTACAGACTTGATCTTGCTTTTAACCATTGCTATGTCATTAATTTTGGATGGCATGTCCTTCATTTTATTAGCTGAAATATTTCTCCAGAAGAGCACCCAGTGTGCTTATGCAAATAAGCCTAAAAAGGTAGAGGTTCATATGTTGCATGAATAGCCTGACACAAGCAGGGAAGGTAAAAGATGGCTGGAAAAGTAAATCACCTTCAAAGTGCAGTTATTTTCTTTGCTCTCAGGATTCCCAATTTCTAACACCACTGCCATGTATCACTGCAGGGAAGAAACCCTTGTCCGGCAGTTCCTTCTGATCTGGTACACAGAGGCCAAAAGCCTGCTATCCTGAAGCCTTATGTCTGAAGGCATCAACTTTTAAAAATGAAAGGGGAAGCCCCTGTTCTAAATGATCCATGACAGCTGGTGGATTTGAGGATATGTCGAAGCCTAGACACTAAATCAGCTTAATTTATGCCCAGTTTACTCTCCTGGGATGCAGTTGGCTAAGACACAGAGACCCTAATCAGTCGCCAGCATAATTTCTTCATGGCTTTGCTATTCAAGAAAAATATAATAGCTTGAAATTCATGGTAAGGAATTACACTACACAGAAGTGCTCTGAAGGCTCACTCTCTGGGTATTACATAGTCTTATAAGAAGAAACACACAGGCACAGTGTTGGAGTAAGTGCTTAGACCTTGCCCTGGTTTTGGCCAGGACCTGGAGGTTATTCTGTATCACCTCAAATAATCGCTGGAGGCAGGGGGAAGTAAGGATTCTCTGTCTTCTGAGAAGAAAGGTGTGTCCTCTGGTTGAAAAACCATTTTTCTACATATTGCCTAAATACTTTCTGTAAGTTTTAATACAGTTTTGTCTTTAGGATAGTTAAAACAGCCCATATATGGCATGTTTGTGAATCATCTGCTAACAAGCTAACAGTTGCCTTCAGGGGACAAATATTCCTAGAAGATACATCAGTAACATTAAAAAATAGAGTAAGTAAAAGAGAGTAAAAGAGAAACAAAACAGTGTGACACAGTTTGCCATTTGTGTAATTCCCAGCTTAGCAGAAATAGCACACCTTGGATCTCTAGCTCTCATGATCTATGTTTTTGTTCATGAGAGAAGAGTAATGAAAGGCATTTATCTGGTGCTGATATTGATTCCTTTGACTTAAGTGAAATAGCATCTACTCACTAAAGGTTTTTCACCAGAACCACCTTTTTCTTTTCATAACTGAAGACTGAAAACACACTAAATATCTAAATTATTTGAAGATAAAAATCACAAGCCCACAAGTCTGCATGCAGCATGTAACTGATCACCTGGTAAATGCCAGAGAGATGGCATCCAGAGCATACCTGTAGCCATCCTGGAGCAACAGTCTCCAGGTATACTTCACCAGCAAGCTGTCCTCCCTAACTGTGCTGAATCTCTAGGAAAAGCTGACTAAATCACAGCTGCTGTACTGTGCTGGTTTTGCATTGATTGACATTTGGTGAGAAGTCACAGAAGTGACTTTTTCTAAGAAAAACTGTTAACAGCTTCCTCCATGCTTAACAAAACCAAACAGTGGCTAGTTTTGAATACTGACAACCTGTTAAACCACTAGGAAGCTGAACACGCCTCTGAGAACACACGTGTTAAAAACTGAACAAACCCTGGGAAAATTTCTCTTTCTTTCTGGCCTGGGAAGAGGTAAGCCAGCCCAGCTCCCTCCTTGCTGTGGGGCTGGGTTGGGCAGGCCCTGCTGAGGGACCAGGCCCCTTCCCGGGATGCCCATCATACCTCATCGTGGGCTGGGGCGCACAGAGAAACTTGCAAAACATGAAATCATCTCTGAGTGAGAGAAAAGGACAGAGAGAAAACATGTAATGAGACAACATGAAGACATCAAAGTCAGTGAAGGAGGAGTCAAGTCCCAGATGGGAGGAGAAAGAGGAGATGCTGAGTCTTAGGCTGAAATTCTTTTGTAAGGACATGGTAAGAAAGTGTGATATACTAGAATATCCTTTTAATTTGTGGAAGACATGTATGGGGAGATGAAGAATGCTCAAATTGCAAGAGCAATTTGATATGAGCAAAGGCATTTGTGCTGAATTAAGTAAATGTTGAAGTAGCTGTGATCTCATGAGAAGCTTGAACAGAGAGAGAGAGAGAGAAGGACCTGCCCCAGGGAGAGAAGGAGAAGACCTCTGTTCCCAGAGATAAAATTATCTCAGAGAGAGATGAAAAGAACCTTTGCTTTTGAACAGCTCATCCTTAAAATGGTACCCCATGAGTTTTACATTGCCCATAAATGCAGCTGTGGGAAGGCTGCATGAAATGGAAGGGACCTAATGAATGCAGATTCCCGGGCAGCTGCTATTCATGAGAATTGAAGCCACGAGAGAACTGCTTTCTTGTGGAGAAGTCTCCATGACAAACAAAAGAGACTCCTCTGCCTAAAAGGACTGATGAAAGACTATTTTAGAGGTGGTCAACTGACCTAAGTCCCAAGTTTTGCCTCTGTACGTTGTCAGTGGGAAAGAAATGAAGGTTGTGGGGAGAGGAGAAGTGTTTTGAAGGTTTTATTCTGATTCTTATTATTTTTTTTTCTTCTTGTAGATTTGTTAATAAAGTTTTCTTTATACTGTTTAAGTTTTGAGCCTGCTTTGTTCTTTTCCAAATTGTATCTCACAGCAAAAAAGGAGTAAATAATTCTAGTGGGCACTCAACCCACCACAGTACTTTGTGCACTGGCAAGGAAATGAAAAATTGGTGAACTAAAACAACTGGTGTTTCTGTCTGGTTCCGACCTGAAACCGCCACATGTACACAGCCTGACTCAGCTTTCTCACAGTTGCTACCACTATGTAAATGCTCATTACCATTAGCAAAAGTGTTGGCTTTAACCGAGAAGCCTGACACAGACATAGAGCTTAAAATCTAGTTTCCCTGTTTCCTTGACTGAGAGAGGGGGAAAATGGTGGCTTGCTCTCTGCTTGTGAATGAATTGTATAGTGACTACATTCCCAAGTATTTAGGTATTTTTATTTTTAAAATCACTTAGTCTGGTTGCCCACACATTATGATAACAAACTGCAACTCTTGTACCAAGTCATCACAAATACATTCAGACACACTTCAACTCTTATACTGTACTTCTTTAGGGAACTACATGATTTTTTTAATATGTCGTTTCCCCCCACAAATAGATGATGGGGAAACTTGCCCAGATGAATACTGACTGTTCCACCAGAGCCCCTCTGAAAGGGATTGAGGCTTGGACTTGAAGACTTAGCATAAAACAAGTTTGGAAAACAGTACCAGCATGAACAGAATGATAGTGACCAACACAGAAGGACAAAAAACTTTGGAGTGCCGATATTGTGTCAGATTAATTGTCCACTGAGGAGCTGGCATTATATAGTGGATGGTGGCAGGTGTCTATCCAGAATAGGATGTAAACCTATATGAAAAATATAAATCTAGAGGAATTCTACACCAATACTGCCTCCATATAGAATCCCAGCTGCAGCAAGTTGCACCAAATTTTGGAGCTACTGGTGGTATTTTTGTTGATTAATAACTTTTGGTGGATTTTTCATCTGTGAATTAGATTGAATTAGGATATAGTTTCATATTTGGTAAAAGTCCAATTCATTATATTCCATTATTATTACATTTCTATTTAAACCTCATGATCTTCAAGGTTACCAGTCTTGCATATCAAGATACTTTGCAAATATAACGTTGCTGCACTTACCCTTTCCTTTTCCACATTACTAAAATCATGATAAACAGAGCATTGAGATGAAGCACAAGAAAAGAGATCATGTATTTGCTGTCTTACCTCAGTGCTTGTTTACATATACACAGAGTGAAGTATCAAAACAGTAGTAGGCACAAAAGCAGAGGAAAGCCAAACTAAGGCTATATGTTAACATCTTGCCACCAGGCCGGTTCCTCTCTCCTTGTGCATTTTTCTCTCATGGTTTATCATCTTCTCTGAAGTACTGGAGTTTGACAGCCAACAGCCTGATTTGCTACATACTCCTTAGATTGGAAAGTGATATATGATAGCAACATTAAAAAAAGCTTTCAAAAGTTTTAGCTAGCAACTGCATAATCTTAAGACTGCATTTCCTTTCTATAAAAAAAGGTTTCCCTTCTAAAAGCCTTTCCCCTGCTAACGACTTCTGATTACCTTCCTACCAGAAGAAAATTCTATCCTGACTTTTCCTGATGAATGGGTTGTACTCCATACAGCATCACAAAATCTGAGAACGAGCTTGGAAGGTTCCTGTGGGGAGTCATTTGGTCCAACCTCCCCCCTGGCAAGCACAGCCACCCAGAGCTAGTGGCACAGGACCAGTCCAGATGGCTTTTGACTATGTCCAAAGATGGGGACTCCACAATCTCACTGGGCACCCCAAGCCAGTGCTTGGTTATCCTCACAGTAAAAGAATGTTTCCCAATGTTCAGAGGGCTCCTCCTGTATTTCAGTTTGTGCCCATTGCCCCTTGTTCTGCCACTGGGCACCTCTGGAAAGAGCCTGGCTCTGTCTTTTTCACCCCTACCCTCCAAGTATTTATGTACAATGAATGACAAGATCCCCCTCCAAGCATTCTCTTCTCTGGCTGAACAGTCCCAGCTCTCTCACCCTTCCTTGCATGTGAGGTGGCTCAATCCCTTCATCAACTTAGTGGCCCTTGGCTGGATTCTCCATTATTTTCATGTCTCTCTTGTATTGAGATGCCCAGAACCCAGCCCGGACTCAGCCCTCCAGGTGTGGCCTCACCAGTGCTGAGTAAGAGGGGAAGGGCCACGTCCTGGGCCACGTCCCGGGCCACGTCCCTTGATCTGCTATCAATGTTTTGTCTAATGCAGTCATTGTTGCAAGGGCAAATTCCTGGCTCATGTTCAACCTGGTGTCCACCAGGATCCCCAGATCCTTTTCTGCCAAGCTGCTTTCTAGATGGGCAGCCCTCAGCATGTCCTGGTAAACAGGGTAGTTTCCATGTGCAAGATTTTGCACCTCCTGTTGAACTTCATGAGGTTCCTGTCAAGACCCCCTTCTCTGTTAAACAGATTTTTTCCATTTACCTAGTGAAATTCCTCACTGTCCCACAGAATATATAGCACCACAGAACCCTCTGAGCTACAAAAAGTGCTCCTTTTCCAGTGTGGTAAGATGGAATTTTGGACGACAAAGTGTTTTCCCTGTCAGCTTGTCCTTAAGCACTTTACTGTGGAAAAATACAACCTTCAATACTGTATTGATTTTGTCACTAAATTCACTGCATCCTCCTAGATACGCTTGGGGAAAAAAAAAATCAATCAAAATAATCCAGAGCTATGACACAGTATCCCCTTCCCCACTCCAAATCACCCTTGCTGCCTGGCTGATTCCACAAAAACACGACGAAGGTCAGTGCCTTGCAGGAGCCTGTAGGTCAGGCTGGCTGGGGTGATGCACCAGGCTGAGAGTCAGCAGCCCCAGAGGCACAAGGTGCCACTTGCATGCCTCCTCCCCCACCTCAGAGGTGGGCTCATAAATGGGATCAAACAGAACCCAATTCCATCACCATCCAGACTCAATGGCTGCAGATTCCCTGTGCTGGGGAAACAGCCAGCAGCAAATAGAAGAACTAAGAAAACAGAAAAGGTGGAGGGAAGTAGAAAATGCACTCTATAGATTTTGCCTCCCCAGAGCCTTGAAGCCAGGTTTTATCATTAAAAACACCTAGCATCTAGAATAGACTGATTGAAATAAAGAGAAATTTGCATATTTAAAAAAATTTAAAGAGAAGGGGAAAGGGCAGGAATAAACAGCAGTCTATGCCTATGATTTCACTGACATGTGCAGTAGGCCAGTTTACAGAAAGACAAAAACTGGTGAAATGCAGGAGCATTGCAAGCCCCCCATAACACATGACAGTTTTAGATCAAAACCTCAGTGCCATACAAACACTTTAACTGAATACTTACTGCTGCATAAATGAATGTAAACATAAACAGATGCTGGGTTTCTCATTCTGTATTGCATTAATAGAAATTAGGTCTTGCATATGAAGTGGAAAAGTGTACTTCTACTTTATAACTTTGTGTGTCTGCCTTTGAGGCACCCAGTGAACTACTTAACAGATAAAGAATCCTGCACTGCCCTTAACAATATATAATCTGCATCCAGTGCAATGCAAAGACAGTCAAACCCTTAAAATCCATGACAGTTTAGGGGTCAGTCACTATTACTGTGACGTAGATTGTTATGGGTGGCTGCAACATCCAGTGCAACTTCTTGACTAGAAAGATGGTGGAAGGCAGGAGAATACTGACCAATTTTGTTGCTCAAGGCTTTATCAACATGGCTACCCTTGTCACCCTCTTAAATTGATGTGAAAAACACCAAGCCAATAATCTGTTCATCAGATACGCTCTCATTTCTTCCCACCTGCCAATCAGAATCCCTCTCTCCCATGCTGAGCAGCTGGTAGCTGCCATTCTGTTAAAAGTATTTGTTTGATCATGGTTCCAAAATTGGTTCATGGCAACATAACAATATATACAGCCCTACCACTACTATCATTCATTGGAAGAGCTTCTGCTGGTATCCAAAGATTTCATGGCATTTGAGTTGTTTTTGGTGCAATTTTCTGCAAAGACACATACTGAGATACCTTAAGACAGCTAACAGTGGGATTTTGATTTACAATAATTTTTGCATGGACAATACAATGTGCCAGATGGGACACTTGCTTGCTGTCTAGATGGTAAAGGGAGTCTCCATAGCAAGCTTTCTTACAGGGTCATCTTAGTTGGATTAGGTGAGACTCCCTAAAACAGGTTTCTGTACAATTTTTGTAACCCAGCTGGCCCATGGTCGTCCTACCTGACCATTGCAAGATATTTATAATGTGTCACTATAGATCACCTTAACCTATGTACAAAACATTTCCTAACTATCTTAAGTATGTACAAAAGACTGTCCTACATGATCATTTCTACACATGCAGGAACTGCTCCAATTGATTGTCTTACTCTTGTACAATTGATTAACTTTGCAGCAGGAACAGTCTGTGAATATTTGGGACAGCCAGATTCTTTGCCCAGGCTGTTAATCAACATGCTTAAGCATACAAATTGGTCTAGGCACAGCAGGGTCTGCCTGGGAAGTCTCAAGAACTGCCTGAAATTCCCACTGGTACCGCTCCTGTAACAAGCTGTAAATACTTCTCATGCCAGCAGTTCCATCAGTCACCTGGTTTCAAATTGGGTTGCTGTCTCAAAACAGTCCTTTATCTTATCTGTGCAGACAACAAGCCTGGGAGTTCCTGGACCACTGTGGGGTGCACTGGGGGTGCACACAGGCACAACCCTGAGAGCCAGCTACGCTGCAATCATAATTAAAGAATTAAACTTTATTTCCCTGCTTAAATCTCACAGCCCTTGCCCATTAGCTCAGCTGGCTAGAGCATGGTGCTAATAACACCAAGGTTGTGGGTTCAATCTCTCTATGGACCCTACACTTAAGAGCTGGACTTGATGATCCTTGTGGGTCCCTTCTAACTCAGAATATTTTGTGAGGTCTGTGCAAATGATGTCAATATCTGACCTAGTGAACTATCTTCAAAGCTCAGATGAAAGTGGCTAAGAAGTAACTCATCTCAAACTGCAGTAAATGCCCAAAGATAGATGATCTTTATGCCATGCATTATCTGTGTTTGGTTGTGCTGGATCAGACCACTGATTTTGATTGAGTGTGCAGACGTCAACATTTCTGATAGGAAATCACCTAATGCAGCACTAAAACTCAGATTTGTGGTCTATTGTTTCTGGGAGCAGTAAAAGCTAGAATATTGCCCATATATACAGCAAAGAATGGAGCTTTTCATATTTCCCTTTCAGATCAAATGTTCATCTACTACAAAAACCTATTCATCATTCCTTCAAGTTCATAAATCAACTGCAGCACATGTGGACTAAACTATTAAAAGGAGATGGTTTTTCTGCTCTATCAGTGATGAAGAGACTGTATCTGGACCATTTACTCACAGCAGAGTGGGCAACTGCTCATTCTACATTGTGCCTTCTTCAGTTCACCTGCTGTTGTCATCAGTGTGTCAGGCAACATCTGGGAAAACTCACCTCATCTGTATTCCACCCATCACATACAGTGCTGCCTTATCAGCTGTTTCTTCTGCTCTGGGACAGTGCAGATCATAATGGATTTAATGCCTGTATTTCTCTGTGAGTGAACTGACATGAGATTCTGTGCTTAACAATGAAGTGTAGAAGACAAGTGCCCAAGCTGCACACCTTCAATAGTTTGTTCTGGAGTTTCTTTATGTAAGACTGAACTGAAAAAACCACAATACCCTGATATTTGTAAATCACTGCTGTAATAGATCAATGTTTTACAGGGGTTTTTTTTTCTTTTATTTAATGTTCAAAGAAGACCATTTTCAGTTTCCAGTTATTTTGTGGGATGCATTGCTGTAATAGCTATATCTACCGCATTAGGGCCAAAGCTGACTAACACCACTAAAGTGATCATATAAAGTGAATTTACACTGCCAAGTAACTTTCCAGTTTGCAGTCTCAGCCATATGTCACCACATAAATTCGGAAGAGTTATGTGGGAGCCATACTGAGTAGAGCAAGAATGAACTATGTAGCTGTGGAATAGTTCAATTACTGGCACCGTTATAAGCAGCCCACACTTCAAGGATGCTTACTGCTGATTACTAACTGCATGTAGCAAGTTTAGTTAATGGGAGAGAGTTCACAATCCAAACAGCTTGTAAGTTGAGGGAGAGCTTTTAAGCCATCTATCCCATCTATCTCCCTTGAGGTTATTGGCAAGGCAGTGGGGAGACAGGCCAACTTATGTTGGGGAAGGTTACAAGCATCTTAGTAGAACTGGCTGTCAAAATCTTCAAACTCACTGTAAAGAAATACATCCAGTCATCCATCTTGACTGTGTCTGATCCTTTCCCTGGAAATGCTGTTATTCTCATTCAGCTCCACAGCTGCCTCCTCCTCCTCTGTCCCATCCCCTATCATGTGCCCAAGCAAACATACACCTTTCCCTGGCCATTCTTTCCTGCGCTCCAAGCCCTCTTCCAAGCAGGCTGCTGGTAGTTTGGCAGCACCTGCTTCCAGGGAGAGAATGAACCTAGGCTGTTTGTGGTGCAACAGGAACATGAACAGTTGTGTCACCTTGCAAAAGGAAAAACAATTCTTCTCTAAATTTTAAAAGGAACATCTGACAGGTTTAATTCACAGCAGCAAAGTAGATATGTTGGTTTGCTAGCTCTAGAAATTGTAATAATATCCATGGTACCTTGTCTTCCTTTTCTTGCAGAGAAGTGTCCAGTTTTCCTCTAAAACCTGAGAGAAAACAACAGCCACAGCCAAGACTAATTTTCTATGCCTTTCTTCAGGACACTGGTTGCTCTAACTCTAAGCTAAACAGCACGTATTTTAAGAGCGGCAGGATATGTTAAGAAACATTGCCAAATACCAAATATTTTAGTCTCCAAATTCTGCCTTTTAAAAAATTAATACACTACTGGAAACTGTTGCCTGAATACTCAATAGCTACTTGAAAACAAAAAAGCATCCATACTATTTAGGGAGGATCTAATATTATGTGCTCCCTTCTACTGTTTGAGCAGGAACAGGAGCAGAAGCAGGATGTTTCCCAGGACTTAAGTCAGCCTTTAACATCTAACATGGTAGCTCCTGCTGCATTAGAAGGAAGAGGGTGGAAGCTCATACATATCCAATGAAAAATAAACATGAAATAAAATGTTTTCTGTAGCAGCTAAAATGTGTTCCAAAACAACTGAACATTGGTGAATGAAATCTAAGCAGAAAGTTCTCATGCTATTACTCAGTCTAAACCCTTTTAAAAGTCAGAAATTGGTATTGGTTACAGGTTTAAAAAAGAACTATGGAGGGTCATTTAAACTGAAACATAGCATATACTGTAACAGTGAATCCATAGATCGTTTCAGAGAAAGACAGGCTTTCTAGTAAACATCCAGCATCAGCTCTATGTTTTCTTAACACCAGGCAGCATAATATAGCTCCTAAGAGTGCAGGTGAAATATATGAACCCAAACCAATCATTAAATCCTCTCTAGGGGCTAGCTAAGAAACAAATGAGATGAGCTCCTACAGCTGTCTGTAAACAGCTCCTCTGTCGTCTTTGCTAAAACCTGCAGAATGATCTGGATATGAGCCAGCATCATTCCTGGCTTTTTAAAAATGTTTCTATTTATAACACTGCCCTCCTTTGGCAGTGTCTGTCACATTCTCCTATGCTCAGTACTATGTACTGTGTACTATATACTATATATAGTACTATATACCATATACTTTTTTTGGCGACTGAAATCAGGGAAATTGCTTGGTATGGAGAATGATGAGCTCTGAACAAGAGGGGCAAACCTGGAAAGACCTATATGCATCAATACCTGCCCCCAGTTAGAAAGTGGTCCTCAATCTAAAAGCCTATGGGTTACCCACAAGATAGTATAGTGTTGATTTCTGTCATCAGTCATATTAAAAATTAAGGCTGAGTGAAGAGGGAGGGACAAAAAAATGTTGCTCTGTAGCCTCATATCTACTCAGTGCTTCACCTGTAAATCAGAAATTTGGGGATCACTGAAGTAAGCTCTCCTGGTTATTATTGACTTAACTAGATTGGACCATACTCAAATGGCAAGAAGGAAAACATTACGAGGTCTGCCTTCCCCAGATGAGAGGCTAATTAAAAACCCTACAATTTGTGGTAAAGCACATGTAACATAGACACGTACAAGATTTATAAGAACAAACCTCCTCCCTTGCTATGAAGCTATAAAAAACAGAAGGAAGATCTGGTTAGTATCTAATTAGGCTAATATCAGCTTATGGCTTCATGTAGAAAAACCAATGAAAAATAAAATCAGAAACAAAGTATTTTTCTCAAGAATAATTTTTTTCCCTTTTCCATCTCTTCCTGAAGGTTTCTGTATTCAATATTTCACAACGTGGTGTATTTTGAATTTCTCCCTTAATAAGTACAGCAATTTGCTGAATTTTTTTTTTGTTTTTTCCTTGTTTCAGGGTGCTGTTCAGAACAGTCTGGTAAGTCATATAAATTACTGCCACCAACTTCAAATGCTAAAATCTGAATACTTCATTCTACCTCCACAGGTAAAAAACATACAGCTCAAAATCAATGCTGTGCTGCCATGTTCTGACTTAAACTTCTTAACTATGAAAAGATAATTACTTTGAGTAATCGATTTTTCGCCCCCGTTAATTGAACTCTTTTCATATTCATTCCTTTTGGAAGGGCATCCAGATAAAAAAGGTAGCTATTGTACTAATGCTACCTCATCAAAGTGTGTGTACTTAGGGTTTCACACACCTGTGCTTGAGGAATGCAGGGCAGTTGAGTGTTTCCAGTAACAGACTAAGGCTTATTGAGCAAGATACTTAAGATTCCACCATTGCTACTAGGAAGAAGTATCCTTGGAAAAGGATAATGTGATCAGATGGACAGCCAGAATCCTCTTGCTAGCAGTAAAAATTTTAAGCTGCTAAACAAAATATTTCATTAGCTCCTCTCATTCCAGAGAAACTGAACTGATTTTAGCCATTTAACATCTTCTAGTTAAGTGTAATCGGGGTTACAATCATGTCAGTTAAAATTAGTTCATCAGGGAGAGTATGTTTAGGTAGTAGTTCCCTTGAAATCCACCAGCCAAGGGAGATGAAGAACAAAGGGGTGACATCAAATCAGAAGTATATGACTGACACTTGCATCTGTCTTTACCTTGAGCTCATCTGCATCATAGAAGTCTATGCGCACAGCAGGGACCATCCATGTCTGGAACAGAGTTGCCAGGATCTGTTTGGCAATTGCATCTGCGATGAGGTGAAAGTGGAGTGGGTTTCGCCTGATATGAGAAGGGAGAAAAATGTGTTAGTTCAAAGGTTTCTAGTTCCTTTCTTAAAGGTCAACATCAGAATTTACAAAGTTTTATCTGTGTCTAAGATGTTGAGTTTTGAGTGTGCAGCATGTCTGGTGGAGCCCTGCTCTGTGGCCAAAATGCCGAGACACAGCTTGAATACACATGACCGCAACAAAATATTCCATTGGTTTCTGGATGGGTATGAACATACAGATCCTCTTACTTCAGTGGAATGTGATGATTTATAACAGCTAAGAGTCTTGTCCCTTGCACCAGCTCCTTCAAAAAAGGCCAAGTTAATATCCCTTTGGGAACTTGAGCTCTGGAAGGGATTGTTTCAGTTTCTATATGAACCTGGTAATTTATCTTTGTGGTAGGAACAGTGTCTATGGAGAAATAAGGGTGCAAGGAAGGTTAAAAAAGAACAGTTTGAATGAGGTGAAATTCTGGGACCCTTGAGTTTATGTAGAACTTTTCTACAAAGAAAACTAAGGAACCCAAAATTAGATGTTTCAGGTGAGTGCCTTCTAGCTATTCACTGGCATAGTGAATAGAACGGAGATTGCAAATCTCACCACATCCTTTTTCCCAAGAGGAGGAATGGTTAAAAAAAGGCAGGAAGAAAGGAAACACTTTACTTCAAAACACCAGATCTGGGTTCACCTCTGTAGTTACAGGACTTGGGCTAACTTAAAAGCTTCAAAACATGATGGGTGAAGCCAGTACCTGCAAGAGTGGCAAGCTCTGACAAAGCGCATGGATTTTTCTATACTAATGTTAACTTAGACATTATAAATACCTTGTTCAATTCCCTTAACCTCCCTCCCTTTCTGGGGGACAGTAAGCAAATCTCCTGTGGTAGGAAACCTACCAGGGGAAGTTAGTCACAAATTGTAGTCTTCCATGTTTACCCCTAGCTTAGCAACTTTCCCTGTCAGCAGAAAAGGACAGACTTTGAAAAAAACACTAAGACAAATTGTTTAGATTTTAGCATGGGATCAACCTTTCTTTGATCACCATAGTGGAATTGTGGATTCCCATTTCTATGGAATTTGAAAAGCTAAATAAGTGTACTTGTTAATTGGTATTTTTCATCTAACCAGAGAAGTATTTCGTTTCAGATGTTGATGAAAGCGAAAGATGAGTGATGCTACTACATTCATCAGTGTGAATGAGAAGTGAGGAAAACTGTGTTTGTTCAAGCCAATATCCTTCCATTACATTTTTTGGGCTTAACCCAAAAAATGAAGGTTATTTTTTTTATCCATTTTCTAGATCACTGAAAATTGTGTGCCTTCCTCTTTAATGCTTCTCCTCTAGCTTTGATGAGTAATACTACATTCCACTGAACAAAGTCCACAGGAAAATGTAAGAATACATAGAATGGTTCATAGTATTTTAAAAGACTTCTCAGCAGAAAGAGGAGATTGTTGTGAGAAGCAATTGAGAGGAATGACAAGATTTGTCTTTACAAACAAGGGGTGGGTCTGCTTGGGTAGATAAAACTAGCACCGAGAGATAAGAGAAACAATGGAAGGATTCTGCTGATTGATGAATGGAAAAGAAGATATTTGCCTTTACAAACAAACCCTAGGTTTGCTGATAAATGAAATTGGATACTGAAGGATGAAATAAGCAATGGGGAAAACCCATAAGAATTAATAATTAGGGGGGTTATACATTAAATGGGGAATCTTAGGTCTTAGGCATTCCAGGAAGTGTGTACCTCTCAAGGACCTCAGCTAATGGGGAAAGAGGGAAATGTGGCCCGGAAATTAGGATAAAAAGGAGGCTGCATCCTCCAAAAATTGGAGAGACCCCAGGGGAAATGCCACATGGCCTCTCCCTTTATTCAAATAAAGTAAAAGGACTCCTCTGTCTCCTTTTGGACATAAACCTCTGGCGTTTGTGGATTAATTTTCCTAACATAATGTACAACTGGATTTTGCAGTGTCAGAAATACTGCACCTAAGATCCAACCCACCAACCGGGGCTGCCAGTGAAGCTGCTGTATTGGCTTCAAGGACACTGTGGATCACATTACGTGCTTACAGGAAAAGCAGAAAAGGGCTGGGTAGAAGCCTTATATATGAGATAATCATGATGGCAGCATAAACCCACAGCTGATCTGCCTTAAACAATATCCAAAACACTAAGCCACAACATGATTTTCAAAAGACAAAGGTCTTTCAATCTCCAGCTTGCCCTGCAGGCAGGAGGGGAGAGGGAAAGGCTAAAAGCTGCCAGCTGCTGAGTGTCCCATTACCAAGCTAAAGGGATCACAGCAATTACATCTGCTTCACCAGCCCAGCAGGAGAGTAGAATAGGACACCCTGGCTCATGCAGATTCCGCAGTAACCAGGCATCTTGCCAAGAAAAAATCAGAAAATACAGTGATCAGGAAATACATCTCATTAGCAGAGACAAGGCCAAGAGAAGCAAAGTACACCAGTGACTTTGGGTACAGGCAAAGCAGTATCTAAAGACAAATAGATATTCAGTATCAACATACACATCCCACATAGGTCCCTCTGCTAAGCACGGGCTGAGTCTAGATTCTGGTAGGACTATTTCCCAGCTGGTGTTTTTCAGTAATTTCCTTCCTTTTCTTTTCATTTTTTTATTCTGGGTTTATTTATCTTATATTCTAAAGTAGAATAAGAAGAGTAAAAAATTAGTTAAAAAAACAAAGCTCCATCTTTCAAAGGATCATTTAGTTAAAAGGAATGGATATAAAATATTTCAAGATGAAACACACTAGTTGAAAAGAAAAAATCTGTCACAAAGACACTCAGAAGTTCAGTAGCAGTTTATACTTATCTGAATGACCCAGAGTGTGTGAAACTTAAATGGGAACAAGTGGGTGACATTTACATTAGTTCATCTCCTACTGGGAGAAAGAAAAAAGGATAACTGTACTCCCACACAGAATTCTCTTTCAGGTTGTTAGCCTCATGGTAAAGATTCAGCTGGAAGGAAAGTGTGTGTCAGAGGCAAAGGAGAAGATTATCACTTACAAAAATATATCCCCAAAACAGTATAGTGGCTTGATGACATTTACAACTAAATGTACATCAGCCACAGAAAATTTTACTCCAGATGAGATTTCAGTTGTGTGAATTGTGAGGTTTAGCATGGTGCTGGAACCCAACAGTGCACAGCCTCAAAGCTGGAAGATCTTCTGAAGGTAACAGTATTAGCATACACACAAATGACATCTTTCACCTCTTCTGCTGTCTGCAATATGCGACGCCTAAAAGATATGGATTGCTTCAAAGTGTTTAAGAAACTAGTTTAGAAGCTTGAAGATCAACCAACATTCATTATAAAATATACAGAAGAGATTCTGCAAGATGAGAAATCTTTCTAAAGAGATTTATGAAAGGGATGCTATGATTATCTGACAACATGATTGAATCACTGGCTCTAATAATTAGGGATGACAATCAGGATATTGTAAGGATTACACTGAAAGCTGAATTTCATTAAACTTGGACATTTTGCTCATTTTCCACTGGGCACATCAAGAGAACAAAAAAATCCACCACACATAAACACTGGTTGTATCTTGTACTGATAGAAATCACTATGGGGACTGCATAATAGGGACAGTATATGCAACTATGGAACAGCATGGGCCAATATACAGCAACTGTGATAAACTTCTCCCACAGAACTAACAGGTTTTGGGAAATCCCCAGTATTCCTGTAAATTAATCTGTTTGGGAATAAATGTTTCTAGTACCCCAGATTTCAGAACCCTGAGGCCCCGGTCTTCCAGATTCCTTACTGAAGAGGCAGGTACTGAAACAGCCATAGAATTTTTCATAAGGTCCAGAAATACCTATTTATTTCAATGATCTTGAACATTTGAATATGTACCAACTACAACTTTTCACAGTTTCTGCTACATGGAAAATGCTGATGCATTAATGTCTTAATGTGGTAAAATGTAGTTCCAAAATATGGTTATTTCCCATCAAGTGGAAACTTAAGGTTCTAAGTACTCTATTCAGAAAACTGCAAATCTTCATATATAATTTATTTCCACTTATCTTAAGATCAGAACACTATCTGACAAAGTAAACCACATGTAAACAGCACATATTTATTTTCCTAAATTACTTTCCTCAAAAGTGAGCAAAGGAAGATTCTAGCCAAGATTTTTAAGTATGGATGCTTAAATATAGGCTCTTGGACCTAAATATAGGAGTTTGAAAGAATTTTCAAAGTTGCTGAGGTCCTAGAAAGTTAGTAAAATGAAGCCAATTATTTAAAAGTCAGGCCATGAATTTAGAAGTCCATTCCCATTTCTCTACATTTTTTTCTCTACCTCCAAGGTACCTATTTCCCGACATTTTTTCTTATCATGATGTCTTATTCTTGCATTTCAAAACTTCTCGTTCTTCATCAGATTTATGATCTGCTTGTTCAAGCATTTGTGGCCCTTTCTTTTCAAATAGTCACTGCCACAGAGTTAAATACAGAAATTTGCAATTGAAAAAGGGAGTAGTGAACCAAGACGAAATCTTCCCTTCTGCACTATTCCATAGCTCAGTTGTTGGTAATTCAAAAGGCAGCTCCTTGGCTGCTTGGTTACACAGCTCTCTCTCTGCAATAGAGGAATTTTTTTTTTTCTAAAATTATAAAAAAGGTCAGTAGCCCAGGGGGTTTATTTCCAAAATGTACACTTTATTAAGGGAAGCACAACAAGGTAGTATCTTTTATATCTGTAACAAATGGTTACAAGAATTTCAATTAGGAATTATAAAAGGCAGTTTGGGAAACTTTTTCTCTGAATGCCCATATGACAATCCCTCTCTCATATGTAAAAAATTTTAATGTGAAAATCTTCAAGTTTTTTTATACCACTTCACATCCAGTATTGATGCAAATACTCCCCAAACTATTGGAGAGATCCTAAATACACGCTACATCACTCATGGATCTTCTTGTTTTGTGTTAACTTACAGAATTCCTTTGGGAAGTACTAAGAGATTTAATGGGCAGATTTTTTTTTTAAACACTGCTTTCTCCATTATGCCTCTATTAGGACAGCTAGAAGAAACCAAAAGAAGTGTGTATTATTGATGCAATTATATGGATCAGAGAAACCAGGTCATGCTTTATGGTTTTTGCCAGAACAAGCTCCCACACAACAGACTGACACATTAGAAAAGTTGGAAACACTGACAGAGGTTTTGAAATCTCAAATTAACTCCATTAAGGCAAAGTGGCCTCAATGGAATATAGCCATTAGATTATATAAGCTTTAACTACCAGCCAGTGTTGACTTGTGACTCTTGGAAATTACATGTCACTCTTTTAATTTAATTGAGATTTTCATTTGGTTTGCCTTATTCTACTTGTTCTAAGAAGAAGAAAAAAAAGAGTTCTTTATTCATATAGCATTCTGCAACACAGCTTAATATCCTGTTCTCAAAAATGCCCAGTCATACACTTAACTTTCAGGTTACAAGCAGCCTTCTTAAAGCAAAGAGGCAACTTCCTATTAAAAAGCATTTGTCTAGTTGTCTGGTTTTGTTTGCATTCCATACAAAGCCACCACATTCCTATGCCACCATTGCGGTAGCATAGATGGAGAGTACAGGTAAAGTAGTAAATGCCATGACTCCTGTGAAGAAAAGGGACTGATATAGTGGGGGGAAAAAAAGGGCACAAAAAACCAACCCATTACTTGCTGGCACAAAAGAGAAGTTATTTTTTTATAGATTGTCAGGCTGACCTAACTGCCTATAATTGTTTAAGTTGTCTTTTCTTTGTTTCCAAATGAAATATAGTGTTAAGCATATCTTCAGAAAATATAAGAGCACATTAAAAACCATTTTAGCTTTTACTCAAGATAAGACTTACCTGAATAGTGAGAGAAAATATCTTTTCAATATGAAACTGTAATTGTGGGCTGTTTCAGTGGCACTCTAAGGTTCACGATTTTCAGAAATGGAATAAAACATTGAAAATCATCATCAATGTAACTTGGACCAATAGTTGCAAAAGATTCAAGGAACATTATCAGACATAGGAAACTGCTTTAGTTTTGAAAAAGAAGTGCAGGTGCTTTTTAGCATACTACTATACTCACTGTTTCCAAAAGTATTTGCACTTCATTCTGCCTATTTGACCCAATATAATTAACTTTTAGTGTTTAATCTTTTGGTTTGAAAAAACTAAAATTAGGCTGCTCTTAGCACACAGCGATACAAGATTGGCTTGTGTTAAACGCAGATTTTTTTTTTTTTTTTAACCCTGAAATGGCTTTATAAAATCTGTCATAATTGGGAACTGGATGTGCAAGAAAGGAAAGCAGGGAAGTTGTAGAGTAGGACTGAGTATTCATTCTACATGCCTCCCTCTGTGCAGTGCTGCCAATGCATATTTATCAGACTGCAAAGCCTGCACTCTCCCAGCTCTGCTGAGTCTCCTCCTGAAAACAGACTGTAAGTTATGTCAAATTGGGTGTTAAAAGCTGCTGGATTTTCTGGCTGGAGCATATGTTCTTGAAAGACAATACTGGAATCAAGCTTCTTTATTACTGGGAATGAAACACATTTGTGAACGATGGTGTTCTTATGTGGAATCAATCACACTAACCCTTTCCTCTCCTTTTCCCACTCTCTGGAACCTGAAGATAGGCATGGTTTCTCAAATGGTCTGAACAAATAGCTTGCCTAAGTCTCATAATATATATGGTATGACTCAAATCTTGGTGGAGAGCTGAAATGTTCAATATGCAGGATTTGCTGTACATTCATGCAAGAGAGGAGATAGCACACTCCATCTACAGAAAATCCTGTAGCTTTTATCCTTAATGACCCAGCACTCCTGGTGTTTTGTGTCTCTATCTAGCACTCTAGCTGAAGTTTGGGGTATAACAAACATGTTAATGCTCCCTGGGATTAGACTGACATGGCCCCCTGTTCTCAGAGCTTTTCTACTGGAGAAGTAGTGATTTCCTATGGAAGCAGGGAATTTAGGTATATAGTTTTGTATCAAAATGCATGCTAAAACATGCCTTAATTACTAACCTGTACAGAAATGCCAAAAGAAGGACATCACATCCTCATGAATTCCAGATGGATTCGCTGATATCAGTATCCTAAAGTAAACGCCAACTGAGGTACAGGAGGACAGGTGAGGACATTAAGCCTGCTTGCTTTGAGGGATCAGTTGTTTAATCACTAGATTGGATTCAGGGTGGGTTGAAGGAAAAACAAAATCTCTATGACAGTAAGTTTGGCAGCATATTTTTCTGTTCTTGCAAAACTAAATTTGAGATTGAATGTGGTGATCCTACAAATGAAGGACCAGTACCCTAACTTAGAGATTAGGATAGCAAACTTCTTGTTAAGCAAACTTCTCCATTCGAAGCATACAGACCTTTCAAATGTCTATTCTGCTTGCTTGTTGGACAATTCCAGCTAGGATGCTCTCCCTGGTGCATATTTAGAGTCAGAAGAAGAGACATCTCCATGCGTGTTTTCACTGAGGAGCCTCAAGTCAGAGGTAAACTTGATGCTGACATCATGAAACACTGACTATCTGAACCAACCACTTCTGACTCTCCTAACTTAATCCTCCGAAATGCAGTATCATGACCTGTCTCCATTGTTCATTTCTATAATTAAGTAGATTCTAGCAACTAAAAGAAGCCTTTCCAATCATCACAATTTCTTAAGTACATACTGGTCTCTGAGAAAACACTGTTTGCACATGGCAACAAATGCATGGAAAGTTAGTTCTAAATCAATATTCAGCTTAGTTTGTTGCTTCTTTTTGCTTATTCTGATGCTTAAGAAGCCAGTGTTTTCTAGAAGATAAAAAAAATGTCTGTAAGAAGCTCTGTCTCTTTCCTGAGAGTATCTTCTCTTTCTAGCAAACAATTTAATGCCCAGCGAGAAAAGCTAGTTCTAGGCAGGAATAGACTTAGATTTGTCTTTAAGTATGTTCTGAGCAAACGAGAGAGATAGGTTATCTTGAATGTACTCAAGCTTCGTTAGCTATACTGGACTTTATCTTGACCACCTCTGCTGAGCTTGACAAATCCTTAGAGATGAGCAGTACTGCAGCCAAACAACAGTATGTTCTTGACAGATGCAGAATCCATCAGACTTAGAAATACCAATATTAATTACCCTTTTTTAGTTTAATATTTTAATTCATTATTATTTAATAATTTAATTACATGGCAGTATCATTTATAAATTTGCTAATTGCTCAGAGGAGTGCCTTAAGTAAAACAGGGACATTTCCTTTAAGAAGCACAGAGAGAGGCTGTTTAAGCTGTGAGATTCCTATTATTTACAGAACATTTGGATACAGAGAGATTCAAGTCTTCTCAAAATGGATGCAAGTACTAGGATAGAAAAGCAGGGAGATGCTAACCACTAGGATAACTTGTGTCACAACAAAAATGCAATTTTCCATGAAATCCCTTAGAAAAAACAACTAAAATAGACAAAACCTCCCACATCCTTGCAATATAAAGCCAGTTTACACTGAATAATTCAAACTTCTAATTGGAAATTGATATAGTTTTAATATTTAATAGAAATTTAACATTCAGTAAAATTCTGCACAGAGAATGACACAGATTTTTAGTGGATTTTTGCTTTTGTTGTGTTTATTTTACCGTTGTTCTTCTGGTCCTACCCCTCATCTAACATGAAAATACTACTTCTCAAAAGACTTGCAAAGACTATGTGCTGATAATGGAAGCTGCTCTCATATTTTGATTAAACAGTACTTATGGAGTATTTTTTCATACTGGACAAGGTGAGCATTTATATTACTTCAGGAAGCTTACCAAAAATGATAAAATGGTGTACTAAAACAGTCAGGGAGTGACTACTAAGGCTTCCAGCAGGAGACTGGAGGCAAACATAAGGAGCGAAGTCTGGGAATGGAATGCCCTACTCATGCTAGATGCAAGATATTACCACATGACATGAACAAGAGTCATTCACCCTTGCACAAAATTGTCTTTCAAATAAAGCAGCATATTGAAACTACCTCCTTAAAAAGTTGTTTGTACTGTAAGCATATTTTACTAGTCTATTTGTCCTGAGTCAAACAGTCTAATCACTGTCCTCATTTTAACCCACTTTCTGCAACATTACTGGAAAGCATCTCCGAGAGACATTTCTAAACTGGACAACGGATATACACATATGCCCACACACAGTTTAATGTGAATTCTCTTTTTCTGGAGCTGCTGTCTATTAAGGGAATTGATTATTTTGTTTTTATTGTACATTTATGCCTCTCAGCTTTGGAAGCTATGCTAAAAAGCAGCCCCTTCTGAGGGGCTGTAAGCAGCCATTTCAAAGACAGAATAAACCACCTGAATTTAATGAAATAGTGTATATACTGACTGTAACAGCAGGTTTACTTCAAAAATGAATGTCAAAATTGGAAGCTGGTACAGTCAAGCAACCAGAGTAAATTTATCTACACCTGTGCCATAAACTGATACCAGAAATAGGCTAAATGAATACAACACTTATTACCATTATCATTATTTTATAGCAGTCAGAAGTGTGCAGGTGCTTTAGAGTGAAGATAGATACTCCCTATTCCCACAATGCAACATGGGTAGCAGGTGGATCTCTGATCCCTCTTATTCACTGCAGAAATTTTCACACAGGTGAAATTTATTTGAGGTGGTCATAAATTAAATCCTTCATTCCTTTAAAAGAGAAAGAAACTAGGGAAAGGAATCTGACCTTTTCAAGTAAGAGAGTAAACCTAGAAAAGACTCACTCAGTCATAATCAGATATACAATGTACAGGAAAAGAAAGCTACTTTTACCTGTGAAATAAGACAGACTTGACGAGCGTGACAACATCCCGACTGGCATTGTACCCTGCACACACAATGGCAACGTGGATAGTCTGTGAGAGAAAAGGAAGAAAAAGAACAAAAATTAAAGCCTGGTCCTGTGTTCAACACTTGTTAAGGAGAGCACACACATGACACTGCTCTTGTTTAGTGCTGCAACTGTTAGGGATTTGAGTGGGTGTTTTGCAGCTGTTTGCAACCCACTTGAGGCAGTTTGCTAAAAACATTTTAATTGAGTTATAGCACCATCACCATTCCAAAATCATTACTATCCCTACATCACATCAGATGTTTGAACAGAATTGCATTTATTAGCTAAGACGTTCGTGTGCAGGCATGTACACACACCCTCCCCAAATAAGCAGCACACAAAATCCTGTGTGCAAGAATACAGACATTTTTAATCTTCTGAACTAAAGTTTAAAATTATGTCTGATAATTAGAAGCAGACATGATCTCAGAAATTCAATATTACTTCTGTCTTATGCACAGGCCCTATGGAGAGGGTGAGCAAGCTCTCATGGATGAACATGACTGCAACTATTGGTTTGCCAGGGCTGGATGTATCCCAGTGATATGATGGGACACAGGCTGTGAAGGCAAGTGGCCACCTCCCTGCCTCTGACTACCAGTATGGGCTGTTCTGGCAGGGTTAATGTGAAGTTAAACACAACCGCCACAAACACATTCTCTCCACCTCATGACACAGGTAAATTATCACTTATTCTGTGCCTTTTAACCTCCCTTTTAACATGAGGCAGAGGTTTCCTCATCTCTTCAGGAGGAAAGGGAAAATTGAAAAGGTGCTACGAGTCATTATTTAGCCAGTAGGTACTAATCTGAAAAATGCTATTATGTTACTCTGCGCTGCTTTTAAAAATTAGCCATTTCTGCTCCCTAGGGACAAAAAAAATTTTAATCCTAGCAAGTTTTGACTCTAGGTTCTGTGATCTTGTTTCTTACTGGTCACAGAAATGAAGCAGAGTTCACCATGCTGCCAGCAGAAAGCTTCCATTGGGGACACAGCTGTGAAACTGCAGGGAAGCCTCATTTGGCTTCCATTTGAAGCTTGGTTAGCTGGTTTCTCACACATACAGCTCTCATTTTCCACAGAATGCCCACTATGGCGAGAACAAATGAGGAATTCTGCCTCCTCACACAGCCACAGATTCCCAAAGCCTGGCTTGGTGACAGAAGAACATTTACACAAGAAGTGCCATGTGTTGGGCACATCTGAGGAGTCCACAGTCCCATCCATTAAGATCGCCTGGTACAAGACACAATTTGAATCATACAACTGCCAAGTGGCTGTGCCACTGCTGAACATCCACATGAACATCACAGCTGCCTCCAGCCCTACTGTGCTTCCCAAGCTCAGCATATTTAAGATCCGATGTTTTAAGACCACTTGAATTAATAAGAAAACTGCCTGTCCAGAGGTGTGAGAAAGAAAAGGTACTTTTGGCAACAGTTCTGTGAGGTATTACCACTTTAAATTTATGTTAAAGTCAATAGGAGCCAAGCATGCTCAACACTTGGCAAAAATTGATTGTGTTTCTCTCTTGTGATAAGAGGGAAGAACAGAGGCTGCTTATATTAAGGACTTATATTGCAGCAGGAGTCTGTATTGTACTCATTGACACGGGTTGCCATAGGTGCATTGATTCCTGATCTTACATATACTGGCCTCCTCTCTGATTGTCACCTGGTCCTTCTCAGGCTTTTGGAAGACCTAAGATCCTTCCCCTCAGTGCCAATTAAAACCAAATTAACTGAGAACAGTTTCACCCTTGCTTTGAACACTTCACCTGAAAGGTCTCTGGTCAGTAGACCAGAGACAAACATTTTAGGGGTTTTCACACAACAGCAGTGTTGTATACTTTCAACATTGTTTTATACTACCTACACTTGCCAGAAAAACTCTCCCCAAAGCCACCCTCTCTAGCTTACAACTGCCCTCCAAACCAGAGTTTATTCAGTCAAGTGCTTACCCACATCTGTTCTCCTTTTACTGTTTGTTTTAGAATTGAAACCACACATTCCTCCTTGTCTTCCAGTAGCTGCTGTTGTCTTGTAACAGAGGACACACAACTGACACTGAGAATGGTTTCAAGCATCAGCACTTTACTATTCCCCAGCACAACCTTTCATACCCTTTTCCTTATGCATAACACCTGTGTGCCCTTTTACTCTTCTGTGACTGGTCAATACAAATCAGAACTCCCTGCTCCCTTTCCTTTAATGATGTTCACCTGTCTTACACAGCTGCACCTTATCAGGGGTGAGTGCCTGCAGCACCATCTCTATTCTTTTACAATCCTTTGTGCCACAACCTTGGATGCTGCTTCAGCCAGGACACAGTGAGAGCAGCACTTACTACTCTTCTGAATGTCCTTTTCCAGCTCAGAGACACAGGTATCCATGTACCTTCTGTTCAGCCTCTCTGTAGTGTTTGATATTATGCATCACTTCTATTCCTGCTTGCAATCTGTTAAATGGAAGAACAATAATCCTCAAAGAGAACAGAAATCAAGACCTTTTCTTTCCAAGTTTTTTCCTGCAGCATGCTGCAAGACTCAGTCTATTCCTCTTTCTGATTCACTTTCCTCTCTCTCATTGTTTAACTGTTAAACAAAGTCAGTGAAAAAACAGGTAAGTCAAAATGAAGTCATCAACCTGAATTGTCTTCATATGTTTGCATCCCAAAGGGAAAACCATTATTTCCAGTGTTCTCCATGCTTGTTCCAAATGCACGTTTGGACCGAGAGCAGCTGGCTATACCCAGATTCTGGCAAGATATAGCTGGAATAAGCACATGAAAGAACTTGCACCCTCCTGAGCATACTACTGTAAGTATCACCTCTCAGATTCTGAAAATTTTCACCTCTCCCAAACTCCTTTTTCTCCATCTGCAGATGGCTGGAAAAGTGTATCCGCCATCCCAACAGAACTGGCCACTGTGAGTCACACAACCTCCAGACTCAATGACTACAGCTAACACCAAGGACTAAAGCCACATGACCAAAGAGTGCTCCAACTTCCACTGCAAGTGTCAGCCTGCCTGTTTGGCTCAACATGTCCCACCAAACCTCCCACACCAAGGCTCTGCATGCTATGCTTATCCCTTTACTGTTGGCATTCCATGATCATTTTAGATAATACTAATTACACTCTAGCCTGGATGTTCAGAGGTTGCTGCAGGACCAAACTGAGCATTCAAAGTGTCCATCCTCCTACAATGCTCTCTTTAAAGTGAGTGATGCACGTGTTCACCACTTGCTGCAAGAGTCCGGACTCAAGTAATTCACTGGAGATGCTTTTGGATAATGTAACTCATTGCAGCAACAAATAAAATGATGATACACCTGTCTTCCAGAGTCAATAAAATCTTCCTCTGTTTATACTCAGAGATATGAATAGGTAATCAAAACATTGTGGAAGTTCATCACAACATTCTCCCTACAGGCTGAGGATCGGGGACACCAACTGAACTATTTTTAATTGCAAATAGTTTAGGAAGCCCTCAGGTCTAGGTGCCTCAAGGCACTTAAGGAAGCTAAGCTTCTTTAGGAAAGGGAATTTAAGTCATACCAAGGTGCATGCTAACATCATTCAGAAACTCCTTCTTCAGCCACTACAGACCAGGAAAACCTGTTTCTAAACGCAGTATTTCATGTTTTGGGATAATATTAACGTGAAGAAAATATCCAAAACCACACAAAGAACTGGGCCCTAGATCCATACCAATGAGGAGTATACAGTGCCTAGATGAGCATATGTAATAATTTTGATAATAGCTTTTATGCGTGTATTTCCAAAGTCGAGGGGTGGATACTGTTATGGGTTGACACAGTTTGCTCCTGCCAGGACCTAAATTTCCTTTGGAAAAGTTGAACACCTATCAGAGGCCAGTCCTTGGCCATTTAACCAGTAAGAAAACAGGACTGCGACTTTTGAAATATGGTATAAAAAGCTGAGAAGGCAGAGCATCCGACCTCTTTCTCTCGTGGCGAGTGACCAGGTAACACCTCGTGGTGGCTGCCGTGAGGGGCTGGACCGGGCCCGGCCGGGTCCCAGGGAGCCCCTGCCCCTGCGGGGGAGCGGCCCTGGCCGTGCTCAGGTCTGAATAACAGCGAGCAGCGGAGCAGCGGGGAAGGGAGGAAAAGCCCCGGCAGCTGCCCGTGTTGCCGGCCAGGGCTGGGGGGAGTTTCACCCCCCCTTTCCTGAAGCCTCTGGGAGCCGCTCGCCCCAGCGAGGGAGTGGCCCAGCCATGAGACCGAGGGGTGGATGAGGAGCAGCCTTCCCACATCTTGGAAGAGTTTGCAGATCCCGCCGGCAGAGGCCACGTGGTCACTGCAGGCCTGGGCACATTTAACTCTTTTCTCTTGCCAGCAGATGAACTTTCAGTGCCTGAAAGTTTCTTCCCAGAGTGAAGACAAGCAATGGGATCATGAAGAGGAGAGCCGGAGACTGAGTCAGTGAAGAGAGAGTGAAAAGACTATTTGAGGCAAAGAAGAGGAGTGGCTTAATTCAGCTGGACATTTTTCGAGTAATCACTGGAGNGGACTCAAAAAGACTCCTTTCCTAAAGAACTGATGGAAGATTATATTTTGCATGGTAAAACTGACTGAAGTTACAGGTTTTGTCTTTCTTTAGGTTATGTGTAGGAAAGTGGAATATTGGTTGGTGGGGGAAGAGAAGGATGGTCTGAAGGTTTCATTTTGTGGTTTATTTAGTTTTGGGGTTTTTTTCTTATTTTCCTAATATGAGTAAATAAATTATCTTTTTGCAACTTTAAGGCAAGCCTGTTTTGCTTTTTGAACTCTCCTTGTCATATATATATATATATATATATATATATATAATTGCAAACACTAAACCCTGACAACTCAATTCAAGTAAATGCTCAGTTTAGGGAGGCACAAGCTGGAAAGATACTGAGATAACACTGTAAGAAAGGCATACAATTTTGTTAGCTTTCATTAGCATTGTGCTAGCCTTCTGAAGCTTATTGTTAGTGCTGGCATCTGTGTAAGGACTATGCTTACTTATATTTCCAAGGTTTGTGTTCAAATTGTCTACTACTGGGAAGGCATGACAGGTATCTGTTCGCTCCAGGAAGAAGTCTGTTGTCTGGGTGTCTGATTTTTTCTTGCAGTATAATACTGTTCTATTTTACAATATCAGATGAGCTCTCCTGTGATGCAACAGAGTAGAAAGCTCTGGCAGCAATGCAACAAACCCACAGCTATTTGATACAGATCACAATTAATATCACATAGATTATGCTTTATCAGAGATTTAATGTTTTTTGATTGTAACTGCATTTTGAAACGTTTCCATCACCATTAAAAACCATCCCAAATTAGATTGTGAAATATTATTGTCAGTAAATCTCTAAGAACAGACTCAATGAAATGAACAACCTATTCCTAGTGTTCTTAGTCTCCTCCAGATAAGTGTATTCTTCTTAAGAACCCTTGTTTCTCACTATCCACTCTTGCTGTGATATATTCCAAAGTCAGAAGCTAAAAAAATTTTGTTTACACATCTGAAACACAGAAAAAAACCACAATGAAAGGCATCAAGATGCCCCTCACAAAAATACAGGATGAGAATCTACACTAACAGGATAAATTATGAGACCCTTGGCAAATCTGATAAAAGGGAAGTTTAATTTTAACTTCCATTGCTGTAACTGAGTTATTGAGTGAGTTCCTAAAGAGAAGAGTAAGAAGTTATTTTGAGATCAAAATAGTGCACAGTGAGATAGGGGGATGGCAAATAATGTGAAATTTCATATTTTATATAAGCATTGCCTCCAGCAGAGTGCAAAACCCCACTGAGCAAGTAAACTCATTGGCAAAACACATTATAAACTGTAAAGCCACTTAAACTATCCTTACTTTAAGCTATTATTTTTGTGTCCTAGATTGGTTGGTACATTGAACAACAAAGAACTGAGATTCAGCTCATCACTCCTTGATATAATAATAAGGGAAAAGTGAGGTTTGCTGATTGATGGCCTGATTAAAAGAAATGCCAACAATCTCACACTGAGGAAAATCAGATGCTTATTATCTGGAGGAGGGAAATTGAAAAACAAAAACCTCCTTTTTCCTCTCCTTACAATAATGTTGCTTCCTTTTTTCTACACTGATGGACAAAGATATCCAACTGGAAAGCAGTAATTCATTTTCAAGCTGTATTTCCCATTGGATAGAATTTATCTGAAGAAATAATCAGTATTTCTTTTTCCTCTCACACTAATTTTCTTTCCACTTTTATCTTCCAAGTTGCAGCAAGCAAAATAAAAGGTGATATGTAGAATCACCTCTTTGTAGAAATAAATAGAGGAAGTTATTTTTGATAACTTTATCAGCTGGGATTGGCACAAGGCTTTTAAGTGAGACTTTCTGTTTTGGATCTATCCATATTTGGACTTGTCATCATCCAGACATCTGACAACTAAGTATCTGGATGACATCCACAGAAGTACTGACACAAAATGGGGAAAACCAGACCAAACCAACCACCCCAAAACTGTATTAGAAGCAGATTGCCTGTTCCCTGCAGCCAAGCACATCACTTGTGCACGGCTCACACAAAGCACCTGCTCCTACAGTAACATCCAGATATACTCCTGAGAGTGAGTCAAAAGCACAGGCTGGCTCCATGAGCCACGATTTAATTAATCCTAAACTCTGAACTTTTAAAATATAGGCACAGAAACAATGAAATAAGGCTTTTCTAAGCACTCTGGAGTCGTTATTATTTAAAATACATGGGGTTAGTTTGCCACAGGTCTTTATCAGCAGAGATGTAGTGAGTCAGCTAGAAATGAAGCTTTGATTTTTATATCAGGTTTGGGGACACATGAATGAAAAAGGCAAAAAGCTGTGATGAAATATTATCTCAGAAGATATACCGATGATTAAATGTGTTAAAGGTTTTTTTAAAAAGAACAATAAAAAATTATTTGAAAAGTTGCACACAGCAGACCTTCAAGAGGGTGGTTTTGGAGGAAAAGGTTTCAGAGGAAGGAGACAGAGATCTGCAACGTCCTTAAAGGATCACATCTACCAAGCTTTGTTTCTGGCAGGTTCCTTTACTGTATTTACCTCACACTTTTCCACCACCGGCTGCTGGCCGCACTCGGAGCTGTTCCCTGCCACGATGCCAGCCCGCAGGCTCTCGCTGTCGCCCGTGCCCTCTTCCATGGAGTATGTTTTGGAGTGGTTGCCGCGGTGGTGCGGGGGGCCCCGGCTCTGCACCAGGCTGAGCTGCTTGCGCAGCATGCGGTTCTCCTCCTCCACCTCCCGCACGCGCACCTCCAGGCTCTCACGCTCCCGCTGGCTCGACGCCGTGTACCGAGGGCTGTGGGGCTGCGACTCCAGCGGGGACAGCGACACCGGCTTCCCATCTGCACCACAAGGAAACAGAGCACTTCTGTCAGAATACACCAAAAGCTGCAGCTTTCTTTAATGCTGTTGTTGTAAAGCCGAGATACATTTCAAATATAGTGCTGTTTTATGCAGACTTGGCACTTCCAGGCCATGCTTAAGTGCACAGTAAACTTGGACAAATGCTGAATGCTATGGGCTACAGGTCCAACTAATTTTCAAACCACACCAAAAGATAATCATGTGTTTCTTTGTTCTCATAGGGCTGCCTGCCAGTCTCTAGTCTGGGAAGACAGTCAAGAACATGAGGATTTAATTCAAAGACAATTAATATACAGTTAAATATATTTTAGAAATGTATGCAAGATGAAATAATTTTCCTATTCCCTCTTCCTCCACAGTCAAATGACAGCATTTGGATTCACATGTGAGGAACAGATGGGTTTTATTCAGCAACACAGTATTATGTGCTTGCTGAGAAGTAAGAGGTTCAGGACAGAAATGTTCAGTACATATGTGGCCAAATTCAGGAAAGTATTTTGGCTTAAGAAGACTCAGTGGAATTTTGAAATAAACGTAAAAAGGTTCACCTTCTACTACAACTGCTCAAAAATGTTCAATCAAAATCAAATTGAAGCAAAGCAAAAGATAGAGTTATCCACAGTGTCATAATTAGCAAGAGAATTCTTTTGCAGTGATGATATGTATCTTATAATGAAATATTTCTCTGATATAACTTCCTACTTGCATGTATTAAATCACAGAATTATAGAATTGTAAGGTTGAAAAAAACTCTAAGGTCATTGAGTCTAACTGTTAATCCAGCACCAACATGTTCACCATTAAACCATGTCCATATCCACATTGATGTTTTTTGAGCACTTCCAGATATTGTGATTTTACCATTAGCCTGAACAGCCTATTCCAATGCCTGACCACTTTTCCATTAAGCAATTTTTTTTAATGTTCAACAAAATCTCCTGTGGCACAACATCAAGTAATTTCATCCCATCCTGTCACCTGTTGCCTGTAAGAAGAGGATGACCTTCACCTGGCTACACTCTCCTTTTAGGCAGTTTTAGAAAGCAGTAAGGTCTCCCCTGAGCCTCCATTTCTCCAGGGCAAACCTCCCGAAGCTGCCTCAGCTGCTCCTCATGGGACTGGTGCTCCAGACCCTTCTCCAGCTTCACAGCCCTTCTATGTACACGCTCCAGCACTTCAATGTCCAGAACTGAACATAGGATTCAAGGTGTGACCTCATCAGTGCCAAGTACAGGGACATGTTTGCTATTTAATGATTTTTCAAGTGCAGAGAGTCCCACGGGTTTTATCAAGCAAATACCAGCCTGAGTGGTTTATAAAATGAAAATCATGCAGTTACTGTTTCGAAGTTCTCACTAACAAGTACATTTTTCACCTACCAACTCAAAACTATCTCTCTGCTATAAAGACCTATTCACTGATTGTTCTTTTCCACTGTTTCACCTTTCACTGTTTCACGTTTACATGAATGATGAGCAGTCCTCTAAACTGACTTAATGAAATAAACAGGTATGGAAATCAAACCCTCAATTGTAATCTACATTGTCGAGTTATACAGGTATACATACTTCCGGTTACGTATATAAATTATCACCTTGATTTTTATCATCATTTGGCTAGAATATCTTTCATCTTCTTTCAGGCTATCTCCTACAAAAATTTTGTAATTTATTATTTTTACCATTAGCAAAGGTTATGGATAAACCTGAGACTGCAAAATGTGTCAAGACAAATTCTGGAGTTTGGCCACTTTCACGTCTTGAAACTTGAATGCTCCAGCAAACAGTTATTAAAAGTTAAATGAGATATTTGAAAAGCCTGAAAATAATGGGTGCAGCAATAGAGAAATGTCAACATAAAGGACAGAGGCATGCGACAATTAGACATGCAATAGAACACTGAGTTATCTTTCTCCACCAGGCTTGGAGGGCCTGGAACTGAAGTTGTGTTTTTTCTCAGCGGCTGATACTCAAGCTAAGAAAATTAAGACTCGTTTGGTTGAGATTGTATTGCATCCTTGTTACTGGACAGTAAGAGTGTACTGTGTAGACGCTCTCAGACAAAAAGAAAAGCAGCACCTTTGCTTACCCACAGAACAACCAACCTGTGTTACCATCAGATACACAATTACATTACAAATCTAGCCAAAGACTTCACTTGCAATCTTAACTCCTCACTCGGTGAACATCCAGCTGACACAGATGTTAACTCATCACTTCCTGTATTGAGACATTAATTTTGAAGAATTAAGGATTTTAAGAAAGTTAAGACTATAGTTGCTGAATTAGCTGAAATAGGTAGGTGAGCTTTATTTGCAGTTAACAGAAGCTTGATCTTAGATAAGCTATCCTGGATCTAGTAACTCATTGCTTGTCAACTTTATGTTTATGTAGCTGTGCTTGTAATGAAAAATAAAATGTTGTAGGACATAAGATAGTTGTAGACCTCCTATGCTTGAAGGACCTATTGAACACAGGAAACCGTAAGTTCTACCAAGGATTCATTTGTCACGTATGCATTGAAAAGGTAAAAGGGTCAGAACGAGGAAGACTCATTTTACTTCCTCATTTTGGTGACCCCTCCCCAGAATGGACCCCACCACTCACTTCAGAGAACAAACTACGCATGCTTAATAGCCTTTTTGCTAGTTAACATAGAAGCAGAGAAGAGGAAATGACAGGGGTATGAATATGCATTTGTATTTTGTATAGTCAACACTTCTGTAGATAAAAAAGCTTTGTAATTACTTGTGATCGTTGCAGTGTGTATTTGGGAGTTATCCCGCAGGCTGCCCGGCGTCACAATAAATACACACTTTCTAAACTTTAAACTGTTAGAGAGTTTTTGTCTGTCATAGTTGGATATCGATATTAGATCAATACCCATATTTTTTAATAAATCAGTATTTGTCACTGAATTCTGCTAGCTTTAAATAATTACCAGAAAAGACAGCAAGATATTGAAGTAAATCTCAGAAAAATATTCATCAAAATTCCAAAATATGGAAAATAATTAAATGTATCTTTACCTATTCTACTGACATAGGTCAATATATGCTGATTTGTCAAAATTAAAACCTTAAAAGATTTTTTTATCTTTTAGAAAAGGATACAGTTTTAATAAATGATCTCTTTAATTCGTGTGCATGTCAAGTATATATGTTATAGAGTTATGATTAAAAGATGGGATCCTCGGAAGCAAACAGGAATTTGCAACGCTACACCTGGCCACTGAGAAACAGGGCTTCATTAACATACGAAGAGCCGTGGCTCGGCAGGAAAATGGCCCATTCTCACCAACAACCAAGGAGTGGCAGAGCAATAAATGGAGTCATCAGCAGAGTTTACATCCCAATTCTGGGTTCCCGTAAACTCATCAAACATTTGTTGACTTCCCTGAAACAGCTTTGTCCAGTCTAACACAAAGGATGAAGATCTACAGTCAAGATAGCCAGGATCATTGGAAACTCATCAGTATTCATCCATCTCCCAGGAAAAGCTTTGTCCAGCCCAACGAAGAGAAAGGAACCAACATGAATATGTGGAATCACAAAAGGAAGAGAGGAATCTCTGCCCCGGGCAGAAAAAAATGTATAAAAACCGATGAGACTGAGACAGCTTTGTGAACTCAGGGAGATTGCTGCCAGAGAGACCAAATCAGAGTTCACCCAGTGCCGATCCTGGGCTCGACACTGTCACTTTTATTGGGGCTATCAGTGACAGTATCTCGGTTACTTAATAAAACCTATCTTTATCAATTATCAATTCGGCTTGATTGGGTTTCATTTATAACACTGTTTTTTCCATCTGAACAATTTTAGGTATATTGATCAAAAAAGTTCAACTCTTTCTACGGATGATAAAGCCGTGGTGGCTACTTATGGATGATTATGGATGATTGTATGCAAAGTGTCAGCACCCTAGATCAGTGATTCCTCCCACCTGTGAGACTTCACGTTGTTCAGGTTTTGTGAAGCTGCCTATATCTTTCCTTACCCTTTGTTCCTAAGAGTGCTGCAAGGAGTGAAAACTGCCAGGATGGCACGGAGCTGCTACCGTCTCTCCGTCACCCCCTGCCCCTCTCCACTCCTATCCCCCTTTCCCTGAAGGGATGACAAGGTCGGAAACCATCCAGAGGTGATGCGGGTGCGCTACCGTCCTCCCCCTGTCCTGAGTCCTCCTTCGCCCCCCTGTCTTTCCATATCCCCCGTTCTCTGCCCAGGAAGGCAGTGGCTGTGCCATCCCGGGTGCTCCTTCCACAAAATGGCGCTTCTACTCTGTTTTGAGATCCCCTCTTTCCCCCCAGAGTCCGTCTTTTCCGGTCTCAGAGCTTCCCTTCCACCCACCTACCTCCCCCCATTCCTGCTGTGGCTGCACCTGGCCCTGCCCCAGGCCCACGTGGCAGAGATAGTGTAGCAGAGCTGGGCAGCCCTGAGAGGAGGGGACTCTGCAGCGTGCTGCCGCCTCTACCACTGCTGCTTTCACCATTCCCTGCTTCACAGTCATCATTATCAATCCAACACAGTAACACCTGCAACACCAGTACCAAGGCCGAGACCAAACACTAAGAACTGTACCCCTCGTGAAGAGGAGATCCAAGAACTGCATGCCTTCTGGTGAGAAGATCAAAAGCCAAGAAGATTGAACTGTTAGCTCACTAAGTGAAAATGTATTCATTTAATTCAGCTTAATAATGTTCATTTTGGTTTTGTAAACTATTAAGTCCTATTCCCGAAAATTCCCTTGCTATAACCAATTTATAAACGGAGGAATTATGGAATCCTCCCATTTCAAGGGGCTGAAACCTGATCCTACTGTCCTTGTTATCTCCTCCCTTGACCCAAACCCTAAGACTCCTCCCCTGAATACCTGATAAAACCTACAACCATGGCCCTGCCCTGCGCTCTCTTCCTCTTCGTCCTCATCCCCTCCCCGGCCCAGGGTGGGGGGAACAAAAATGACTCTCGAGCTTAACAAAACAGAGACTTGTCTTGTCTGTTCCCCTGCCGGCGGCTGTAACCTCCCTGGACAGGATGATCACTGCTGCCAGATACTGCAACATGTTTTTACACAGTATTTAGAAGAAACAGCATAGTCTGAGAAAGGGTCTGAAAAAATATCACCTCACTGCCTCAGACTGAAGTTGTATCAGCTAATGAGACAGTGTTTATGTAGCCTTGACTTTAGACACCAGTAACTCCATTACTATTCTCTCAGTAGGAAATATTTCTGCTGGTAAGTAAAAGGAGTAAAGGAAATCCTCCCAGGAATTAAACAACTAGTTAGCCTCTTCATCTGAAATGCACAATTGAAGTGCACTGATTTACTACAGAAATCTTCTATGTTTTGTTACAAGTTGCTAAGTCCAAGATATTTTCTGGAATGATCTCTTCAGGGTTCATACAACTGGACAAGTCATGTTTTGTTACTAATACTGCTCACTATTCTCAGGTGTATCGTCGTGTACTTAGTATATTTGCACATCCCAGCTCTTTGCTGCAAATGATAATATGACAATTCCAGGACCCATGTGAAATAAAAGTATAAAACCAAAAATGAAGTGATTAATTAGTGACTTAAAACTCAGAAATAAAGTAATATTTTCCATAATTTCAGAGATTGTGTAACTCATAATTTTTGCACATCTGAGGCCAGTTGCAAGATACTATTTGATTTATTTCTGTGTGTTTCATCTCACCTCTGCAGAAAGATTAAGTGGATTAATGTTAGGGACCACTGACGTTTGATTGTGTGTGTTGCTTGGTAGAAGAGTTAAACTGATTGCACTGCACTTGAATTTTATAGTTTATAGTAACTGGCAGAGTGCTCTGAGCTGGTATCTAAGCACTTTTTATCTAATCTAAATCAAAATAACATAACGCATAATGAGGTCTATGTGACTTTGGGACTGAAGATCTCCCAGGGAGAACTACACGGAACATGAGTGTGCTCTGAAGCAAGTAGTACACTTTTGAATGGTGTAATAAATAATAATAAAGCTATTATCTTTATTCTTCATTTGTAGTTATTGATCTATTTTTGAACTTTGGCAGTTTCATATTAAATTTTTTTCCTGTGTCAAACCTTTTACTTCAGACTTGTGCTAATGCAACTGTGCCTACAAAGACCTGCAAAATTCCATGTCCGCAAAACAAAACCCAAACAGTGAAGCTGAAAAATTATTTCATGGTTGACAGCAGTCAATGACTTGCCATCACACTAGCTCCAACAATTCAGAAAACTTGACAATATGTAAGTTATGAATTCTCTGGATTACTGAATGTTGCTGCATATATGAAATCACCTGGATTTAAGGCAACAGATTTCATTTACTTACTTAAGCAGAGTGCTTAGGACACTGGACAAAATAAAGCCATCAGAAAGCAATCCAGCATAATTCATTTGAAAGGAGAAGGACTGAACAAGTAACATTTTCTTTCTTACATACAGAACTTAAAGGACAGGCATTAAAGCCAAGTTCCTTGTTTTGCAGTTAGCAGACTTGGGAGAGGTGATAGTCCCAAAAAGGACCCAGTGGCATTGGAAAGTTGCTGGGGAAAGAGCCACAGAGAAAAAAGAACATTTATCCAAGGGTAAACTGGGTAAGGGAGAAAGAAGCAGAGTGTAAGAAAGCAAAAGTTTCTCTGATTCAGAGAAGAGAAGTGCAGAAGCAGGGATCCCAAGTTTTTCAGACAACCCTGATCTGAACTAAAATGCTTACAATTATGTTAGGAACTGAGGCCCATAAAATTATGGAACATGTTTTGGAGGGTTTTTAAAAACTTTGTTTGCTAGAAAGCACAAACTGCTTGTGTTTTGGCATCTTTACAAGGTTTAGAGGTTTCTATATGTTTAAGCTATTACTCATCCCCTGCCTAATAGCATGCAGTGCCTTTAACATTAACTAATGGCAGTGAACTCTAGGCTGCTTCTTAGGTGTTATGGGTTGACACGGTTTGTTTTTTTGCTTGAAGGAGGATGTGGGGTGTTACCCTGCCAGGACCTAAATTTCCTTTGGAAAGGCTGAACACCTTCATCAGAGGCCAGTTCTTGGCTGTTGGCAGGTAGTTTAACCACTGAGGAAACAGGATGCAACTTTTGTTAATACCCTATAAAAGCTGAGAAGGCAGAGCAGCTGCCCTCTTTCTCTCCTGGCGAGCGACCAGGTAACACCTCGCGGCGGTGCTGTGAGGGGCCGGGCTGGGCCTGGCCGGGCCCCAGGGAGTCGCTGTCCCTGTGGGGGAGCGGCCCTGGCCGTGCTCGGACCCAATAACAGCGAGCAGTGAGAGAGGGGAGGAAAAGCCCCGGCAGCTGCCCGTGTCAGCAGCTGGGGCTCGGGGGATGTCCCCCTTCCCCTTTTTCCTGAGGCCTCCGGGAGCCGCTGGCCCCGCGAGGGAGCGGCCCATGCCATGAGACCGA
>VYXD01000329.1:270502-324783 GCA_013397195.1 Hylia prasina | reverse complement strand
TAATTTTGGAAACAAGGAAAAAGAGAATCTTTGCTTTATACTAGAAGAGGCATCCTTAAACAGTACCCCTAATAAGCACATTATGACCCATATGCGGCGTTGGGAAAGCTGCTGATGGGTTGGATTTCACAGTTTGCAAAGGCTCTATTCAGGCCGTTGCAGATGTGTGGCATAAAAGCCACCTGAGGACTGTTCCTCGTGTGACCATGTCTCCATGGCACTCAAAAAGACTCCTTTCTTAAAGAACTGATGGAAGATTATTTTTTGCATGGTAAAACTGACTGAAGTTACAGGTTTTGTCTTTCTTCGTGTTGTGTGTAGGAAAGCGAATATTTGTGGGGGGGGAAGAGAAGGATGGTCTGAAGGTTTCATTTGTTGTTTATTTAGTTTTAGTTTTTTTTTTTTCTTATTTTCTTAATGTGTGTAATTAAATAATCTTGTGCAATTTTATGGTAAACCTGTTTTGCTTTTTGAACTCTCCTAGTCATATACATAAAATTGCAAACACTAAACCCCAACAATAACTGGTGTATTGGCCAGGAAACGAATCAGAAATTGGCGAACGTGAGACCATTATATTAGGTAAGTGGAAGTTATGCTGCCCAGACCCAGTATTTCAGTCTGACTACAGATACAAGATACGCCTCCATTTCACATTTGTTAACATTTAAAAATTCACATTATCTGTGCCCACTCTGAAGACCAGCATTATAAGAATTTAAACCAAAAGCCAGTATTTTGCAGAAAGAAATGGGACAGTAGGCAACCATGCTCATTATTCGCCCCCTGATAAGGCCACAAAATTATTTCCAGTTCATTGCACAATTGTTTTTTCTCACATAAAGACCATTGTGGAGAACTAGATGGACCTTAAGAGAAAAGAAAAATAAGACTGCAGTCAGGAGTACAGAGACATAAAAGCCTGGTGTAAGCAGATAAACTATCCTTTCTATTCAGCTTTAATCGCCTTACACTAGTACTCCATGCCCTTCTGCTCAGCTGGCTGCTCTGGTAGGTCCTGGCTATGTGGGCAGCTATGAATGAAGTCCTTTCTGCTGATGCTTTGATACTTAAGATATGTGCCTCCATGATAGGTGCTAAGGCATCTCAAAGTGCCTATTCTCACACAAATTATTTTTCTCCAACGACTTTTTGTGAAACACTGCAGTGTGATTTCAGTTGGAAGTAGAAAACCTTGCCCAAACAACCATTTTAAAAAGTGAAACACAGTCCAATCAATTTACTTCAGGTCTGTGAGCACATATCTTCTTCATCCTAACACAATATGAAACAATTACAAGCTCATGCTTTTCACGTGTCAAAGGTAGGAAGTTGTAATACTGAAAGATATCACAGTAAGTGCACTGAAGGCTGATATCCACCTGACAGAGACAACACAGGAAATAACAACCAAGCCTTTTCATACAGTCCAAACAAGTTTCCTCAGCTCTGATAGAAGAACTTCTCCCATCACAATTAAGTCCTCCTCAGGATTTGGCACGGACAATGCGTGTTAAATTACATGTTATTTAGTTAGGAGTGACTGTTTGCACTGGGGATGCCAATCAACCATCAGGCTTGGACTTAGTCAATACTAATCACACTTAAGAACTTCAGCATGTTCTTTAACTACTAAATTTGCGTTCAATTCCACTGCTGTTAAGGGTACTTAAGAACACATTAACATGGTTTATTGAACCCAAACCTGAACCATTCAATCCACTCCAGGTCAGCCTTACTTAAAGAATCATGTTATTGCCTGCTGTTCATATACAGGGAAATTACCTTCTCAGTGTCCTTTCCTTGAACAAAATACCCCTCTACAAAACAGCCCTCTACAATCCGTGGATTCAGAAATTAAACATATCATGCATAAAAAACCTTCACCCACAAAACACCAGATTTGCAAGCGCATTGAGTTTGCTTGGACAGGTTATGACAGCAGAGGGCCTCTGTGTGAAGCTCCTGGAAGCTTTCCCCTTGTCTAGAGAGCCAATGCTGGATGCCTCCAAGATGGACCTGCTGCTGGCCAAGGCCGAGCCCATCAGAATAAGTGGTCGCCTATGGAGGGACCACAAAGTAGGGGTAAGAAATTACTGCACAGAAGCTATTGTAGCCAGAGAGGAGCGCAGTGAGAATATAGGAGAGGAACAACGTTACAGGTACCAAGGTCAGTGCAGAAGGCAGGTGCTCTAGGTACCAGAGTTAAGATTTCCCTGAAGCTGTGGGAAGACGGTGGTGAGGTGGCTGTACCCCTGCAGTCCATGGAGGTCCACAAGTACAGGTGGAGGACCATATGCCAGAGCAAGTGTATGCCCAAGGGAGGCTGTAACCCTGTGGGAAAGCCCATATTGGAGAAGGTTTGCTGGTGGGATTTCTGACCTCTGTGTAGGGGTGTCACCCGGGAGCAGTGTGTTCCTGAAGGACTGCACCCCATGAGAGGGACCCATGCTGCAGCAATTTATGAAGAACTGCAGCCTGTGGGAAGGACTCCCTTGGAAGAAGTTTGTGGAGGACTGTGTCCCATGGGAGGGACTCCACAATGAAGCAGGGGAAGAGTGTGAGGAGCAAGGAGACCACGTAATGAACTGATCACAACCCCCCGTTCCCTGTTTTCTTGCACCGTTACAAGGAAGAAGGGAGAGAAAATCAGGAGTAAATTTAATTTGGTAAGAAGGTGGGAAATAAAGTGGGTTTTTTAGATTGAGTTTTATTTCTCATTACCCTACTGCCATTTGATTGGTAATAAATAAAATTAATTTTCCTGAGTTGAGTCTGTTTTGCCTGTGACAGTAATTGGTGAGTGACCTCTTTCTGTTCTTGTTTTGACCCATGAGCTCTTCATTATATTTTCTCTCCCCTGTGCAGCTGAGGAGGGAAAATGATAGAGCAGCTTTGGTGGGCACTTGGTGTCCAGCCAGGGTCAAACACCCACTGAAGTCAAACACTTAAAAGTTTGGAAATGTGAGAATGACAGTCTCCTGTTCAGTCTTTGCTGTCATTCCCTTGTGTCTGCTGACAGGACCATTAACTGCATGATCACCACTTTATTTCCAAAGAATACGAGAATCACTGTGTGCATAGGATGAAATGTGATCACAGCTATTTAGCAGGCTATTTCAGCTCATCATTCTGCTTGTGACCACACATACATATCCTGTTATGAAAAAAAGACTTATTTATTCCCTCACTGGCCTATGATGTTCATTACTATGTATTTTAACACAGCACAGGGATTAGTGATATATTTTTCTAAGTTATTTAAAGGAAAGGTGGTGCTATCAGTCCCTTTTTTACAGGCAAGCAAGAGGTTTTGGAGTCCTGAACACTCTCAGAAAATAACCAATTTTGGATGCACAGCTGAGATGGGTCTGATACACCTTTTCAACAAATAATCACCTTTTCTGCACTACAATTTTTCAGACGACAGCTACATATGAAACAGATATAAGCTTAACATTTCTGTAATGCAGGAGTCTGCAAGTTGGAAATCCAGGAAATGTGAGAAAAAGTACTTAGCAGCCACTTGCAATATCTTTGTCTTATGAACACCATGTAATGAACTCAGTGGTAGAGACAGAAACAATTCCTCAGGGCAAATTTGACTTCATAAATTACAAAGTTGTCCCCTGTCTTGTTCATGACATGACTTGCAGTTTCTTAAATAAACTAAATGTAGTGGTTCAAGAACCACTTTCTCTGCATTGCTGCATTTGCTCTGCATGCAAAATGAGGAAGGGGTTGTGTTTCAGAAAGGGTTTGCAGTTGCACCATCAATGATGGCATCATGCTGCAGAACTGCAGAGAGCTGATTGCGTGCTGGCTGAGCAAATGCAATTGGGATTCTCTAATAAATTGGGATTCTCTAATAGGGATGGTAAACAGTAAAAGACACCAGGTAAAGAAAAAGCATGAAGCAGCAGAATGCAGAAAGAAATAGGGAAAGAAAATGTAAATGTAAACATCATTCTTGGACACAGATGTGACTTTTTTTAAAATTGTTTTTTCAAAAGAAATATTGGCTCATTAGCTAGTTAGGAATGTTGTTTTATTAGCATATTCAAAACAAGGGCCCATAAGTCTTAAAATATTTGCTCATTTCCTTGTCTAGAATACAAAAACTTTTTTTTCGTTTGTTCTTCTCATTCTTTCTTTCCCTGTTTTGCATTGCCTTGGCAATACATATGCCTCTTCAAGAAAAGGACTAAAAATAACATTTCCCTCCTTTCCACTGGCAGTGGAGATATAAGAAAATAGTATCTTATCAGAGTGAGCACTGAGGGAAAATAAGATTTTATCAGGGACTTGGCTTGACGAAGATACATGTTATCAAGAGAGGAACTTGGCAAAGATAACACATTATCAATATCAGGGGTAAAGCCTGGGGAAAATAATGTCTTAATACCTATTACATTCTAAATAAGCCATCTGTGCTCTTGACAAATTGTTATTTTCTCCAAGTACCATTCCTGTAAAGATGTTGATTTTTTTGGCAAACCACTTCTTTAGCAGTTGGGAAGTGGGGGAGAAAGAGCAGAAAAGACTGCTCCATCTCCCCAAAGGTAGAGGGGTATTCTCTTTTCTTTTTAAAAGCTTTGCAGGCAGGTCAAGACTGCCAGTGTGACAGCCAAAAAGACTCACAGATGTAGGCATATTGCAGGGAAATCTACAACAACACTCAACAAGCACACTGCAGAGCATCCTGTGACAGAAGGAGCGGGTCAATGCCCCTTCTGCCTCTGACCACGCTACCAGGCTCTGAGGTGCTGCCTATAGGATTTTTGGCAAACACATTTCTCTACAGAAGCAACGATTGGCTATCCCTTAGCAGTGACTTTTTGTCACAAAGAACCTCATCACAATTAGCAGTACACACGTGGGGTACAAATAAATGAGCCCTTTTAGGTCAGTTACAGACAAAAATCCCCGTTCAGTCAGAGGGTACCATTCTCACAGCTTAAGGTGACCCAGAGGGTCAGACAGTCCTTCTCACCTCCTGCAGGGCAACACATCCAACTCAGCTTAAGCTGGTCTGAGCCACCCCAATTGCCTCTGCCCTGAAGCATTCCCCTCTGCCACCCCCACTACGGGGGTAGAGACCAACCACTGCCTGGTGGGTGCCCTGTGCCCTGAAGCTGAAACCTTCTGCAACTCAATTATAAATCTTTACAGTTTCAATCTGGATAAATCTAAATAAATTATGGCACCTCCTGGAAAATGAGAAATCCAATTCATAGCAGAACGGACTACTAAACGCCTTAAATGGCAGAATGTGGATAAATGCCACTGGTTATTCATAGGAATGGGCAAGCAGGGAATAATTAGAAGGGAAGCTGTGGATGGTCTGTAGGAGTGTGATGTGAATAATAAAGCACACTGAGGAAAAGGCATATGAATGATATCTGCAGGGTAAGTATTTGTAGCCAGCTGAATTTCCCTGGTGTACAGTAGGAGTGGGAGGGAAAACAATGGGATTTGTTAATCTGAAAATTTCCTATGGAGAAGCATCTCTTTTTTTCATTAACCATTTGGGTATCTTACACCCAGGTATTCCTCTCTGTTCAGCTGTGAGCTTTGTGTTACGGTGACTACTGACCCTGATATAAGAGAATGTATAATCAGCAGCAGACAGCCATTACAGCTCTCTGAGGTAAAGCATGTGCCCAAATGTGTCACTGCAGCTGTACACAGTGACTAACATTCATGGCAGTGGGATGTAAAACACTGGAGCTATTACTGGATCAGTAATAAACTGTGGAAGAGATAGGAAGGGGAAAAGCCTAAAATAGAAAATTTTACAGTGTTTTTCAAAAGGACAGAAAGTACAAAAAATAAGTACATATAAGTTTGGAAAATATATATATCTATGTTCCTGCAATTGCCACAGTAACCACAAGCTAGAGATAAGCATGGTCAATGCAAGCTTAGTAGTAGTTAATTCCAATTCTGTTGTTGATGATTAGCCTCAGTTGCTCATCAATAGAGGCTCCAGCTGATAATTATTAAGTTAAACTTCTGAGCAGTATTTGCATATGTATAGCATGCTGAAACAACAATGGATGCTATAACGTATTTCCTTATTCTACAGCTCTATTCTACAGGGGAACCTGGGCAAAAATGTCAGCTTTGTATATCCTTCCTCACCCTCATCATGCCAAACATTCAGAAGAAATGCACTTGCATACACTGGCATCTACAAGCTACGGTGGAAAACATTCCAAACCCTGCACAAGAGGAAAAAATTCATTTCAACCAGAATAAGAATAATATAAAAGATAGTTTTGCACATTCCTCTAAACAACCACCTCAACTTCCTTATAACCTAAAAAACGTGCAACTGGTCTGTGACAAGGTAGCCTGGTCACCTTAAAAGACACACAGTAACTCCAGATTTGGTCCGTTAGTTCCCAGTGACATCCAGATGTGGAGGAAAATTCAGTATGATTATGTGATACTCTGTTAAGCTTTTTCTCATCTTATTTCCTCCAGATCAGAATTTCACTTCCTGCATGTGACACCCGGTCATCAGTAATAGCCATGCCCTCCTGATTAACTGTAGTATCAAGAGTACAGATAAACACACACCATGTGTGGATTGCATTTATTGCTTCAGTTCTCCAGGTTTTCTTAATTCCATGACTGACAACACATACCCAGATCTGCTTAATAGCCAAGTTGTTCAGACACAGTCCCTTTAGGGATAAGAAAACATGAAAAAAGAATTGTGAAGTCTTTTATGGAGTCTATAACAAAATTACCTGTGCCTCCATGTAGCTACCCTATCACTTTGGTTTGAGTCTATTGTAAGCTTACTATTTTTAGACCTGAATGGTTTTTTTAATCACACAACAATGAATAGTAAAGCAAAAGATCTATTTATTTTATGATAAAAAATGTAAAGCAAAAGTAAACCCAAAGTTTGCTGTGGTGGTGCAGTTAGAAGTTCTGTTTGGTTGAATTAGTTCATTATGTTTCCTGTACCCCAAATGGTTTGTTCCTTGTACCCCCTGCTCTTACCCGGTTGGTTTTACCCCACTGCCCTGCCTGATGTCAATCTGTATACCCCCATCCCTAGACCTGTCACTCCAGCCTCAGCCTCTCCCCACCTTCTAGAGGGTTCTAAGGAGGGCGTAGTGTGGTTGGCTAGGGCTTGGGAAATCCCCTTCTTCCTCCCCAGGATTAGTCTCCAGCTTGACTGATGGTAGCAGAGCCCCTCCTGGAACCATCCTCATTGGTTGTATGTTGTCCTCACCCCTGTGATCCTCCCCCATTGAAAAAGCCGAGCACAGCACAGATCCTTGCTCTGTCTGAGCTGGATCTGTGGAATAAACACCCACGTTGGCTCACTCAGCTAGAGTCCCGCTTTCTTTCTATGCTGAAGTTGTGCTTCCTTGTGTCCTGGGGTAGCAGGACTCCCTGCGCAGGCAGTGGTGTTGGCATTTGCCTGCTGTACCTGTGGCCGCGGGGTCGGAGCTGGCCGCGGGCAGACTCTGCACGGCTACAGTTTGGCTTTAGTTAAACATGGGAGATGGGTTAGAAAGGTAGGTCTAAGGCAATGCAGATGGTCAGCCTCTAGGAAAGCCACTCTCTTTTAAGTAATAGTTTGAAATTTAGTTAATAGTAGAATTTGTGTGCCTTGTTGGAATTCACCTGGTAGCAGTGTTACGTATCTCAAAAATGGACTTTCAGCACATACACAGAAATGCTGCAGAATTTATTAGTTCAGGCTGGTTGGTGATGCTGAAACCTGCTCAAAAGCTTGTTATATCCCTTAATCTCTCTTGGCACAAGATGCCATCAGAGAATGCTGGTATTTTGATTGAGGCTGCTGAAAAAGGAGACTGAACACTGACTGAGCATCAAGGATTGTTCAAGGATAAATAAGTAAAAAAATCCAAATCTGCACCACAGCATTTCTTCCTTAATAGTACCATGATCTGTAAAAACCTTCAAATCTTACAGAGCTCAAGCCAACAAGACATATGAGCAATATACAAAGTCAAGTAGCAAAGAACAAATTTTCACATCAGTGATTGTTCTTCTTTATAAATGTATCTGAAGATTACACAAGCAGACATCAGTGTCATTCCTCTGATGACATAACACTGCAAAAGTTATTAATATCTTTCAGTATTGAATCTTTTTTTCTCCCCACACATTCTCAGCACTTCATTTGCGGCGCCTGTCATTTCAGCCACGTCCCTCCCAAGGAAAAGTGAAGGGAAAATGCAAATAACTGCATATTCAGGACACATGAAGGCCGATCAGTGTTATGACATTTATCTTCACTTATGACAAGAGATAAAATAACTCAGGAGTTAGTTTTCTGTCCTCCTCATGAAGAAAAATGTCATACCAGATCGTCATGTACTATATACAGCAAAATTGCTAACACACTTTGCAGAGGAAAGAAACATCTCAGTAGTGATACAGATGGTAGGTTACATATCATGGCTATGACATCAGAAATGAAACACACATAATTTTAAAATAGTAGATGTAAAAATAAGTCATAGCAGAAGAAATACCCCTACAACAACAGTACATCAATTAGCTAAGGGCAACTAGTTAGATTATTTGCAAAAGTTAAAATTGTATTAAATAGCAATGAGTTGTTCATAAAGGTCAACAGTGCTTTCAGAATTAGCTTCAGTGTGGCCAAATATCTGTACCAGGGCTACAGCAAATTTTTGGTGATCAGACTCTATTGACACATAATATAGAACCTCTTTTTTACATTAACTTACTCAACGTTTATCTCTTAAAAAGTATTTAGCTTTAATATATTAGCGAAGCGCCTTCCACAAAGATATAGTAAGTTTGCAAGAACTGATTTTTTATCAGATATATCTGATAGCTGTATCAAGTAGACAGATATTTAATTTCTATCAATGACCTAAATTTCCTATAATACATGAGGAAATTACTTTTTTTTATTATATTCCTGTTTTGTTACAAAAGTGAAGACAGCATAGCAGAAACATAAACCTGTTTCAAGTAAGCAAAAGGCAAAACTTGTTGACCGATCAAAACAAGCATAGGTATAACACTGCATGATATGTGCATTGCATACAGCATGGTGGTGTTAATCATTTTTATCTTGCACCACAAATGCACCCAGTGCTGTACTGTTGTAGGTCAGAATGTGGGCCATGTCCCCTGTGCCCCATCACAAACCTGCTGAGCTTCATGTGAAGCAAGCAAAGGAGATTTTTCATTTTCAAGCAGCCAAAAGTTTATTAAGGTTAAAACCAGCAAACTGGGAGCAAGACTTAGCTGTTCTGCTTACTAAGGGTTTGTCTTGTAACAGATGAGGGGTATCTTTGAGACTAATTCACATTTCCGCTGTGGTGCACAGAAACAGCTTAATGTACACTTAGAATCCTAAACTAGATTTCTAAAGAATATGCCTAGTCTTGTGTATGGCACCACTAAGGTTAAGCCCTACTGACATGCTTATTTACTATTATAAAACAAAGTTGCTTTACTCAGAGCAGTAGTGCTCAATATTTACAGGATTTGCATGTTTTTAAGTAAACATTTCCTTTTTTTTTTCTCAAATACATCTCTAGTTTCCTAAGTTTCATTACCTCCAGGTGTTTCCCTCAGAAGTAGAATAAGCTGTATGAGACCTCTTTAGTAAATACAGGCAATGTAGGGTTTTTCAGGATGCTTTTGTGAGGTAGACTGGATGCAGGGCCAATGGCTATTGCCTTTCTATACTGATGTATACTAATGTCTATGACAAGTTTTTGGGTTGGAGTAAAGGGAAGATGAAGGTGAATGCATTTACAAAAATTACTGTATTGTGTTGTGTCTAGGTCAATTACAGTCCTACAATTGTTCTTTACTCTGTTGACAGATTTTCACTACAAGTATCTCTCCATCTTCCTTAGTGTAATTATAGGTTGATTCACTTCTACCATTTGAAATATCCTTTACCTTGACATCAATGTGGAATAGACAGATAACTGACCAAAATTGTTTCATATTGAAAAAACCCAAATTAACCCACCTTATGCCTAAAAAACAATCAGACACGGAAAAAACCAATAGGTCAGCTACATAACAAAAACACTGCAACTGTAAAAGTCCTTTAAAGGTCAAGCAAAAGAAGAAACAACATGAAGGAAAAAAAGAAGAGAGAAAAAGGTGGCTTTCTTCCTCACCCGCTCCCATCTTGTTTCAGGAAAAGGGAAGGATCTGAGTATTTTTAATTATATATTTCATATAAATTTCAACTAAGCTAGACATGGGAATCAGTTATTAAGTACTGACATAGGATAAAGTTGAGGACTGAATGCTAAAGAACATTGCTTCCATCACCTTTCTTTTCTAAGAATAGGCTTTCCATACCCTTATGGTAAAAAAGGAATCATGGACTTCTCCCTTCTAAATTATGACCATCTACCCAGGAAAAACTGAGGCGGGCGACAAACTAAGAACACTTTATAGTCCTATTACTACCAAGTTTACTTTCTAAAATATGCCTTCTTCTGGTATTGACTATCATTAAAACAGTACAGATATTGAGTTATACCAGCCCTGACTTTATGCTTTCCTCTGAAGAAGATCCTGTATATCTAACATTACATGTATATTTGAGGGACAGGATACATACATATACATTATATATGTATCCTGTCCCTTATGGTAAAATTCCAATAGACAAGATATTTGAATGTGATTTCTTAAGTTTTGAGAGACAGTCTTTCCTCTTTTGAGAAGCTGTAACTTCAACAGGTACCTATTTAAAATTCACACTAGCACATTATACTAGCAACTTCTATGGAACTGATTTGGTTTCTTATTTGATGAGCACAAATATTTATTGTGAATTCTGTCAAACAATGATTTTCTTTCTTTTCTTGAATAATCTGACTGCATCCAATGAACAAGGGAAGTTGTATTAAAACTGAATTTAAAGTCTTGCAATATTTTAGATTTATTGGAAAGTCAAATTTTGGAGTTACATGAGAAAATATCAGTGTTATTTGCTTGCTTCTTTTGCATTAAGATCTTGCTTTCATCCCTGAAGCAGAAGATGAAAAAACATCGCCTCTCATGACAAAAAATCAGAACACAAAGCTCTTAAAAACGTATCATTTTAGATATAGTAAATTATGCCTTTTGAACACTTTGAACTAGCACGAAAAATAAAATTTTCAATTTAAAAAATATTATTAGGATTGCTCAAATGCCTTGTGCTTAACTATGACAGCAGACACATCAGGTAGGATGGATAAATGGAAGGGCCAACGCCTGTGACAACTATGATGCAGCCATCAATTCGGCCTACAGAGAATTAAGACAATCATCAGAGTTGTCAGACATTTAAAGGAGCCTAAATACCCTTTAGTAATCTTCAGTAGAACTTTCAAGACTACAGAATTATACCTGATAAACAAATACACAAAACTAACACGTATTTATCATCAATTTGAATTATTGAGGGTTTGTTTATTTCTGTTGGAATTATCCTTGAGAGGGCTCTGCAGGCAAAGTTTTGTACTGAAAAATCTCTCACTGATCTCTCCCCAGTACACATAATGGGTTCTCTCCTCCAAACTGAGCATTCAAAAGGCATCCTGATTGCAGGAAAGAATGCTCAAATAAAGGTAAAATGCTATAATTTCTACTCTGTCCCACTATAGTGCTTAAAAACCTGAACTTTAACTCTGCCAAGCATATAAACCTCTAAATCTGTTAGATATCAATTACCATGTATTTAATTTCACAGATGTGCCTTTTCCCTTTTTGATTCACCACCATCACTTCTCTCGTTCAAGCCTTTTGCATCTGGTTCATAATCAGGTCCTGATAATCCTTAATGCCTTGATTTCAGAGCCCAACATTTCCCAATTCCTTTCTCCATTTTGAAATCTGAAAATTCTATGTCCATCCTCTGCGTGGCTGTGCAGACTGTAATCCCTCATAATAGGCTGATGCTGATCCTGCTCTAAGGATTAACTGATGTAAAATGTCTATGTAATGAATTCATACCTTCCAAACTGAGCAGCCCAGGTATATCTAATCTAACCAGCTTTTATCAGCTGCACACAAGACATGTGAAAATAAGCTTAATTTCAAGCCTCAGTCACATAGCCACAACCATGTTATTATTTTTTGTATTTAACAGAATGAGCATCTGTGAGGAATTCTAAGGTACACTCTGTAGTTATACATCACTAGATTTGGTATGGCTCAAGATTCTTTGAAAACTGTAAAATGACAATATTTTAATGCCTGGTTTTGATTATTTTTCTTAAAAAGAGAAAGGGAAGAAATATTGCTGAACTTCAAATGCAATTTTGCTCCTTTCTTCTTGTGAAATGTGTATTCCCATGCCAGATGGTGTCTGAGTTATCAAAGTTATTACCTTAAACTCAATTAGGGAAGAATGAAAGTAATTAACTAGAGGATGAAGTGACAGAAATATTCACAATATAAAGCATCTAATATAGGTGAGGACTCCCTAAATTAGGTAGAAATTAATCTATAAATGCAATCTAAAATAGAACAGCTTGAACCTTCATGTTCAAGTATTCTAAGACATTGTGGGAAATTCAGTACTTGCTCAAGTGGGCACAATTCCCAGTGACACAGTGGCTGTAGAAGGTGGAAGTAATTTTTTTTCTTCTGGAGACCCTATTACTTGCAGTCACCAAAACCACTCTGAAACAGTTATGGCTCAAAATGTTCCTGTATCTGTTGTGGAATGGATTTTCAGGCTGTTTTGTCGACTCAGTAACACTTGTTTCCTCTCTTAATCCTGGCTGGATTGTACTCACCACAGCAAAAAACCAATTACAGCAAATACATTTTACCATAAAACCTGTGAAGTAGACACCACAAAGGTACTGTTACACTTACTTTATATCTCTTTTTTCTTCCTATTTGCTTTTCCTTCCATGAATTAAATCTAAAGTTGGTACTGAGCTACAGGTATGACCGAGAACTGCAGCTATAGGTTTTAAGATGAAGCACACAGAAATTATTTTTAACCTGCTAATGATTGTCTACTTATAGGAGAAATAAAAAAAAAAGCCAATGAAAAAAAATCTCTTTTACTTACCAGCATTCACTTCTGCATAGCTTCAACTGACAAGATCCATGCTCATGGATAAAACTAATCAGGATCATTTGCTAGTGCTCTGCAGGCTATTCACTCATTTTCTCTTTAACCGAGAGATATATAACCAAATTCTCATGATATGTGTAGATGAAGGACAGTAAGGAAAATATTACTTTTTTCTGGAATGCTCAGAATTGGAGCTGCATGGCTGAAAGAAAAGGAGCATATACAGCTGTAGAGAATAGGGATGTAGCTTGTGCTACTGCCACAGGTAAAATCCCTGGCCAGAAAAGAAACTAATTAACTCCTAGCAATCTCTCTTGTTCCTCCACATACCATAACACAGCAATCCCATATTATTGCATGCCATACCTAACAGTACAATGTGGAATGAACACATGAATTTCAAGTATAAGCAAGTATAAATTATGAAACATAGAAATACTTCTGCCTCCATTTGCCTCACGTGTGTACAGCACAAATAAAAGCACAAAGCACCCCTGCATGTACTACCAGGAGAGATGCAAGCCCTAACAATGGTTCCATTTTGCAGGGCACTAGCCTGACAAACAGCAGTGCCACGATACATGTGCTTAAGAAAGCTCTTTTTCCACCACCATAAAGAAAGGACTATTTTTAGTGCAGACTACTTAAATATTGGTTTTAGCACAGCCTCATAAAGGTTACAAACTCATGCAGGAAGGGAATGCAGCAGCTCCTTAGTAGAGTAGAAGCACAGACAGTGAGTATGAACTTCCTAAATGAGCTGAGGCACAGCCTAAAGGAATCTGCCTTCAGTTACATCCTTTCAACAACAGTGGCACACACTTTTCCTGAACAGGGCTACTCTCAAAGGCTATGCTGGGACCAAAAGCAGAAATATTATAAAGACTCAGATTTCTGGAGCTCAAGAAAGAGAAAGAAGGGTTGGAGTATAGTCACAGCAGAGCTGCCACTTTCAAGTCTCAGAAAATATAATCCATGACAAATAAAGCTGACTTGTGCCACTGGGAACATCCAAAAAATGGATCAGGAAGAAATGGAGAAAAGTTCATAACTGGAGACTTCTGTGTCTCTCAGGAGTTGACTTACTAGGGTCAAAATAGAACATTATGGAGCATATGGGACTGCTGCATGTATGGCATATTTATGTTTATTGAAGGCTTCTAGAGGGAAATAAAATGCCCATCTGGAATTGCTATCAGTTCAGCTGCCACATTTCTGGAAATGCAGTAACATGATGGCTTCATGAGCATTGCAGGTTAGGACAGCTAAGGCAATGGCACTTTCAAGTGGTGTATGAACACTTTCCTCCTGTGCCACAAGGGTAGCATAAAGGGCACTATGCAAATTGTTCCCTTTTTGACCACCAATAAAGCTACCAATAAATCACAATGAGTGTATCTTGCCAACTGAATTTCAGTGCTTGGAGAATTTTGAACCCAGGGCAAAGTACAGTGATGGGCTTATATATGTCTTCAGGAAAAAGAGCTTAAACTATAGTGCAATGGAGTATGCAGAGAGCAGTGAAGCGCCGCTCCAAGAAACATGAAAATCACTAACTTGAGGTCACATTTCATATCTTGCTTTGTAAAATGGAAATAATGAGAAGGAGGCACAAAACCAATTTAAAATAGAGAACATGAACCAGAAAATGAAAAAAAGCTTAATGAAAACCCAGAAATGGAGCCGTTAAGACCAAGATGCCAAAAATACCTATTGGGTTTCAGATAAGCATAGCAGATACTGACAGATTCTGACCTTAATTTCAGTTTTACTAAGGAAAAACATCTGGTAGACTCATGGTAATTTGTTGGGGGGGAAAAAAAAAAAGAGCACACAAACTCTTCAGACTTCTCAATTTTAGGGAAACATGAAGAACACATACATTACTCATCTCACCTATCCTAGTTTCAGGGGACAATGAAATCCTAGAAAATTAGTACCTCAAGCTTCTGTAATGTTGACATACTCAGACATATGAGAAATAAATCTAAACCAATGGATATATTTATAGAAGAGCAATTTTCCATAAGCAGTGACATACTCATCAGCACTTTCTTTGAGAGAAAAAGAAAATTACTAACATCAGTAAAAGCAGTGGTGACTCCTTTATAATTCAGATGAGGGAGAATCCTACCATGCATCTAGTAGGCCAAAATTATTAAGACAGTGATTGAGAACTCTTTCCCAGAACATCCTGCTCTGCCAAACCTATATTTTTTATCTTAATTTGAAATTAATTTATTCCCCAACTGTCATGAAAAGTCTAGCAATCAAAAACTTTTTAATTTTCCTTTTTTCTTCTTGTTTCTCATTCCTAATTCCAGTGTAAACTGGGAGAAGGAAGAATAATGACATAGAAAATCACTCATAATTATTGTCTTCATTTAGGTGATGAAGAAGACGAGTATTATTTAATTTTAAAAATCCCTCATATTGATGCTTTACAATGAAGTTCTATTATCTGGAATATTTTATTTTTTTATATCTTTCTACTATTTTGTAAAAAAATAAGGTCTTGAAAATCACATAGATGATTTAGAATCACATTCCATTAAAAGAAATAGTCACTGAGGAGCACAAGAGGCACAGATTTCAAAGAAAATGGAGGTAGGTGCACTTTTAGGAACCCATCCTTATTCAAATTGTTTAAATGGCCTTAAAAATAAAATCCTAACAGACTAACTTTTCTCTTGAACGTGACATTTAATATAATTTTGAACATGCTATCCCAAGACTTATTATAAATCCATTCTGACGGGCAGGCACCTGCCAATGCTCTGTAAGCACACAAGCCTCAGGAAACACAAGGGCGGTCGAGCGAAGGGAAGAAAACCCACAAACCTGAAACAAGCTTTTTATGCCCATGGCTGCTACTGAAGGGTGTGACTGTATCCAGTTTTTATTTTGATGTGTACTGAAACAATTTGACTTGGGAGATGTTAACTTCTGCCTTACATATATTGATAATGAAAATCCTGCCAAAATTGAAATTTGAACAATCTTTCCTATTTTAATAAATGAGTCAGGCTAGTGCCCTGTCCTACTAGTGATCATTTGCTTTGTGCAGGTAACAGACCAAAGCATTTCAGACAGCTCTTAAGTGTGAGTTTTGATAAATGTAGCCTAGTTTTAGGCTCCTCCATTCATCACAGTGGCTCTGAGGCTGCCTGTGCTCAGAAATTTCAGAATCAGAACAGAACTTCTTGTGCTATCATGCAGCAGTTAAGTCATATTTTAGAGAATAATAATGAGCAGCCTCACAAATAAAATATCTTTGTGTGGTGGGGCACTGTGGATATGAAATACAAACAAAAAAGATTTTTGGAAGAACAGTTCATTAATTTCTTCTTAAGTAAGAATATTAATTAAAATTAAAACATACTCTGTTCACTTCACTAGCTCCAATACAATAGGAGGTCCTTAGAGTATCTTTTTTTCCCAGCAGAGTTCAGGAAAATTAAAACCAAAACAAAACAACAATCTGTAACCATTTTATATTATTATATTAAAAGTCCTCTTATTTGGTAACTAGCTAACGATCATATCCTTGTTCAGGGGATTTTTCAGGCTTTCAGGCAATACACCTAAGCTTCCAGAGAGACTTCCAGAGCCATTAAATGGGGTATGAAAATGTTTAATTCCTGACTGAACTGCTATTGTTGTGGAAGCACTGTGAGTACATACACTTACACCAGAAAAAAATTCATGTTCACCAGTACATTTCATTGTGGGGTAGCAGCATATTATATCAATACAGAGAGGTTTTTTTACTGGTGCAGTTGCCTCCATGCTGGAAATATTTCACCAGTACAACATACAAATGATTGTCCGCTGGGGAGGTGCTCTGAGAAAATACAATTGTTAGACCACTGCAGTATTTTGCACTTTCCTTCCTTTAGATTTCTATAAATAGCATTTTTTAATCACCAGCAATTTAGCATATAAACAAAGCTTGGGAGATAGAATGGGATTTTTAAAATGGCAGTGATTAGTTACAAGAACAAATAGGCTGTACTCATCTTCCTAAATCTCTCCGATACTTTTGAACCTGTTATGTGGGCCTATTTCCCCAGTTCCTAAATCACCTGGGTACAAATGAAAAGCACATTCTTAGTCAAAATAAATAGTCTTCAAGACTTTCAAAATAGGATGGTCAAGATTCTCCCTTTTTAGTTAATACTTAATTTTTAACATAATTTAGAAAGTTATTCCAAATTTTCAGCTAGTTAACTTTCTAAACATTTTTTAAATAATAGATTTATTTTTGATATTAACAGCATTTAATCCAAACAGAAAAACTACTGGCTACTCAAAATCACTGATTTGATTTTTTCTTATAACTATGTATTTTCCAAAAAATTTTCTTGAGTTTGCAGATTTTTTTTCAAGCTTTTGAAAGCATAAGGCAAATTTTTCACCTAATTTAAAAAGACACTGGCCAACAATGATATGAATTCATGAAGGTCAGTTTCTTTTTTTGTAAAAAAAAGAGCAACTATCAGAAACAAACAGGTATAGACTGCCTGGCTTCAGGCAGTGGCAAGAATGGTAGAGAAAAAGATCACCCTTGTTAGAAAAACAGCATGGCTTTCTGGAATTTATTGCTATTACTTTATATGAACATATTTTATAAACAAAACTACAAACATTACAGAGATAGAAGATACTGTAAGGCTCAGGTTAGCATTAAAAGAGTATAAACTGGACATCTTCTATACTGTCCTGCTTTTACTGTTTTTTCTCAGTAAGTTCCATGAAGACCAAGAGTTCAAACTCACATGAGAATTCTGGTTATCAGTATAGAAGAAAAGCTGGAGGAGAGACTACGTTAAGCAATGCTATTTAGCAGCAAAAATTATATTTAAAAAGTTATCACAGATAGTGTATACTGCTGCAATGTGGTATTGTTTTCATCATGGGGTGAGCTGCCAAAATAAAGATTTGGACGCACAGTTGTAAAAAAACCAGATCAAGAACTGTGGGTCCAAAATTTCCTCAGCTGTGATCCACTTTAAAAAGTTACCCTAGGAGTTACAGTCAATATAGAAAATCTGCCTTTGATATCACTGAAAAATACAACTTTTCTCACTTTTGCATGACCATGGTGCTGGGCTGTGGAGAGGAGGCTATGTAATAATCTGAATTCTCATCAGTACTTGTGAAATTCACAACTTATAAAATCAGAGTACAAGGAATCTCGTTTTCTTGCAATGAATCTGGTCCAAGTACAATACTCTATCTTTTTTAGTTTAAACGAATTTCATGGCAGAATTAGACAAAGCCATCTGCTGCCAATTGTCTTGGCAAGTGACAGCATTACTGCTGGCTGCTGCCAAAGCACAGCACATTGCCATACATCTGTTAGAGCTACTATAAACCAGCAAGCTTCAGAGATCCTCTGCATTGCTTCCTCCTCCCAAATCCCTGAAGGCAGAACCTTCAAAGTGTCCTGTGCTGGTGTCCAAAGTACCACCAGCACAGCAAAGGTGGGAGACCTCATCCAGAATTCTGGCTGTACTGGCGAGCAGGCAGCATCTCTCTCCTGGCTTTGTCCCTCTCTCTTGGCCACTGTGAAGGCGGAGAAAAACTGTGTGTGTCCAGTAGACACAGCCTCCCTTCTGGTACTTAATTACTTGTGATGTGCTAGAAAAGCTGCTGGTAGCCATGGGCTACTTCAGATTGCCAATGGCAGTATGCTGAATTTAGCTAGGCCATCCTCCTCCTCCTAGAAGGTCACAGAAACTGAGGTCAGGCTGCCAGACAGAAGATGATCTGAATTGTTCATCTCCCTCCTTATTAACTTAAGGGCTGCCATTTAGGCACCTAGGCAGCTCATGTTTTTAGGAAGATTTTGATCACTGTAGCATTCTGAGAAGAGCTTTGAAAGCTTCGCCAAGAACACATCAATGAAATTTTAACTTGCAGTCGAGTTGAGAGTGCAAAGACACATGCCCAGTCCTTGTGTCAACCACTGCCAATCATTCAGCGGAACCAGCGGAATTTCTCTTAACAGGAAACAATGCTGAAGCATCTAGACATTACGAGTAATGACATTAAACTCACATGATGAATTTCAAAATAATTGGTGATGTTCTCCAGGCTCTCACAACTGCCATAGTGGAGTTATGTAGGATCTCAGGTAAAAAGTGAGAGCAAAAGTATACTTAGCCCTACTAATGGTAGAGAAAAACCGACAAGTAGTTCCCTAAAGGTTTAAAAACAAAGGAGTAAATAAATCTTCCACCTCACCACCCATCAAGATTTTCTTGAAACAAGTTCACTGATGCCGATGGTAAAACTTCCAATTTTCTGATACGGTCCTTTCCTGTTTTTGCTAAATCACAAAAATAGATATTAAAAAATAATAAAAATAAAAGGGCAACAGGCTATCACAGGTATTTCTTAAATGACCATGTTTAGCAAATATAGGCAAAGAGGCCAGACTAAGTTCCCCGTTCTTTGTTGATCTGGTTTGTTTTGAGAGGTTCAACATCAAAATAAGCATCAGAAGAAAGGTCACAAAATACACCATGAAAAACTGGTATGTTCTCAAAAGAAACTTGTTTTTAAAGAGAGAAATTATTTCTTACTGATTAGTCTGATTTGATGGATTAGAAGAAAATCAGAGTCAGTGTATTTACGAACTTGCACCATAAAATATGTCAGAAATGAACACAACAAAATGTAGACCTGATGCTTAACAAAGAATAAATCAATCCAAGTGGATATTGATTATTTTACAATACACACTTTTATGAGCAACAAGGGGATGAATAGTGGGTTAAGGAAAAAGCAAAAAGCTCAAAACCTATTATTTTTTATTACAAACTACTTTGAATAGAGCGCCAACAACCACTAATAGCAGACATGAGTCCTACATGATTTACAGGCCATAAAGACTTAGCCAGCATTAAACCAATTAAGCTGATTCTTAGCCAGTATTAACTACTACCTAAAAGCAAAAGTATCCAGTCAAAGAGAATCCTTGATATCTTCTGCTGCTCAAGGTGGGGAGTTCAAGAAGCTGAAGCCAAACTGACAAACCAGCAAGAATCTTAACCTAGATGCCCTGTGTCAGAAAATGCACTTTGTGTAACATGTTCATTTTCATTTCTTGGTTTGCATTGTTTCTAGGATGGCAGTAACTAAGCCCAGTAAACATGCATGTGAACCACTAGGAAGACGTTACAGCAGGCAGTGTGGTTACTTAGATGACTGAATTTATGTAAACACTTAAGTTTATGCAGAATCAGGATCTTGTATTTTAGAACAGGACATAACTCATTTTGTATCTTACATATTCAATGGGAAACAAGTTGTGAGTCTTAGGGTTCTGTATTTAAAATCCAGAAATTCAAATTCATGCATGGTTCTCACAGTATCCATTGATCTCTCCACTTGCACATATGTAGTGTTTTGCATTTCTGTTTATAATAAGAAAGTTATGCTCTGAAATGTATGTAAACATTACCAACTTATGTTTCCCACAGCTGCTATAACTCTAAAGTTCTTGGCTTCTGTGCATTTAAATTAACAGTCATAGCAATATACCAAAGCCTCTTCTTGCTCTGAAATTCAATTCCAGGCAATTGTTTTACAGTATATAACCAAAACATTCATATTGATCTCCTGCTCTAATAGCTTTCCTTCTCAGAAGAGTCTGAAATACCAGCAGCAGGTCACTTACTGTTACTCCTGCACAGCATCTCATCTTCATAGCTACCATTTTCAAAAAAAATCATGGGTTTTTTTTCAACATTATGGACACCTGCCTTTGTGAAAGGTCCTATTCATAGCACCTGTGAAGCTTTCAAGTTAAGTCTTGAAAACTTCACCCACTTACAAAAAATAAATCCAAACATGACAGATAACACATTGTTTTATCCCCTATCCTTTGTCAATCTCTACAGCATCTAATTCAATAGCTTTGTACATGTCCCCTCCTCACCACGAAATAAAGTTCTAAGCGAAGAAGTGCTAGATAACACAATGGGTAACTTTCTTAAAATCAGAATTGGCAAAAATGGGGACAAAGAATGAAATTATTTGCTGTTATAGTTAAATAGTAATTGAATCATATTTGCAAGGAAATTTATTTTCTCCTGGAAAATAAGAAATTTTCTCAAATGATTAAAAAAGTCTTGTATAGGGTCTTAATCAAAATCCAGAATTCTATCCTGAACAGTCAGAGTCTGTGAACAACTGTAAGCCTCTTAAAACGGACATTTAGAATGGAAACATTTTGTCAATCTTAATTATTTATAAAAATACTTCAATATTTTCCTATGTGTATTTGTACAATATATATAAATGAAGAATATGGACTATTGTTCTGTTCTGGTGAACTTTAATTAACAAGGAACTCAGTAAGATGAATTATGCGAAGACCTACAGAATGGCCCAAGTGCTGAAAAACCTATTTCAGAATGAACTGCTGAAGGACAGAAATCTACTCAGATAAACAGAAGTATGGCTAATAGGCAATTTGCTCATATCCTTTAGAAAAAAAGTAAAGTTCACTCCAACAAGACTTCCAATTGTTAGAGAATGGTAAAGGAACCAGAGACTGATAAACTCAATTTTCAAAAATAAAAGACAGAAACACAGTCCAAATTTTGATCAAAAAAAAGAGTAATTTAGAATTGACATAATTCACCAAGAATCACCAATTATTTTCTTTCACTGTGTATTTTAAAATCAAGAACAAGTTTTTGTAAAAGGTGATAAAAAAAATCCTGTGGCCTACGTCATGCAAAAGACTCCAACTGCATCCTTTTGCCTGGCACCCTAGAAATCTCCTTAATGCTAGTGATTTTGCTGAATGACTGAGAGAGCACAATCAGAGCTAAAAAAATGTGCATCCCAGAGCTCAGTGATAGCCCCTGCCTGGAGAACCATATTTCTGAAATTTCAAAGATGAATTTGGAAGTGCAGGAAACCAAATGTTTAAGGTATGTGAACTAGTGAAGTTCTGCCACACTTCTACTACAAAGCCAGCCAAAGCCAAACTCTACATTAATCTGCTGCCAAATCTCATGGCACCAAAATCTACAAAATCACACAAAACTTACACTTGAGTATTACTGGCTGCAACCAAAGTAAGAAAGAAGTAATATAAATGTTAATGAGATGATGTCTGTTTCACTTTATTTAAAAACCAGACTAATTCCATAATCTGACAAACAAAAATATTAGGATCTCCACAATTACAACGTAACAATGTCCAGATGGTCCTGTCTGTGGGGAACAAGAAGAACATGAGGCTTTACAAGCTTAATTCCAGGGAAAAAGTCCAAGTCCCAAGGAAAACTAAGACAGACCTACTTTTGGAGGTGTTGAAACAGTTACTTCACTGCAGTAAGTAGCAGTTATTGCTTGTAAAGGCATTCCATTTCATTTTTAAAGGGGAGTCAGGTGTATATACTCCAATATTACTGAAGAAACAACGTTCTCTGTAAGGTAGACTGAACGTTTTTCAGTTTCCCTTTCTAAATTTGTGTGGTTTATTTAAGAGCTATGAACACTATAAATCGGCCACTGAGCTTTCAATAATATCTGCACTAACAAAACAGACTATATAAACAGAGAATTAGAAAGACAAGGAGGAGATTAGAAAAATCATAATTTTTCCTTTGTCAAGCCTTGTTGTGGTGCATAATTGGAAGAGCCATTTTAGCCACACTAAGGTAGAACTATTGTGCAAGGATATACACATTCAGTTCTTTGGACTGCAGTGTCCCTTTGTGTAAACTTAGCCCATAATGCTCCAACACAGGCTTAAAATGGAGCTTCAGAAACATTTCAAAAGGGGTCTTGGAGCCAGATGATTCAAGCTAGAAGGGTAGTCCCTCAAGAAAAGCTTTTGATACTTGACTGAAAAAAATGAAGGAAGCTAATATGCTGAAAAGATGACATGAAAAGATGAGAAATATGTCTACTCAGCACATACCAACATCTTGGAAAGCAATGCATGTTTGGCAGACTAAATGAACTTAATGTGACCTTTTTCCTTATTTAGAGACCTCAGAAAATCTGTGATTTTTGAAGACAACAAGCACAGTGATTTTACATAATATAATTAGTTGCATTGCAGACTTGACTTTTCTTAACAGGAACATAAACCAGGATATCTTCTATCCAGTGGTCCATACTAAATAACCAGGGGAAGACAATGTGCTCAAAAATAAAGGAAGGAATTTGTGCCAGGAGCAGTCAAGAACACTACATAATACCTAAAAGAAAGGACAGGCTGTTTTATTGACTTGAGTATTTTTCTGTGTCAGTACTCAAAAAGGGGAAACAAAATGATCATGAGGACTCTTGAGCCTGTTGCACAGATGCCAAATGAACTAAGTGCACTTAAAGTAATGAAAAAGTTCATCCAGAAGTCAGAAGATAGAAAACTAATTGATAGGAATATAATTAAAGATAGACAGCCTTTTTTTTTTTACTATGAATCTGATAAGACTGATTTTATCTTGTCATCTGATTTAAAGTTGGCAACCAAAGATTATGCACAGATGTACAAATTAACATATTAAGGCACTGCAAGGTGTCTGATCTAGTAACATTTTCTTGTTAAAAAGATACAATACCAGGACATTCTACATTAACAACTAAAACCTGGATCTTAACCAGACTGTAAGCACCAAGTGTCAGTTACTGAAACAGGAGTACCTTCTGGGACCTCAAAGTAGTAAGTACTATGGTGGTCCTTATTTAACATTTACTGATGCTTTGGAAATTAAAAAAACATAAAACAACAACACAAAAACCCCCCCAAAACCAAAAAAAAAACCAAAAAACCACCACACCCCCAAACTTTACATACAACACAAAGTTAATAGTGTAAATTATGCTAAAGACAGGGCATAGGTAAGCAGGTAATTAAAAAAGAGTTTCAAGAACTGGGAGTATAAGTCATCTGGTACTTGGAAGTGTAACTGGGGAGTAAAGAGCAGAAGTGATAAATATATGTAATACGTCTATGTAGTAGTGATGAGAATGATATTTCATACCACTATGACTTCCATCACATGCATTTTTAAAAATATGTTGAAAATCTGGAGAGGGTTCAGAAGAGAGCCAGCAAAAAAGTTAAAACTGGAGATAATGCCTCACAACTGAAAGAGATCAAACCCTTCAGCTTGCAAGAAGAAAACTGAGAAGTGAGTTTGCTGAACTGTGTTAGTTCCTCCACATGAAGAAAAGAGCAGGAACGGAAGAGCTCCTTAATCTTACGGAAAATGATTTAGCAGGAACCACCAACTGGAAGAAAAATTTTGAATGAGAAATGGGGTACACAGTTTAGTTGTTGAAAATGACTAATGATTACACAAGCTTCCCATCAAAGACCAGTTCAGACAACTGGGATGTCTTTAATGGCCTTGAACTCAATTAACCTATGACTTCCATCAAAGTTTATAACTAGTCCTGAGAACTGCACTCTTGCAGAGTTCATTGAAGCTGTTGCTGCTGACAAGATCAGGCCCCACACTACCTATTCCACCTCCACATGCAAGGTCTAAACAAACATGTTCCCTGCTCTTCATCCACAAGGGTCTCTCTCGCCACATTTTAACTGGAAGGCAACCTGTCAAAGAGGAAGCAGACATTTCCTAACTCTCTTCCTAAGTAAGCACACAGGAAATTGCCACAAGCATGGGTGGCCAATGAATCCTATTGAGCCGCTGGTGGCAGAGTGACCATTGGTAGCTGCATATTACAGTGCAAACTGCTGTGGATTATCACAGAATTTCCCAAAAGCTGTCGTGCCCTGGGCTGCTGTTCTGAAAACCAAGGATTCCTATGTCTCAGAGTTAGAGAGAAACAGCACTCAGCATTCCTATGTTGCAAGAAGTAAAGACAATGAACAGGAAAATAAGATGCATCTCCTAAGTACTACTTGAGATGTCATAATTCTTCAACAAATCTCCCTGAGAACTTTAAGACAGATAAAAGGAAAAAAAAAAAAAAACAGATTCACTTAGATGAAAATCCCATGTACCTGCCTTACAAGTACAGCTTAGCTTTTACAATCTTAATTAATGTGAATGTACATGTGAACTGTTACTCAAAGTGTCTTGGTTTTCTTTTCTATAGCAAAATTACTTTTTTGTTTCCTTATAATGCCAAAGAAAAATTTGAAATTGTTATCTAGTTATAAATTCTAATATGATCTATGATCTAATAATTCATAACCTAAATGGTAGCTAATGAGGACTTATTTTTAGGAGAACAGATGCAGAGTTGCTTTAGAAACAAAGCTAAAAATCCAGTGTCAGGATTTTTGTGATCCAGAACGCAGGATATTGGGATATTTGGGATTGACAATACTGTAAGTGGTATTTTTCCTAGCCAAAGAGACACCATCAGTCAAATTAAATTCTATTAAATCTTTAAAAATTGAGAGTTTAAAATATTTGAAGTTTTGAGGAATGATACCCATTCTTTTCTCCTTCTGCCTATTTTTGTGATTTTACTATTACATTTTTTTTATTTTAGAGACTAAGAAAAGAGAAGGATTTTCTGTTCACATGGCGATAGATACAATCTTTCTTTTATTTTTCTGATACTGAAAATAAGTACATAATTAAGCTTTACTATGGGTGAGTTTAATTCATTCATGACAGTTATATATTACCTTGTCGTGCAATTGTTTTAACATATCCCCACTTTTTAAAAAACTCTATTAAAAGAAAAAACATTTAAATTGCCAGAGATAACTTTTATTAGCTACAGGCTAGGACTCACCAAGAAGCCTGAAGCTTAGCTAAGTATCCATCTTCTTATAATTAATCTGTTTTTCCATATTTTTAAGGAAGAAAAGTGTCTACAAAATGGAAAGAATGGATAAGACTTAGAGAATAATTACTCTTGAAGGCTCAAGATTTTCAATTACTCACTAAAGAAATGAATGGAACTTAAAAAAAAAGCACAGAAATTTCTTTTTTGATAAATTTCAAGAAAACTGAGAGGTCCACTTTGATTTATCTGCTAAAATGTATCTTAGTGTCCTCCCTTCCTTGCCTCCAATGAGCTGATAATTCATTCCCTTCCTTAAGTTTTATACTCATTTGATGGTACAGACTTTGAAATGAACTAAGCTACATTTTTACAGACAGTGATTCGTGAAAACTTTAGTTGCAAATACAGAGATATTAGGCATCTTACCCCATGACTTGCTGTCTTGCTACATGTCTGTTTTTGGCTTTAACATCTTAAAAAGCCAGACGAAAGCCATCAGGGAGAGTACAACGGGAAGGATGGGCACCCCATGTCAGGCTCTGCAGTAAAATAGCTGCATTTCACATCCCAGCTGGCATGAGGAATTCCCACTATAACCAAACCAAGCTAAGAGGACACTGTGTCCTGCCATTTCATATACAGTGCTGACATGGTTTAGGAATGGTATTCCCCAATTTAGTTCTCCTACCCACTTCCAATTGGAGGCACAAAAGGCGAAGATTACAGGTTGTGATAAGAACAATTTACTGAAAATGGTAATGAGATAAGAAAGCAAACACTAACACTAACAACATTAATAACAAAGGTACAACAAATGATTCACACAGAAAAATCCCCTGATAATTGACAACACCAAATGGCTCCCTCCATGCTTTCTCAACCAGGAAGGAAGCCCTTCTCCTGCAGAGTCCCTTTCCCTGCCCCCAGCAATGACATGAGGTAGTACAGAATAACCTCTGTGTCTGCCGCTCTTGGTTACAACAATAACTCACCCTGTCCTGGCCAGAACAAGGAAAAGCACATTTAGGTTCCCTACTTGCACACAGTATCTCCCAATTTGCAGCTGTGGCATAACACAAGCACTTTTTTGCCATTTAGCAAGCCCACACTGCTCTTCATTCCTCCAGTAACATGGACTTCTGCTCTAGACTGGCTTAGTTACACAGGCAAATTCAAACCTACTGGAAATTCAAACAACCCAGGAGTCAAGGAAAGCATTAGATTCAGAGAATAACATTTCCACCCCGTTCAAACTCTGCTCCCAAAGTAAAATGCACCTCAAACTTTAATGATCTATTTAAACCTTCATCATTCAAAAATATATTCTTTTGTCACTGTAGAAAAATGGACATGTTTGTATGTATGCCAGTCATAACAGTGCTTTAAATATCTTCTAAATCAAGTTGCTTTCCAGACAGTGAAAATTCTACTTTGACTACAAAGAGATATTAAAATAAAATCTCATAATTATAATCATAACAGTGATTACCCCAATAAAAAGTAATTAATAATTTGACAGTTCTGCTGATTCTTTTGCCCCAAGGCTTTATGAACTTCTGATAGGGTGACATAGAAGAAAAATTGCCCTCTGTGCCTAACAGTAGCAGATACAAACCTTCCCAGGAGGTGGGCAGATGCTGGCTGAGAGACAAGACATAACTGGATGGATCAGTCACACAGATCACTTGGAAAGGCTTCCAGTCTCCTCCACTGCTTTTTCAGTCCCTCTACTCTTAGGTACCCTTCTTGCCTCTGCTCCTGTCAGGCTGCCCATTATCTCTGTAACTTCGGTGATGGGTTATGGCAGCTTTGAATGCAGATACACCAGAGATGTTTTCATTAACTAGTTCAGACACTGACACCAGTGAGGCTGGATCACATCAGGCTGCACACAGACTCCCAAAATATCCATATTCCACCTTACCAACATCAGTGGATACTGGATATGGGATAGCAGTTTTTCAACTGTACTTCTAAATGAAATGTAGATATACATTGAGTTTTGCTCAATGTATATCCTGTCACAATGAATTGCTTTGCTTATTTCTATAAAACGTCTGAAAATCTTGCTCCTAGCATCCCTCTTCCCTTTTACCATAAATGACTGGAAAAGAGGCAGCTTCTTCTCCTTGTAAAGGAAAATCATACCTTATCTTTTATTTATTCTTAGATGCAGTGAAATAACACCAAAACCATCTTGCAACTAGCTAAAACTAAGGACAAACACCCTCCACAACACCACTTACAGTTCAACACAGAATCACAGAATCAGAGAATTATTTGAGTTAGAAGAGACCTTTAAAGGTCATCTAGTCCCACACCCCTGCAGTGGGCTGGGACATCAATCATTAGGTTCAGGTTGCTTCAAAGCCCTGTCAAACCTGACCTTGAATGCTTCTGTATATGGGGCATGCACAACTTCTCTGGGCAACATGTTCCAGCAGGAAAAAGACTAAAAGCAAGCAGAGAGATTTGTGAAGATATTTTTAACTATTTGAAAACCTTGTTTTCTAGTTTCTCTTGGCTGGCCATACAATTTCTCATCACATTTTCTTCAGTGAAAACCCTCAATACAAGCATGTAAGTTTGTGCAAATACAACACATGCAAAACCCCCACATAGCTGAGTAGTAAGAAAAAAAGAGAAAGCTACACTGGTTATGAGAAGTTTACTCATAAAGGGAATAATTAATCATAAGAAAGAATCCCAACACAAAAACATAAAATGCAGTCAGTGGTTGAGGTTTTTTTGGGTTTTCTTGTTTTTGTTTTTGGTTTTTTTTTATGTTAAGCATGGCTAAGCAGGTATTTAGAGAGCAGAATAGGCAGCATAGGAAAGCATTAGACAGGTGAACTATGCCCATCTGACTTGTATCAATTCTCAAGTCTGAAATGTCTTTCTTGTAAAGAAAGGAAAACCTGAACCATATTGGATCTTATCTGTTTTGACTGGAGGGATGCAACACTCTTTTAGTTTCATTTCCAGGCTCCTTGGGTCTTTCACACAGAACACACTATAACTGTGCTGAACAATGTTGTTTGGTTTTACATCTCAAAAATAACCCTCTTTTTTTTCCTAGTGAAAATCAATTTTTAAAACAGGAAGCAAATGTTGTTATTTTTTTAAAGAGAGAGAACAAAAATTAATGATGTATGGGGAGGGAAACTAGCAGTGGTTAAAATTTTCTGGTCACATCATCATTGATGCTGAACAAGGAACATAAACACTATCAAGAGATGTACTAGAATAGCAGCCCTTACTCCTGCTAGGCAGCACTGCAGATATGTCCCCAGGAATCCAGTAATGGAACAGAGAAAACTGAACATGCGTGAGAGAGTGTGAAATGAAGCACAAAAAAGAAGTGCAACACAAAAGGCTTAAAAGGGATCAAGGTGTGAAAATACTGAGGAAAAAGTCAGCGTGTGAAGGATGTGTGAACCAGCTCAAGTGCAAGAGGAGAACAATTACAGGATTTTGAGCAAGTGAGGCTGAAAGTGATAGAGAGCAAGCAAGCACAAATGTGAAAGAGGTGCAGGTGAGTGTGCAAGTGAGCAACAGAGCAGTGACAGGCTGTGATGCAGTAAGAAATGGCAAAAGTAGGAAAACTGAACACAGTTTCAATTAATTTCTTTTTTTGTTGCTGCTTTTACCCTCACCATTGATCAGAAAAGAGAGGGCTACATGAAAACATTCCAGCCAACCACATAATAAAGAAACAAAAGCCACAGTAATCACTAAGAATTATCAGTAAACACAGCATTGTTACATTGCCTTCAATTTTGTCTAGTAAGCTGAGGTAGTCAGAAGGATGATTCAGTGTGTTCTTTGGAAAACAGTAGAGTGCAAGAAAAGGCAACTAGGAACTTCAAAAGAGCAACTGAGCACTTAATTTTCCCTTCTTTGATGAACTGTTCTTGTTACAGTCTACTGTGAAGCCAAACATATTTACAGAATCACAATAAAGCCTTCAGCAAGGAATTAGGAGCAGAGAAATTAGGGACTACAGACATTGGGCACAACTATCTGTAGGGCATGACTAAATACGAGGTCTACCACTGTATTGGGTTTGCATGACAAGATTTGGTAGTGGGGTGACTCATAAGCCTTTTGTTATGTTTTCTCTCCCCCGTTCAGCTGAGGAGAAGAGTGAAAGTGACTTCAGTAGGCACCTGGCAGTCAGTGAAGGTAAACCCACTACAACACCACTGCTGTAGTTACATAAAAAATATGAAACCAGGAAACATCTCCCCATTCAAAAGAATTCAAGTTTCAAAAGAGACTTGAAAGAAACAGAGGTATTCTAGTACTTATCTGGATAACAACACTTATGGTGTTCAAATTACTCTGCTTTTTCTGGTAACAGTATTGATGCATCACCTCTTTCTTTCTTTCTCTCTTTAACATATAGACTCCAGGATACCTTTTTTAAACTGGTACTACTTCCAAGAGTTTCAAGAAAATTTCCACCTGTGTAAGATGTCAAGTAGAAAAAAGAGGAAGCTATTTAATTTTGTGTGGTTAATAGCAGAGAAACTGCTTGTTTTGTTTTTTTGAAGACATTCTCAAGTTTGTTAGAGTGTAAGAGTATAAAAGCCAAGAGGCTGGATGACTTCCCCGTGGAGACTCAAATTCTCAAAAAGAGTTATTTCATTTAACCTTCTGACAGCCATATTTATTTCATTAAAAAAATGTGATTTGTCATATTCACAAAAAACTGTAATAAAATATTCCCATGGATTCATTTATATCTTGAAGGTTACTAAAGGTCTACATGGCAAACAAATAACTTATTTGTGCTGATCTAGTCTCAAATCTGGATTTCATGAACCAGATTTCATGAACATCAAGCTTTCTCAAAATCTACATACAGAATATATTATAAAAATACATAGCGTAGCATATTGTTAATGATTTCCTCTGGGGTTCTGGAGGTTTCATTCTGCTCCCCATCCGTCTTCCTCTCACATATTCTCTGTCCTCTCCCCAGCTGCTCTTTCTGTTGTGGTTTGGGTTTTTTCCCCCCTTCTTAATTCTTAATTCTGTTATCCCAGGGGTACTACCATTGTTGCTGATGGGCTCAGCCTTGGCCAGGGGCAGGTTCATCCTAGAGCTGGCTGGCACTGGCTCTGTTGGACATAAGGGGAGCTTCTTGCGGCCTCCCAGGGAAGTCACTCACCTCTGTAGCTCCCCCGCGCTGGCAAAACCTCATCTCACACATACACCCCCCCAAATAAACCCTGAACCACCCACTTGGAAAGAAATCCATTTTCCCACACAAGCGCACCCGAGTGCTTTGAGTAGTTCATGTTCCACAGTGAGACTGTCACTCAAAAGAAGCATTCCTAAAGCTTAATAGCATTCCTTTTTCTCCATCAACACTTCTTTTCCTTTGCCTAAAAAGGCTGGTGTGACTAATTAGTTCTCAACGCTCCACTATTGTTAACAATAATATTACCTAGCCTATAGAGTGTTTTTCATCAGTAGATCATAAAGTGCTTAGGAAATAAGCCAAGTGTCATTACCTCATCAAGTAATAACCACTAAATAATCAGCTCTGCTGCTGCTTTAATCCTTAAAAATGGTGGTTTAAAATCATGAAGAAGCCAAAACATAATCTCCAAATAATACTTTCTTTAGTTAAGATTATTTATTTCTTGTTCAGTGGAACCCAAGAGAGCTCCATGAAGCAAACAGGGAATATATTTGCAAAGATACCACATAGGATTACAAGGGACCTTTTCAGTTATTGAGCCTGAGCCCAGTTGTCCCAGGCTGAAATATCTTATAAGCCCCTTCTTGAACAGCTTGAGTTTTGCATTAAAACTAGTATGAGTTTTTTGCATTTCATTAATACCACGGAGTGGCTGTGTCAGAAATACACTGATCTGATGAACAGATATTTTTTCCCATTTGCATTCCTAAATGCATTACTGATCTGATAAAACACATTTATCTTGGTATTAACAGTATCTGCTCATGATACTCTGAAAAGCTCTGCCCTGTCTTTTGTGTTTAGAAAGCTCTCAATCTGGTAAAGGAAAAAAACAATTCAGTCTCCCATCCTGAAAACTAGCAAGGCCTATCAAGCTTTGCCTGTGTCCGTTGACATATGTATGTCCCCAACTATCCCCCAGGATCAAATTCAACTTTGCTAGAAATATTTATTCAAAGTTCAAGATTTAGTTCCAGAGCAGTGACGATCACCTAAGAATTCACTATAGTGTATTAAGATTACTCTTTTCCAAGGTGCCTTACATTACATTTAACAACACTCATTTTAATTTCCCACTGTATTGCTCTGTTTAAAAAAAAAAAAAAAATCTGTGGCGAAAATTCCACAACTTCTGTTCACAATCTATCAGGACACTTCAAACTCTCCTCTGTTTAGAGCTACTTCTCCTCGTGTCAAACTCTACCTAAATTTCCCATTGCTACAGTTTCAGGCTGTAACTTGTTATGTTCTGATCAAATCCACTTCTGTATGCAATGAAAAGTCTAGTCAGCTTGCAGCAGTGAATACAAATGCACAGTCTGTGTCTTCCTGAGAATTTCACTATTTATCAACCTTTCTCTCTGTAAACAGCTAGAGAAGAGGATTGACCTTCTACCATATGCTTTAGGACAGTACTAAGAGACAGTTCTTTTTCTACAAACATCCTCAGAAATAATAATTCAAACGTCTTGCATTACTGCATATGTGAAATTCTGGTATGTTTTACCCTACTTTTGCTATCTAAAGAAGCAAAGACCTTCTCAATTACTTTTTTTCTCCCAAACCCATACCTGGCATTGCCACCAATTCGGTAACAACATTCTGCTGTTTTCTTTAGAGACAAATCATCTATAGTATTAAATAGGAATGTGGTTTTTCCCACAGTCTGGAATCTCAAATCCATTATCTCATTCAACAAGCCATTCTGAAACAATACTGACTCTCTCAAGTTCTGTCTCTTTTCTCCTTTTCTTCTGTTTCAGCATCCAGAAATGTATTTTTTCTTTTATATGAATAGAAAATAATTAACCAAAACTTAAGTTTTATAGTTACTTCTTCAGGTTTTTTGTGATACACTGGAACTGTTCATTAGAGTACACAGGCAGAATATGAATTCCCTATTAAATTGCAGTCATTTTCTTTATTCTAGTCTTCATATTATTTTTAACCACATAACCATCAGTAGCCTTACTAGAAGGTTGATGATGTAAAGCATCTTCTCTTGAGTTAGACTAATAATAGAAAGTCCCAGGAGGTCTAGAGAGACTTAAATTAGCCTTAAGTAGTCCTTCCACCATCAGCCACCAACAAAAATGCGTTACAGGATCACTTTCCCCTTCTCTTCAATATAATGCTCATCTCATGTTGTATTTGCTCTTGAGAGGGCCAAATAAGCAGGTTATCCATATTCCTTGTAACAGCAAATTCTCTTTTAACAATTATTAATGATTTCCTACAGTTTTAAAACACTGATTCAGTTAAATCCATAAACACTTGATGACTACCAAATATTAACCATCAATTTGCAAGTTTGACTGGTAGCTTTTACCAGTTCTAAAAAGATTTCACATAGAAAAATTCCCAGTAATTTCAGAAGATGCAAACCTAGTGCGTAATTTGGAATGTGCACATTTTCACAGTGCTGAATCTCTTCACACGTACATGATGCTCAAATACAAGATTAGTGTGCAACCCAGCGAGGTTGCTTTTAGTGATATTGCAAATGGTGCTTTCATAACAGCACTCCATATCTTCCTGATGCCGCAAGACCTTCTCTTTTCCATATGAATACACTTTTTTACTACTACTTCCAATGAAAGCTTATCTTTTGCTTTGTCTTGTCTTCCTGCCTGGATTATTATTAAAAAAAAAGCCAGCTTGCAAGTACTCCATTCAACAAAAAGAAAAAAATTTATGACAAATGACAGTAACACCCGAACACTGTTCTTTCCTTACTCTTATTCATTAACTCCTCCATTCCTAATTAAGCTCTTGCCTTCTTAGTTTTTATACCATTAGAACATCTTTTCTGTGAGATCCACTAAAAACATGTTCCACTCCCAACAATTCTGTTTGCGATTCCTACTCTCACTTGCTACAAATCTGATTCTTCCAACAAGCACCACATAAAATTACCATGGATAATTTTTCCACCAGTGAAAGTCTTCCATTACTTGTTTGCCTCTAACCAGAGTCTATTTCACCACAGCTCCTAGATCAAGTACTTTACTTTAGTGCAATCAAACAGTAATTAGCAGAAAAACAACCCCTGTCCAGGAACGGCTCAGATTATTCCATTACTTCCATGCAGTCAAACAATGTGCCAGGACCTTAGTGGAACATTTCTAAACAAGATTCAAATAATAAAAGGTCTTTCTACTTATTGTAATGTACTGATGGAATATGTAAGGTAAACAATTATTTAGCTATTAAATATATGTCTATTTAAATATGCAAATGTTTTTCGAAACAATTTGTTTGTAAGGGCAATACCCTGCCCTTAATAAAATCATTAAGGGAATTACAAGTCTCATCCTCCTCTGCAGATACATTCATAGATTGCAGTATGATGCAAACATTTTTTTTCCCCCACAAAATTACCATTTTGCTTTGCTTCAGGTTGACAATACTATTCTGGATCTGGCTCCCCTGAATCAACCTGCAAATTAAATTATCTTGCTAATTGAAGAAAAACACTACTATTTGTTGAAGATTTGTTGGTGGAAAGGGTTCTGTCCTTTCTTTAGTGGTACCAATTGCAATGTGTAATATTATTTTTTTCTAAACTAATGTCTAGACTTACTGCCTTATTGTGGCTTTAGTCTCCAAGGTGAAAAANTTTTTTTTTTTTTTAAAAAGATGATTTCTAATACAGCCCAGGACGTTTCTGTGACTTGAAAACTTCAGAGGCCTGCTGAAGTTCCAAGGTTCATCCCTAGTGAGCAATGTAGAATAGAGACCTTTTAGGAAGCTAAAATAGAGCAGTTACACAAGAGTCTTCCTGGGAAGACAGAATAAATCAATCCCCCAAGCACAGCAAAGTACCAGGCTGGGGAGCTATATTTTCTAAGAGATTTTAAAAGGTAATGAGATATTCTAGATTAAAGTTCTTGAGTGTTCAACCCAAGCCTCTTCAAGTTTGAAGGGACCTGTTTTTCAAACATGAGAAATGCTGACTCAAAACCAGGCAGCCAGAGCCCACAATGCAAGAAGGGCAGCACCCACAGTTATGACCAGCTTAAAATGCTAAATGCTACTTGAGTGCTTTCACATCATGTGCTGTTCAAATTAATTTGCAACCTCACTGTTCAACCAACAAATCCACTAATACATGAGGTCTATATGAAGACCATAGAAAAGAATAACCGTTTTTCTTTTGAGCTCCGTATGTTGCTTTGTCTTAGTCTGATCTGTCCTCTGACTTAGAAAACTGTAACCTCCTGCTGCTCCTAATGGAGACCTTCTGCTTTTAAAACTTAGAAGCTGATAAAACCCCTGAATTAGGGGGGATATGTAGATCGCACATTAACACCTATCAGTACTTCACTGTCTGGTTGTGGTTAACAGGTGACAGTAGTAGCATCATCTCAGAGAAGAATTTTATTAAGTTTAGGGCTTCTCTGTAAGGTAAGTTTGTGCCAGTCTAAGAGACGTGCCATTTTTAACAGCTACTGCTATGTCAACTAGTCTAACACCCCACACGAGTGCTTCTATTAGTACAGATGTCATTTTGGAAGCCGTTTTATGAAGTTTGCAATGTGGACTCTTTCTTTTCATCCCCTGATTAAGTGTGCTCCACATTATCCATATTGCACCACAAATCTAACCATACTTCTCAGGCACAAGTAAATAAATTCATATAAACAGGAGCTGAGGACAGGAAGGATATGGAATTTCTCAAGGGGAACAGGTAGCAAGTCACATACCAAAACAACAATTTCCATTGTTTTCAGTACCTTGATTTAACCTATCTTCCTCCTGAATACAATAAAAACTGTGAGTCCCTGAAGTAGTTTTGTTCAAGAAATAACTTTCTTCTCTACATCTCCTCAAAGCGGTCCTCAATTAAAGCCAAATCCACTGAGATTGACAGAGGAAATAAAAGGAGAGAAACCACTGAAATGCATCTTCAGAAGCAGGTTATTGAATGTCCTACAGACATCAGTGCAAGTGACAGCCACCAGAAAAAAGTGGCTTAGTGAAAAAAGAGAAGCGGAAAATTAAACTTCTCATTGGGCCTGATGATGATTAATATCTCTTCTCTGATGAACTGAAACTGCTTAATCTTTGTGATTAATATCACATCATTGAGGTACAACAATGGCAGCTGAAAGGGAGCATATGCAAATGTTTCAAACTGGGGAGAGGAAAAAAAGGCCACAAATAACAACAGGTATGTTTTGCTCTTAGGTCTTTTAAAAGCAAGAAACTCAGTATGAAGCTGAGAGTCACCATTAGCAACTCTGCAGTCAGGTTACTATGAGGCAGCTGGTGGACAAGTCATGCAATGTAAAGGAGATAAATAGTAGGTTTCAATCGTTTGGTTAAATGACTGCATTTGCATTCTACAGAAAAGACCACTTAATTCATCACATCTCCACTCAAGTGTACATGAACAAGCAACTAACACCTTCGCTGAACTCAAATAAGTTAGATAATTGTTATTTTCAAACTTACTTACCTCTGTGTATATTGGCAAAGCTTTGAAGGAAGTTAGCTGGAGTTCCCTGGAAACCAATAGTTACGTGTAGCTGTGCAGATGGGTTTTTAAACTTGGTTCCTATAAGAATATTCTATAAAATGTAACCTCTCTGTTGAGATTTTTATCTTAAACCTTTGGATTTGTAATGCAGTGAAGCACTAAATTCATTATAGTTAATACTGCTAGAAAACATTCTATGTGTATTACATTTCAGACCAAAAGAATCCTTTGTTTAAGTCAGTGTGGATCCCTTGAGACATACGTTATAACAGTTTGATTAGTAGAGAATAAAAAGCAGACTTTTATAGCATTCATGCATCAAAAAATATTATTCCTGCTAAAGTTAACAAGCAAAATCACTGAGGTTAAATTAAGTCCAATGACAGGAAGGAAATACAGTGATTGTGAAATATTAAAGTGGTGGTATGATTTCAATACGATTTTAGAATGCTGAATGCCTTAACACTGGGGAAAAAATGGATGAGAAATCTTCCATGCTTTAATGCTCTAAAGGTAACTTGTAAACACTACAGTGATTTTATGTTTTATTTGGAAAATTGAGAATACAACACTGATAAGTTTGTAAGACTTGATCCCGTGAATAATTGGTTGCCAAATTAGTGCTCAAATTCATATTTTTTCTTCAATTTAATAAACATGCTTAACCTGCAACTTAAACTGTGATTTGATCCTTCCTGAAAGGTTATTTTTCACAACTGAAAAGGTACAGTAACCTGGAGCCCAAACCAAATATTCTGCTTGGGAAATTAGCTTTTCTGGACTGGGATGGCAACGATCATCCTGATAACTAGCTTCTACTAGCTATGGGAAGTTTAACAATTATCCCATGAATTTATCTCTTTTTTTAAATAGCTGTAAGCTGTGATAGCTGTAGCACTGTAGCACTCTCATCTACAGTCCCCAAGGTGATATTTCTTGCAGTGTGCTTTATGTACTGCAGTATCTCATAATCATGATTACTTATTTTACATGAAAATGAAACTGTTACAATGGTCTTTTTTTTCTTCCCATAGTCTACTTCTAATTTTTCACTTCTTACCTTGAAGCCAGAAAAATCTGGACAGAGATTAAAGCATGTATTTTTTAACATGGCGGAATAATTTATTCAGAGATGTGCTAGAATCCTCCACCAGCTTTAAAATCAAGTTCAGAAATCTGGCTGGAAGAACAGCTTTGGTGCATCTAGAACACATGGGTCAGATGCAGGAATTACCAGCCAGCATTAATCTATCAGTTCTACAATGTAATACAGCCTGTGCTATGCAAGACGTAAGAGACATTGATTGTTAACAGTCACTAAGATGGTAAAAACCTACAAATCTTCACAAGCCCATAAAACATCAGTAACTGTTCTGTGTAATTTTGAGAAGAATCTATAAATTTGTTGGGTCAATTTTGAAACAAATTAAACTAAAACTGTTGCAACTACTCTAGGAGAGATGTATTGACAAGTAAATAAGGAAAGGTGAATGATAAAGTAGGAAAAATTGTAGAGCAAGAAAATGTTGGGGAGAAACATTACTTTGGGATACTTTTTTTTTCACTCTACTTAACTGCACAAGAAATAGAGAGCTTTAACACTTTTTATTCCAGCAATTTCTTCAAGTGCTTTCCAACATATAAGAATAATACTATCTTATTAGCTATGGCTTTATTTCAGCTTCATATATAATCCTCTATACATTACATAAATGGTATGCAACATTCTTTTATTTTAAACTACACCAACAACAACCCCAATCCTCTGTCTAGAGAGCCAAATGAAGATCCTACTATAGCACCAACAGCCATAACTGCACTGGGTTTAATCTTCTTAGGAAGAACAATAATCACTTTGAAGATGTAGGGGCCCAGGCTTCAGTGACTAGATAAGAGTCCACAAGCTGCCCAGGCTTCCCCTGCTTGTCATGGTGGTGCATCTCTACCCCTGACATTACCTGTGCTTGCCCAACAACATCCAACACAAGCGGGACTGACTGTGCTATGATCACACTTTCAGTTTATTTTGTAGACACATGTTTTTGGTTTTCCATTCCGGACCTTGCTGGGTTACTAACTACAAACTAGTAAGCTACTCCAGGTGTTTAAAAGCTTTTACTGGTGATTTCACTGGGCATTTCAGAAGTTCAGGAAGCAGTATGCAGAGAGTAAACCACACACCTCTTCTTCAGAATAGGTACAGACATTATTACAAGTTCACTGGAAATAGTATCTCATTGTGAAACACTTCATTTATACAGTGAAATTAACTTTAACTGGGCCCATAATTATTTTTTAAAGTAAATATAGCAAACAGAAGCACAGGCTCCTTTGGATTGTGAATTTAATTTAGGAAAATGTGACCACTCTATGATTTTTTTTTGTAATGTTAACTTTACTACTATCAGCTCTTTCTCCCTAATTTCTCATCTCTGCAAACTCTGACTTTTAGCAATTTCAAAGACAAACAGAATTATAAAATTAAAAAAAAGAAAAGAAAAAAAAAAAGAAAAGAGGCTTAAACCCTTGATGTTTACATTGATTTCACACAATTATAGAGAAGGGCAGTCATACCACAGGTTTTTTTTAGAAAGAATTATTGTCACAGGATAGCTCAAATAGCTTGAACACGATTAAACTGGAAGAGAATCTCAGGTTAAAAACGTATCAGTCTCCAGGTCATCAACTTTTCTTCTTTTTGTTGCTATCTACAAAGCTGAGTGAACCAGGATGACTGCTGTCAGACTATGTTTTTGAAGTTAGTTGTGCATGTCACTCAATAGTCCAAGGATATCTAGATATATTTAAAAAAAAAAAATCTCTTTCAAGTCTAGAAACAAGAATTGCAAAGCAACACAAGAGAGGTAAAACTCCAAGGGAAGAAAATAATTACTCAGCTGAACAATTCAATGGCTGTCATGTTTGAAAAGGGTACAGAGGGAATAAGAGATGTGTTGAAGATACTGGTATTGTTAAGCTAAGCATACCTAAAACACATTCACCCATTAACAGGGTATCAACCTTCCCACTCAGCTGCTTTTCCAAAACCATTCCAGAACATAATCTGCAGAACATAAGAATGACCATACACAATGTATGAAGTAATTATTTGAATTTTTTTTTAACTTGACTCATCCTCCTTCTTGTATTATGCACATTTAAATAAATATTCAAAATATAAGTTTCAAAACTACTGGAAGGCACTTCAGATGCAGTTTGCTGTCCAAAAAGACAGATTTTGATTTTAATCTTCCTGATCTGAAAAACAGCCCACAAATTTTAAATACAAAAACTTCACAAAAATCAAACATCCCAAATTGATTGTTCTGAGAATCAAAATCTAAATTTTCATTTCAATCTTTTAAAGCATCTCTTTTTCAGATATTTTTTCATCTTATGCTTATACATTTGTTGACCTGCTTGCCCCCAAAGCTCATTGATTAATTTCAAATTACTTTGTTAGACGGAAAGAAGAGATAATGAAGCTTCTACAATTGCCAGGAACAAAGACAGAAAGAGATGATAGATGTCAAACATTCTACCATTGAGAAATACACCGCAGCAGGAGCTCAGGATTTATTTAGATACCAGGAGATCCACATGGGAGCTAGATTATATAAATTGTAGGAAAAGCAACTTCAACATCAATCAGCTGCACAACATCAATCACAGCAAGTCAGGCTACATTAGTTCCAGCACACAAAGGAGTTCTGGTGTACTTAAAACTGCACATTTTGTTTCAGAAAGCCAAGTGCTGCTTCTTGGAGTTTGTTTTTCTGTTCATTTTTAACAAGACATTTAATCACAGAATCACTAGGTTGGAAGTGACCTTCAAGATCATCTAGTCCAACCCAGCACTAACACCTCAACTAAACCATGGCACAGAGTGCCACATCCAATCTTTTTTTAAGCACATCCAGGGATTGTGACTCCACCATCTCCCTGGGCAGGCCATTCCAGTACTTTATCTTTACTCCTTCTGTAAAAAAACTTTTCCTAATATCCAACCTGTACTTCCCTTGGCACAGCTTGAGACTGTGTCCTCTCGTTCTCTCAGTTGCTGCCTGGAGAAAGAGACCAACCCCCACTTGACTACAGCCATCCTTCAGGAAGTTTACAGAGTGATAAGGAGTTGTAGAGAGTGATAAGGTCACCTTGCTTTTCTGTTTTTATACTGAAAAACATGTTTTGACTATGAAGTTAGTAAGTACCTATCTTTAAAACAGAGGAGGAACAATCAGGAAATAGCAATCCTACTGTTGAGTCTTCCGTGCAGCCCTAACAGAATTTGGGCATCCATATGTCCCTTCCTCTTGGGAGAAATTTGCTTACTTTCATGTAATGCAACTTTTATAGATGACATTTTTCCCAAAAGTCTGTTCACAGAAGGAGGAAGACAAAGATCAAACAAAACCCTTGAGAAATCCCACCGATTATATTCATTTAGCTGCTGTTACAAAGAAGTTGGCCCCTCACTCCTGTCAAAGAATTCCCTTTCATTCTGACCTTTATGTTTCTGCCAGAAATGACAAATTAAGAGCTGTCTAGAGAAAGAAGTCAAGAGAAAACTGGTGTTTAGAAGCAGAGAAACTTCCATCCAATCATGAGATTGTACAGAGAAGAAGGAAGGTACGCCTACAGCTTACTTTGCTTTTCTGAAATTATGTACTTAAAAACATGAGCATCAAAAGAAAACGTGTGCCCTCTGTACTGGAATTCCAAAAAGCAAGGTGGACTTGCTTTCCTTTGGCACAGCAAACTGACAAAAGCAGTAGCCATTGCAGGATTCATGGCTTCTCCTGAGATGACATGGTATTGGTTTAAGGATATGAACCCCTGGCAAGCTAAAGAAAAAACAGCACCGACTTCAACCTTCAAGGGGCTGAGCAGGAGTGGACATTACTAGCTAAGGAAGAAATTGTATGGCAAAATTCTAAGTATAGTTGAAAAAATTGTTGAGAAGAAAAAAAAATCCATCTTCTTCCATTTCACCTCCAAAAGCTTCTCATAACCATGATGTATTTTAATGTATTATAAGGCCATTCTTGCTTTGGTACAGAAATAACTTTGAATTTCCTGTCACTGCTTACAAGAGGGTTGTTTATTTATAAAATGGGGAGTAAAGCTCTTTCTTTTTCAATATTTACTTATTAATTTTATTTTCTTAGATGATGGACATACAAGGCTTCTCAAGTCTGTAAAACAAAATAAACATGGGGTCACTGACTTCTAGGTTAAGATGATGAGCAGAGAATAAGACTCAGCTTTCACAGCATGGACCTTCTGGTCCTTTATAAGCATTCTGTATCACCAAATCACCAGGGTTTTGTAGAAGGACAAGTTTTCCAGGAGCAACGAAACTTCTCATAAACCTGAGGTCTTTGCTGTCATAATTGATGTTACTCTTGTAGGACCCCCAAACATATCTCAGAAGGTATAGTGATTGCAGTAGAGACAGATGTGCTTAAGTGGCAATTCTCTATCACCCGAAATAAATGTAACAAGAGAGGAGTAAGCCAGCATTATTTACTCCAGAATGGAAATGAAGGGGTGGCTTTTTAACTGAGGATAGCCAATATTCACTAAACATACCTCCTGTAAGCCTGTTCAGGCACTCATCACAGTTGCACCCTTACTTATATGCAGAGGCACCCTTTCAGGACTTCTTTTCTCAGAACTTTATTAAAAAGACAGGATCAATACAAAGCTGGAAACTTCTATTTTAAATGGAGACTGGATTAAGTTTTCTTGTTTATTCCTGTTGAGACACATGCCAGATGAAATTCAGCCCAAGTGAAGGAAACATAATAAAAAAAGCCATTCTATGTTTTGTGTATTTTTGATTACATTGTCTGTGAGGGAATAATTTTCTGATGTTTGTTCATCACTTTCAAGTGTCTGACAGATATTTTAGTAATTAATTATTTGTTTGCCTCCTTCTATGAGCAACTTAATGCAAGCATTAAAAGCCTGGGCAGTTTTCATCATGTGCATGGATCATGTGATAAACTTTTGGCACTTAACTGAAAAAAGCTGAACCCCCAGAATAATTTTTTTGATTCAAGTATTCACAAATATGATTTCAGAATCTACTTCCATGAATATTAAAACTGGATAGTCATTGTTCCCATAGACAGTCTTCTCAATTAACATATTCACTAGAATATTTACGGAAACATACAGAAAAAGAGTGTGAACAGCATCAAAGTGAATCCATTTAAATACTAAGATGAATATTTGCAGCCTTCCTTTAATTTATTTTAGTGTATTTTATGAGGTGTTTGACCAACTCTGGCTTCAGTTATGTCTCTACAGATGACTTTGACTGAAATGAATTGTCAAGGAACGATAGTTGCCCAACACTGGAGTGAAAAAAGGACAATCAAGGAAAGAAAGTCCCAGGAAAGAAGGCTGGCTCCGTTTTTTAAAATGCTACCCGAGCAGTTAAAAGAAACCAAAGTCAACTGCTCTCTCACTGACTCCCTACAGGACCTCATATAACTTTTCAATTTTTCATCTTAAGGTTACATTACTGGCTCTCTCTTTCCTGGGAAATATGTTCGACACAGGATCCCTACACACATACTTTAAGCTTTCAGCCTCAAGTGGATCCACCACACAGGGACTGGCAACTCAAGTGTATTTTCATCCTGTTAAAATAGAGGTGACTAAATCTGCTGAGGTCACATAGCCACAGTGCACTTTTTTCTTTCTTTCTTTTTTTTTTTTTTGAGAATCAGTAATCTAGAAAGCATGGTCAAATTACTGTTCCAAATCTCCATTTTACAAGGGGGATAGAAAACTGCTGCATATAGCTTGGAAATTTAAGCTATTTATGGAGGTACCACTAGTTAGTGAAACTGCTATTTTCTTTCTAATGAAAATTCATCATGTATTATTTGATTATTTCCTTTTCCCTGTTTTAAATGCACTCAACCCTTCATACTCTATTACTTTGTCTTTTGAATATAATCTAAGAATGTTGGAACAATTAGCTTTTTCATTCAAAGTGACAGATAACTGAAATTATACTGTCCTTGTGCATTATTAAAAACAACAGTAATCAGGTACATTTAAAGGCTATCCTGTATTCATTATCATCCTTAATATTCTGCTTCATAACCTTAACAGACATTTATACATGACTAATGAAGCTTTTAGTAGCTACTGCTGTCACAGCTTGAGTAACACCACCTCCAATGAATATTCTAAGGGAAGGTCTTACTGGAAGTGTCTGAGTGACCACAGTGAAGTAGCAGGTTGCCATGTACTTTCTGACAAGAGAACAAAATCCAAAATAAAACAAAATTCTGTCTTATGGAACTTGAAACTATTTAAAAAGCAGGGCATGGGAACAGACTGCAGGAAGGCATATTTTATATTACGTATTCTCAAACAAAGCTTTTAAAGGGTTTCTATTGTGATCCCACTCTCCTGCTATGGCAAATGAATAACTGAAGTTCTTAGATATAAACACATGGATGAGTAATGTAATTCCTAATTATCTCAAGAATATATGAGGCAGACACAGCACTACAGATGTCATACCAGAGATTTGAGTCTAGAGCCCTGAAACATACAGACAAAGAAAAAAAACTGCAGAAGAATAAAAAAATACCTGCAAAATTTTTTGCTATGACAACTTAGTTAGGTCAACCTTTTAACTTAGTGAATAAAAGACCACAGTGATTTTACTACTATATGTAGGTGTCTTCAAACAGAAACATTCCCAGGCCTGGCAGGGCAGTTAGATTCACCTAAGGTAAATCATGCTTGACCAACCTGACTGTTTCTGTGATGAAATGACTATGAATACATGACCAGTTAATGCAATCTCCCTTGAATTTAAGCACATTATCCCTGTATCCAAGCTGGGATTTTACTGTGTGTATGGGTGGACTACTAGATGTGTGAAAAACTATCCAGAATGTTGGGCTCAAAGAGAGATTGTACTTATTCATGGTGTGTCTGGAAGTCCATGTATTCTCTGTCCTTGGAGGTTTTCAAGATGCTGTTGAATAAAGGCCTAAAATACCTTGCCTGATTCCAAAACCCACACTGATTTGAGTAGGAGTTTAATGAGAGAACTCTTGAGGTTCCTTCCACACTGAATAATTAAATGCGTCTATGAAGATACCAGGTATTGATGATTTCTTTAATTTGGTGGAAAAAAAGTCTAACAAGAACCATTTACTCAAATCTAAAACCTGATATACTGAAAAAAATCTAGCCCTGTAATTAACAAAAGAAACAAATGTCAGGAGGCAGAGAGGACTCTGCCTGATGGTTTAAAATCAAGGCATAATGCTGCTGTGAGGCAATTTGTACTCAGAGCATCACAGAATGATACAATTGTTTATGATGGAAAAGGCCTTTAGATCACTGAGTCCATCCATTAGCCCAACACTGCCATATCCACCACTAAACCATATCCCTAAGTGCCAAATGTACACCTTTTAAACATTTCCAGGGACGGACACCCAACCACTTTCCTGGGCAGCCTGTTCCAAGGTTTGTCAACCCTTTCCATGAAGAAATTTTTCCCAATATCCAATCTAAACTTCCTGTGGTGCAATTTGAGGCCATTTCCTCTTGTTCTATTGCTTGTTCCTTGGGAGAAGAAAGCCACTCCCACCTCACTACAATCTCCACAGTGAGCTCAAACATGAGTAAATTGTGGGAACTATTGTGGAGAAAAAAAACAAGAAGTCATGTAAAATAACAAAATGCCATCAATTTTTTGTCCGTAATACCTACAAGTTAAGAAAAATGCTAGCTATTATTCGGTTAAATAAATATCTAACTGACTTTAGTTTTTAACCAACGAAGATCAACTAATCCCCACCCAAAGTTAATAAAAAAGAAAACAGATACAGAAAAATAACCGGAAGAGTTATTAACTGTATATAATTTCCAGTCCTCTTCCAGTGTAAGGCTTTGTATAGGTAATCAGCTTTGTTCCCTGGTTTGCATTTAAGATTAATTTACAGTGAGACCCTTAAGTCACTTCAAATACCCTGTAGCAGCAAATTTCAAGATTTGTATTGAGTTCTCTGTAAAAACAAAGCATTCTACTCACAGAGGAATTTAAAACACCATGGCATTATCAATTGTGGACACAATTAAAATAGTCATTACAACAGAGCAGCATAATATTCTTCTAAAAGTAAAAAGGTGAGGCCTGCATTTGCTCAGCTTTTAAAAATTAAACAAAATCAGTACTGTTCTGCCTGCTAGATCATTTTTTTAAGTAAGCAGCTAGCACCCCTTGTATTTCCAATTTAACATAAATCCTGTTCTAGAATGAGCTCATGGAGTTACTTAAAATTTAAGTACTTGAATAAATTTGCATAAACAAATATTTGTATATGACATATAACTAATTCAGAATCATAGGCAACACACACTGAAAATCTTTACATGTTCTTACTTGTAATTTAACATGGAAACCCCTTTTGTTTCCAAATATAGCACAGATTTATCAACCAAGGATATATGAAAGAAGCTTGACATTTTAAACAATGCCTTTTTAAAATTATCAGACTGTAAACTAGAGACTGAAAAGTTTTTACAAGGCTGGAACACCTTTCCTCGTGCTAAGGCAACTACAAAAGCTGAATGACTTTTTTTTACTCTTGCCAAGGTAACATACCTGTTGTCCAAAATAAAATGCTTCACCTCCACAATAATCAAAACAAACTAAAAAAACCCCTGCAAAGTAGCAAAAAACCAGGAGAGCCAGAATCTTTGAACCTCACCTAACTGAAGTATTACTGCTGAATGTTTGTAAGGCCAGGAGAAAAACTTCATCAGACAGGCAATTTAAAAGACAAAGTAGTGATTATTCCAAGTCTTGTTATAAAAAGTGCTCATTACATAGCTGCAAGTCAATGTACCTATAAACTGGAGGATTTCCACCTAAAAAAGAAGGGGACAGAAACAATCCAACTAAAACAATCCACTGACAGTAAGGTGGATGTGGATCCAAACTATTTTTATGGAAAGAAAACTTATATAGATATTCATTGATTTTCTGTGTAGAGCATATCTGAAACAAGATGTTAAAAATCCTACAGGGCATAGGATAGACCAACTTTTAAAAATTAGAAAATACAGAGAAAAGAATTAGTAAACTGGGCAGGGGGGGAGTTGTTGCACTTTTTCAAAGTTCAGAGATGAGTGGAAAACCAAGTAATTGTGGCCAATAATTAACACAGCATCCTCAGTAGTGATAACATAGTAAGGAAGGCCCTTTGTTGAAATTTGCACCTTGGGAACTATTTCATATACAAGCCAAATGAGATTTATTTAAATAGAATCAATGATGACTGATCTACATTTCTCTGCCCAGCTACAAATCATTCAACACCCCACCACCCCCACTCAGCCATTATTCCTCTCCTACCTTCAAAACTCCCAGCAAACAGATAAATCCACGTAATGGCTGGGACAAAAAGGACGGTCAGAGAGGCAGCCAGGAATTTCCGTCGCCCTCTGCAGATCCCCAGCATTCTCTCAGGAGTGCAGAATCCCAACCCAATGCTGTTCCTATGTCGGAAGCAAATAGTCCACAGCCTCCCACATATTACTCCCTGAAAAGGAAAGGAAAAATTATTTCAACAGCTTATCTCTCTACAGGAAGTATAGACTACTCCAGTGTTCCAAAAGAGTTAAAATAACAGGCCAAAAAAAGGGCTACTGCAATTGCAAGGCAGTACCCATTTCAAAATTATCCACGACTACTTAAAAATAAAACAAGTTTTAGAAGTTAAATTAAGACAAGAAGTCAATAAAGTACATCACCTAAATACACACTAAGCTCCATGCCAAGAGATGTCAGCTTCATTTGCAGTTTTGTCCTCATTTTACTCTACAGGAACTCTGAGATCTTTGATGCCCATGTGTAATGGGGTCCCATGGCAGATAAGAAAAAGACACTCACATTCCTTCACCGGGTCCCAAAGAGCAGAAGTCACACCACTGAACCAGTGATCTGTCTGCAGTTGATCACGAATTCAAGAGAGTGAACAAAAAAAAGGAATGCTGAAGTTTGGGGGTAGAGGAATGTTACTGAAATTACTCACTTTGCACATCAAAAAGGAGTGCTGATGAACTCCTGTGTAAAAGGGGAGAAGAGAAAGTTCAAAATATCCTTATTCACACAGGGGATATCGGGAGCTTTAGACTCCGATGCAATGAGAAGATTGGATCCTGCTGAATAACATGGTTCTTATTAGGAGAAAAATAATTATCCAAATTTGAAATGATTGGTCTAGCATTTCAGGGTGGCCAAGAAAAAATATATATGATGATTTTTATTCACAGGAAAATTAATATTCCCACACCAGTGCTGGCATGCAGAGCATACAAATAATGTTTCATATTGAGAACAGGGGTTTTTTTGAAAGGGAAGGAAAGGCTAGTAGTAGACAAGTTAAAAGAGGAAAGAGAAGTATTAAGTCCATACAATTCTACTTCAGGTTTTGTCTGAAAGGGTTTGTTTATCAATTCTAAGAATAAAAGTGGTCTACAAGAACGATAGGGAAAGAAACACAGACTCTGGTAGTTACAAGGTGTTTAATAACAGTGCCCTTTGACTTATGCTTAAACTAGTACTAGAGCTGACAGAAGCAATGAAAACATTTCTACAGTGACATGTTAACAATGGCTGCTGTGTGTCTTGAGAATGTTTTAACTCTACAACTCCATATATATTGCAGTAAAAATCAATTCTGAAATTAAATTAGAGCAAAATGAGAATGTAGACAAGAGAAATAGGTTCAGACAAAAATCTCTGGTGCTGGAGATACCTGCCTGCAGTAATCAGGCAAACTTACAGCTGTTCCTTGAACATTCAATAGAGCCCACTTCACTACACTGCAGTTTAACAGCCATGATAATACTCTGACCTTGGAACTGATAAAATGGACTACAATTTGTCCAGAGCCAGCACAAAAAGCATTCCATTATGTCAGCTTTTCATGGCAATGAATGCCTCACCACAGAGATTTTGCACAAAATATGTGGGCAGACTTAATATTACAACTGTGGTATTAGAGTCACTCTGTGTTAGACAGGGACACACATTTGGTAGATAAATTGTGGTGAATTCTTATCTTTATTCACTGTATTTGGATAATGATTACATTTCACTTCTCTTCCTTATAGCACATAGCTTGTACAACTTCTCTGAAGAGAGTCCTTTACATGCCTACTTGAAAAACACTTTCCCAGGCTTCTGTGTTTATAAGCATGTATATTATAAAATGCACAGAATCACTTATTTTAAGTAGGAATTCTTTTTTTTCCCCCTTAAATGTACTGGCAAGCACCACTGACATCAGTCTGTGCATAGAAGAATAAACCTCTGAAAATATAAACTCCCAAGCACAGTCACTGGCAAATAGCCACATCTTTCACTGAAACATGCACTGGCTGGATACTACTCCTGTCAATGACACCTGTAAAAATTACAGGTAATAAAGTAAGAGTCAACATCTCCTTTCTGAAATCACCCTGTTACAAGTATGCTGATACAAGTTTCCACGGCAATGACATACAGACTCTGAAGCCTAGCGTTATAGTGCTGCTAGCGGATTAATTCAACCTGGGGTGGCATATTTAAGAAATCATTTGGTTTTTCCTATATAGCCTTTTAAATATCCATGTAAGTTATGTTTCTAACAGGTTGATATGTAGGATGGAATCCAGCCTTTCTGCCCTACAAATGTAGAGTACTCTAACAAATTCAAAAGGTATAAGGCACAACACTGAACTCCCAGTTCAGCTGTGGAGCAAAGACAGGAATGTGGCAAATTCAGTTTTCTACAACCTGTCATCATTCAGACAAAACAGCCAAATCATTTTGCACATTCATGCGTATTCTTTATCTAACTAGAAAAACATTTGGGAAAATCCTTAACAGACAAGTCAGCTTGTGAGGGGTCACCCTAGGAAATGTTAAGATACTTCTTTTAACAGTGCTTTAGAAGAGCCATAAACTAGTTTAAATTATGCTTCTACTATCTCCCACCTCCCCAAAGCTGTGAATAGCGTATCTTGGGTCTTAAATATTCATTTTTAGTGTATAAAATCACAGCACCTGCTGAGTACTTTTATCCAAAGTAGATGATGCATCAAGTTCAACTCTTACACCAGCAATTATATAAAACTTCTATGAATGGTAATGAAGATCCTTGGCTTACAGGAAAAGCTTTGGACTCAATCATGTATTCACTATTGGCTTTACTCAGAAACAACGTTACCTAATATACCACTGTCCCATAAATTGAAAGAAGACATTGCAGCTCTTTTGCCTTGGTTTTCCTTTCAACAGGTGCCAGATTGACATCTACCACAGAAGGAAAGGGATTGACAACACTGGCTGGACCAAGGACTGAGCACAAAACAGTTGCACATTTCTGCCATATGAGCCTGCAAATGCCTTTCAGAATTCTCCTACAGTCTCCACTGCCCCTCATGCCACAGTCCTACTGAATCAGAGTGTCACCTGCCTAAAAGCTCTTAGGAAGCAGTTTCATGGTACAAGCTAAAACTGAAGCTACTTCAGATGTGACACTGCTAGGCACATTCATGTTTTCAGTAAAATGGTTCACTTCATTTACACAAAGCCATGCAGTACTCCTGATAGTTTTCAGTCTCAACAGCTGTGCTAACTAAACACCTGTACTCAGAAATACACAGCATGAAATATATCGGAAACAAAACGAAGGATGAAGGAATAACTGGCCAATTTAACCACAGCATTCAGGTGTGATACGCCGATCAAAAAATAGCCAGTGGTTGCTCCTTACCTTTGCCCAATGTTGGTATTTTCACATCTAACTGAGCCACAACAAGCATCTGCAACTTTATTGATCTTTATTGGGTTTATCTCAAAGCAAGGAAGACTAAAATTAGACCCAGAGTGTAAGGGAGCGTTTGTGTTTTCAGTTTCAAACACAGTCTCAGCTACACCCCTCCAGACACAATCAGGTTTTGTGCCCGTGGCACAGATACTAAAAAGCACATGCATTGCAGGATATTGTTCTACCTTGCTCTTCAATTGTGCTCTAAGACCATGATACAACTGTATTATAGAAATCAGATTCAGTTAGCAATACCCACAAAAGCTAGTTGCATGTACATCATATGCATCATGTCTTGCTGCCAGTGTGCTGTATACTTCTAGGACATACCACTTCAGGATTTATAAAACCTGCTGCACAGAAACAGCTCCACAGACTGTGCTGTGACCTCAGGCCAGCTCACCCCTCCCTGACTGCTGCTAACAGCGCTCCAAAAGGCTACCAGCTTGGACAGTGCCGGTGTGCAGGGTCACAGTGGCAATTAAAATAATTTGGGGTTCTCATTACAAAGACTTACTCATGACTTACTCATCACCTTCTCACCTGATCAGAATGACCTTTCTTACCTTCACATGTAGTCAAATACTTCCATTAACCACACTAACTTAACAAAGTATTTTCTTTGTTTTAAATTGTGGATTATCTCCTCAACTAAGCATGAAGCAGCTCTCAACCAGTATAAGCAGCACATATATTAAAGTATGTAACACAACACTAACCACATTGGTATTCCGTTTATATATATTTCTTTTCTTTAATTACAGCATGAGAACTTGACTATGTCAGACATTCAGGAGGAGTTCAGTGAAACAATGGAAGTAATTATGAAAACAAAAACCAAACACAATTAACTAGATTCAACTGCTCTATCATAAAAAGCTTTTCTAACAGCTTCAAACATTTCCTTGCATATGTTACAGTTAATCTTTTCCCATTAATCTTCCATTTGTTTTTAGAGCCACTGGAAATAAATATATAAAGTTAGATCTGTTTATACAGCAATCCTGTGCCTTGGCTTTGTTGTGTTTTTTTAGATTAATATTATCTAATTCTTCTGCTCTTGCAGTCTCTCTGTTCTCTTTCTGCACACTTGCAGTCACAGAATCAATGAACAATTTCTACTGTAAAGCTTTTCCCTTGGCTCTGTATCAATGTAGCATTCATCCCTTATGGGAGATTTTTCAGATTTTTGCCACACTCAAAATATAAATAATGTAAAATAAAAGAGCAGTATCTTATGCAGTATTTTTCTGGGATTTTTTAAAATGTTGATAATGAGGATTTATAATGAATTTACTCCTTGACACTCAGATTTTATCTTGCAGCTTTGCAGTCTTCCCATTATGGGAGCTGGTTGTCATGTGACATTGTGATATTTAAGAGAAGTTTGGTACCATAAAGGCAGGGTGCAGAGTAAACCCAAGATTAGGAAACACAATACAAAATAATTAAATGGTAAATCTTCATTTAATTAAACATCTCTCTGTTAATTTTCATTGTTTAAACCAGACAGCTCAACTAAGTACAACACAGCCACTCACTCCCCCCACATTCTTCCAGTGGGATGGGGAGGAGAATCTGAAAAGGGGAAGAATCATGGGTTGAGACAAATACAGCTTAATAATTCAAATGAAGTAAAATATTGTTATTATCATCACCATTATTATTACAACAACAATAGTAACTGCAATGAAAAGGAGACAGAGAGAGGAATAAAACCCAAAAAAAAGCAAGTGATGCACAATACAGTTGCTCATTACCTGCTGACCAATACCCAGCCTGACCCTGAGCAGCAGGATCATATCTCTAGATAACTCTACCAGTTTATATACTGGGCATGCTGTCATATGGTGTGGAATATCTCTGGCCTTTGGGTCAGCTGTCCTGGCCATGCTCCCTCCTGGCTTCTTGTGCAGCTCCTCATTGGCAGAGCATGGCAAACTGAAAAATCCTTTTATTTGAATAAGTATGACTTAGCACAACTAAAATATCAGGGTGTTATCAACATTTTAATGCTAAATCCAAACCACAGCACTGTTCCAGCTACTAAGAAGAAAATTATTCCAGTCAAAACCAGGATAGTTAATGTATTCCACTTCTCATGTTTTTAGAACAGAAACAGCATTTTGAAAGAAAATGCCATCTATTCTCTCATCAACCTCTTCTTCCACCCAGAAGAATTTACTACAGAAACAAATCTACAGCTCCTTTTGTTCCCACACTCTGAATTTCCTTGGCATTGGAGAACCTCAGCCCCAAATCAGACTTCTTAATCCTATAGTATCATGACTTTAAAGAAGGATTAGGATTACACTCAAACTCAGTATCCACCTCACAAGTTCTGTGAAGCCACTTTATAGTAAAAGATTACAGCAGTTTCCAAATACTACCAAATGTACTCTTTCTCAACTAGTTACAAGGAAGCAGTCCTATCTGTAAGAGAGAAGATAGCCTGTAAGTTGACAGCACAAATGAGTTCTGCCTTGGAACGGTGCTAACCGCTCCAAGGGCACACAGGATTGACATCTTTTGAATCTTCACTCAGTATGTGCTGTGGCTTAGGGAAAATTCTATTAGTGCCCTGTTAATCGAAGTTTTCTAGAAGGTTCCAGCTGTAAGCAACACCACCACAGAAATGGACTCTGTCCTGACAAGTAGTCACAGAGAGAGAGAAGCAAATAAATAACATGCTTTCACATTTTCCTGTCTTTATTTCCATGTACTCCTTAGCGTATGTACATATATATATATTTTTATATACACTTCTAATGGCATTCTTTTTTCCTTTCAAGCCTACACTTTCATTTAAAAGAATGAAAACCTGCAGCTTCCAAAGTTATTATTAAGGAATGAGATACTCTAACACCAACAGAATAAGAATCTTTTCCTAAGCCTCCACTAAAATGTCACTGTTAATATGAGGGAAAATAAAATGCAATCAGTTGAGAAAAGAGAGAAGCAACAAAAGAAAGATCAATCTTGCCTGTAACATTTCATTTGCAACCACAGAATGATACTTACTTTTAAAGTAGCTATTGACCTGTTCTCTCAAGTTCTCCAAACTCCATCTTTACTTTGCTTTCTCAGCTATATGGGCATACAGCATCAGTACTTCCTGATTCCCCAACTTATCTAAGGACTCAGCACAATTCAAAGTGAAACAGAGCCTGGTTTGGTTTGTGTATGGCAGAATTCTAACAAGATCCTATGTATACATACTAAGAGTATCTTAGAATTTGAGATCCAAGTGCCACTGAATTATGAACATACTGGAGACCATGACCAGCCATCAGTATCACATACCTGTCATAGACGGTATTTCAACAGAAAAGCATCTCTCCTCCAGAATCACAGTCTACAGTCAGGCCACAGCATTATTACATAAATTAATTTCAGACTTATAAAAAGGACAGAGCTCCAAAGCTCCAAACCTTTCCAAATCCAAGCATCTCTACCTAAAGTAGTGGCAGAAGGCAATAGAAAAAAAAAGTAGCATGCTATCTTTTCTAACCTCGAAGAAAACATAAGTTTGTTGGTGCACGACTGCACTCACCACTTCTACACCACAGCAACTTTCTACTTCATAACCAAACAGAGACAAGCCATGGGGTTTGTCCATTCACCTTGTGCACATACAACCACATAGAAAAGAAAAAGTTCTTTAAAACAGGAGTAGGGCATTGTGTGCATCATATATAACCCTTCTCCAGAATTTTTATATTAATACTTTGCTTCTCAGCTGAAGTTCTTGGATGCTTGTTCAAAAGCAGTGTTTACCTTCATTAGAATCCACTATGTATAAAGCTGCTCTAACAAGGAAATTGATTAAAGATCCATTAGAAAGTTTTGCTCAGGAGAGCACAATTATTTTTTGAAATGTTCCTCCCTGAC
>VYXD01000329.1:251970-270479 GCA_013397195.1 Hylia prasina | reverse complement strand
GTTTCTCCCATAAAAAAAAAAAAAAAAATATCCCTCCCTCTATGAAGTAAAGTTCTCTTATAAAAAAATTTCAACAGCACAGCCCCCCCCAACTTTTTTTTTACTGCATAGATCTTGAACTACAAGCTAGTATCACATGGGAATTTATAACATGCCTACATATTCATAGCATGTTTACAGCAGCTACTTACTTGTCAGATGGAAATAAAAGCTGGCACCATACTTAAAAATTGATTTTTATTAAATATTTGTATTAAATTAAGCAAATTATTTTAAAAAATAATAAAGGAGAGAAATGGGCCCAGGTGGCTGTCTCCTCAATTCTAACAGTAAGAAGGAAGGAGCTGAGGAATGCATAGATCTCGTGGGTCAAAATTCAGCAGTGCAAGCTGGTATTGAGTGACAGGAGATCTGGCTGCAGCAATTAGTTAATGGATGGACACAGGTGTTTTAGGAAGGACTAGCAAGACCACCAGAAGGAGGAATTGCTCTGCATGTGAGAACAGCTGAAATACATGAAGCTCTCCTTAGGATCATCCCCCTGTACTCAGCAGTGGTGAGAAATGCTGGAATGCTGTGTCCAGGTCTATGCTCCCCAATGACACAGCCAGAGAGGCTGCAGAGCCTCCATCCTTGAAGACATCCAAAACCAACTGGCCTCCAGCTACCTCCTTTAGTTGATCTTGCTTTGAGCAAGGTGTTGAACTAGGCAATCTCCAGAAGTCCCTTCCAAATGCAACTCTGTGATTCCTGATGTCACAATTTTGTACCCATTCATAAAATAAATAGTGGCCATTTAATGTAAATACTCAAAATTCCAACTAATAGTTATTGTGCTATGCATGAATGAACATGCACATTATTACACTGAAACACACACGAGAATCCCAGGTTAAACTTTTAGCTAGTATAAATCAATACAGTTTCAGTGAGATCAATAAAACCAGCATCAATTCACAAAAAATATGGACTAAGTCTCTCAAACTTGATGAAAAGCTGCATTTTTTCATATAAGCATCAAAGTTCTCGCCTCATTACTATACATTGCCTAAATACAACCAAACCCACACATATTTTTATCAGATTTATATAAAAATGAAACAAAATTTTAAATGAAAATTCCAAGAATTACTGGCAATTTCCTATTTGAATAATCAAGAATCAGCAAATAGGAAAAAAAGTATGGTGTTTGGAAATACATGACCATAATCAAAAGCAGAAGACAAATCCTTCACTACAATCACTGCTGCTTTACCAAGCACACTGTACATTCTCAACAGTTCTTTGATGCTACTGCAGAACATCAAATAGCACCAAGAATTGTAAGCAACCCTTTTTATGTAGGTTTTCTGATTAAATCCTTGTGCTTCAAGGTCCAGTATTAACTTCTTAAATATTATACTATCTAAGCGGGCTTATAAGGACTACATATTTCTATGGGCTTCCTGAAGGCTGTAGGACATTTCTTGAAAATTGGAACACTGGAAGAGGGCTTGATAAACTAGAATTTATAAACACAGATTTCTCCTGGCTTCTTATTTAGTACTACACAGATTAATGTGGGTATTAGACAAGTTTTAATTACAAAAGGACTATGAAAGGTGTTATCAGAGCTAAACAAAGCTGTAGAAACCAGCCTTAAGAAGAGATGCTTGCATAAACACTTTCTAAGGAATCCAAATTTTCCATGTGTAGAGTTAGGATTTCAATAGAATCAGAGAGAAGTTCAGCTTGGAAGGGACCTCTAGAGGTCATCTAGTCCAATCCTCTGTACAAAAGCTGCTTGAATATGCTCTTTCAAACCAACGTATCATTTTGAGAGCTCTTTACTCCTCATTTAAAAACTACTGTCTAAAGGAGTGTGGTTTGCCTGGAGAAAAAGGGCAGTGGGCTCTGTGTTCTCTCAATTTCCTGAAATTGTGATGATTTTCACTAAACATTTCATTATATCTCTGCGTGAAAACTTCACTGTTTGTAATGTCTACTGATCTTATTATAATCACCATTGTTTTTGGATGTTCCTGTAATTCTGCAATTAAATGAAGGTGCAGAAATAATAAATATAAAGTATTTACCAAGTCTCTTAGAAAGAAAATTAATACACTGAAAAGATTATCTTATTCAAATGCATGTAATTAACAATTCCATTTTAAATATTATTATAATTCAAAACTTTCAGGACAAAGGGGAGGCTGCCAGACCTTCTCTAACAAAAAGAAAAGAGGATAATGATGATGTTGAGGATCATGAAAAGTAGAGGAACATACAGGCATGGCTATGTTATATAAAAAGAAAAGCATGCTTTGCACTGGCTGGTGGAGATGAGGGGGGAGAACAAGAGAGGATGAACACGTCTTATTCTCTTTCCTAACTGCTGCTATATTCTAGTATTTCTTAAGACAATTTGACTCTGTGTGGCAATCATTAATAAGATCAGAAGCCAAGCTACCCTCTAGGACTTCAACAGCGAGTCTCATGAGAGCAGGACACAGATTGGGTAAGAGTCTCAGGAAAGAGTTTAGGTGAAAAGAGATCCTTACTCTCAAGTCTGAGTCTTGTTAACTGGATGAAAGTATTTCACCCAAGTGAAACAATCAAGCAGAAATGACAAAGTTTTATTATGAATATTCACACCTGCAAAGGAAATTCTGAAAGATGCTTCAGCTTTCTATACTGAAGTTTGATTCCTGGAACATTCTGCATATTAGATCTTTACAGTTTAAAACCAAGAAATCTTTAAATATCTCTTTCTCCAAAAAACCTACAAACACACATATATAAATATAACTTCAACTGATAGCAAAGCTAAAACAATACATTTGAAATATATTTTTTAAAAAGTTAGTCTGAGAATGGAGCTGCAGTTAGAATAATCCCATGTGTACCAATATTTTAATAACTTTGCTCTCCTACTTGTTTCAGATCTGTGATTCGCTAAGGTTCTCTATGTATCTCTTAGCTCCCGGGCTTCCTTTCATAGTGAGATAGTGGGTTCTTCTAACACAGAAGCAGGGGAATTTTTGAACAAGATTTACCACAGGAGCTATTGCCTACAGACAGCATAGGTAAGATTGCTCCCTGTGCACTGTAACAGTCCCCCAGTACTGCCTTAGCAGGTTTGCTGCCTTTGGGCACTATCATCACGTAATGCCTCAAGAAATACAACATATATCCCTCTGCATCATGATAAAACTTGGGTGAACTGTGGCAGTTTTTGTGAATCATACAAAGAAAGAAAAATAGCAATCTCTTGGGATCATAGCAGATCAGACACAGCCAGTCTGCTCCACAGGGCCCAAGCCCTTCTTACCTCTTGGCTCGCAGATCAGGACATTCTCTCAGGCAATGCCTTTTGCTGTATAATACTCATGGTTCTAATGTTGGTTTTGTTACCTACAGATGGTTTACTCTTGTCTTGGGTTGCAATGCAAAATGTAGCCCGGGGTATGTATTCTATTACCATCTGTTAAAACCAGCTGAGGCAATGTTTCCGTATCTCTTCCATGACCCATTCCTCGTACCTCTGGGGCAGATCTTCTGTTAATGGGCCAGCTGTTAAAATCAGGTGGGGCAGTGTTCTTACAACCTATCCTCCTTCCGGGGGGGATATCTTCTGTAAATGGGCCATTGAGTCTCACTGCATGACTGACAAAATTACATCATCCCATTGTGAGATGCTCCACCCAGTGGGAGAAGCCAAGCATTCCTACTTGGATAAAAACAACTGAGTATCAGAACACCAGAGCAGCCTGTTTTCCACTGGATTCCCAGAGGAAGACTGGACTTACCTCACCACCACTGGACCTTCAGAGGAAAACTACACCCTTCTACAGGATCATCTCTGATTCAACAGAACCACATCTGTCACTCCAGAAGGACCACAGCCTGCTACCAACAGGGTATCAGGTTGTATTCTGACCCTGTCAGTGTTTTCTTTTTTTGGTACTACTTCATTTTTGTTTTAATTTTCCTAGTAAAGAACTGTTCTTCCTATTCCCATATATTTTCCTGAGAGCCCCTTAATTTCAAAATTATAATAATTTGGAGGGAGGGGGTTTATATTCTCCATCCCAAGAGAGGCTCCTGCCTTCCTTAGTAGACACCTGTCTTTCCAAACCAACACAAATCTATTCTTGTATCACAAGCATTATCTTTTATCATAACCCTACAGGACACAGGGACACAATATTTTGAATCTAAAGGCCATGTAAACTGCAGATTAAACAGCAGATGAAATGATCATAAACTAAATGAGGTCAATTCAGTTACAACTGTACAGACACTAGGATCATACTGACCCCAAGGCCAATGCTTTACTAACAAGATGAGCTATACCTCAATATATATTGCAACAGAGAGCGGTAACCGCTATAGAACACTGCACTTTAAGCGCAGGAGCTTTCTCACTTGCTCATGGGAACCTGTCAGTGAGACAGCATGAAAATATAATGGTTGGGAAAACAACTCTAGCACACTTCTAAAAATAAAAATTTTTGGAACTTTTTTTGTTGCTAGGAGATGCAAAAATATTTGAAGGGCAAGAAAAGTAGTCCAGAGTCTTATTATAATTATTATTAGCTAATGTGATTCAGACAGGCTGATTTTGACAACAAATTACATAATATTGTTTTTCCAAGATTCACCCACAGCTATGAGGACACAGTTTGGTAGGACAATTTTTGTTTGTTGTCAAGCTTATACTAACTACTTTTTCAATGGATAAAGATTTTTTAAAGAAGACTGAAAAGGGCTTGGATGTCTTTAGTTTTCTTGGCTGCTGTGAATAAGACCTATGGATATATAAAATACATGCAGTAATTACATATTATTGCAGAGCTGAAAGAGAAGGTAAATCTTTTATTTCTAATTTAACTCTCAATGCAACTGCATTGAGAGTCTTTGAAAATTTAGAGAATATCCACAAATCAAATGGTCCAAATTTTTATAAGATGTCATCATTTGCAGAACACAGTACTAATGTTAACTTTGGGATAAACAATAGAAAATTGGAATATTTTTCACCACTAATTCCTGGGAAAATACATGCTGCACATATTAGGCAACTTAAAATTTGGTCTTGGAAGTTCTGAAGTTAAGCTTTCAATTATTTCTCCTTATTTGTCACAAAAAATTCAAATTTGTATGACCTGTTTTGTTTGCCTTATTTTATGGAAATGTCAAGGTATACCTTGTAGTGACTACATTTTTTATACCATGCTATTAAGAGACACTTAAAATGTATTCAGTTATTAGAAGGTGCTCTGGTACATAAAGAGAAACCAGCTCAAATGCATGTTTTCAGTGTGTTGAGAATGACAAGGCTGGAAATTTCAAAAGTAAGGCTGTTGAAATATCTCTTCTGTAACATGCTAAAAATGTCCTGTACAGTCTTCAGACATTTGCAGGCATTTAGACATAATTTTGTAGTTACAGGGTAAATTATGTTCTGAGTGGTTGATTCTTTGGCCAAACTTTTTAAATTATTTATCTAACAAGGAAAAAAAAAAAAACAACCAAAAAAAACCCCACCAAAACCAAACCCAAGAACCACCACAACAACAAAGAACTGTAAAAGCAGCAAAAAAAAAAAAAAAAAGGTGAAAAGGCTTGTGCCAGTAATATGCATTACCTCCAAAATGCATACCCATTGGCTTTGTATTTCAATGGCATCATGCAAAATCATCTACATTTGTTTCAATTTCCCTAAAAGGAAATATTCTTTTAAAAGGAAAATGCATTTATTCCTGAGGTTCAACTTGAGTAAATGCTAATATGGAAGTTAATTGTTTGCATTTTGCAACGTTTACATACTCACTTACAGAATAATGTTTTACATTTGAAAACGTGTGAGATATATTAGTTTCTAGCTTTCATACAGCAGTTGGAAGAATATTTTTTTAAGCAAACTTTGACAGATTAAAGAAACCAGTTAATATTTATTGATACAGATGACCTTAAAATTACATCATCTCTACAGCCAAAGACTTTTACAAAGTGATTTTGAAACAGACAGTGAAATATACCGAAAGAAACAAGGAGCGCCATTTTAAATAAGTGAAGCTGTAGATAATTGGATAGCAGGGTTAAAGATTATTAAAAAGTATAGCAGAGTGAAAAATATGCAAAAGAAAATGGTGTTCCATTTTCCATATAATGTCCCTTCAACTAAGGTAATGTGTCTTCTTTCTGCCTAAGTGATCATTTCAACAACATGCATTAGCAGCCTGACAACCTTGGGTGTCTCAGAACTGAAGAGAGTTCCCAACAGCAGAGGAGGGGAAGAAGGGACTGCTCTTCTCATTTTCTTAAACAGCAACTTCAGATCAGAAAGCTTTGAAAGCTTGTATCTCAAATTATATTTGCAACTATAAAAACCTGAACTCCTTTTTAATTAAGTTTGAATGCTGAAGTTCTATTAGAACTTCAAGAACTGAACTTGAAATAAAATGTCACCTCCTTACGGCTTCTGAGAAAACCACAGGGGTTGGTACGACTGTTGGAGACATTACTGGAAGTGCACAGATCTGGTGGATGAGAATGCCAACCATTACTTGATACTGATCACAATTCAGGCTCCTACCATGCAGCTTTTGGAATTTCGGAGTCTAATTCAGGCCGAATGTGTCTGCTGTATTTCACTGACTTCCAAACACACATACTGTGATGATAAAATGTTTATAAATTCTAATAAACAGATGCCTGGAGTAGTTTGTAACCAATCAAGGTAGAGGTCCTTGAATATGGTAACTATTAAGAAGACCTTACCAATTATACACATACAGATAAGAATCCATGTTAAGACCTTTACAGATGAATATTATAAATCAGTTCTATGCAGTAAAGCAAAATTGTAGAGGTTGACTCATGTCTTCTTAGCATCTAAAAACATTTTGGAAGAAGCAATATTGAATGTGCAATACGAGTTGAGGTATTTTTTTGTCATCTTCAAAGCTATATTACATGATATGATCAAACACTGTATGTGTCATTCTTCTAATACTTAAAGTGATGCTAGTAAATAATTACATGAAAGAATCTGGGGGAAAACTGGCTTTTGAACAGAAACAAACACAGGGGTTTATCCGCTGAAAAACTGTGAAACACTACAACAGATCTGTGGGAGAATATTTTACTACTTTTGATACTAAAATACTTTAGCAGTATAAACAGAATTGTTTTAGCTATTCTCATCCCTCCCTTTAAGGTCTCAAATCTTTTAGCATTTCCAACATTCCTGTAACATATCTTGATACAAAGGTATCCAGATCATTAAATTAACCATCACAATATTTAAATGTCTTTGGGCTTCCTTGGGTCTTTTTATGGTAAAAAGTTCAGGAGTTTAAGGAAAATTCATTACCCAGCAAGTCAACAGTAAAGTTAAGAAAAGCAGCCAGAGCCCAACTGCAGTGAAAATCTTATCTAAGCAATACCTCAATCTTCATTAATATTTTACCACAGTAGCTCAATAATATTGTCTAAGTGCCACTAACAAAGATTAATGAATCAGATCTACACATTTTGTGTATTTTTTTTAGTTTTTGTTCTTATAACATGCTGGATTTTCTGTTTAGGTTTTATTGCCATCTGTGAGGTTAAGACATATTGGACAAGAACATCTAAAATTGTTTTGTTACACGAGTAATATAAAATGACTCGGAGGTATAAAAATTCCTAAGTCTATGGGGGAAAAAGTTCAATTGGCATGCTAATAGCAGTAATATTATCAATTGAAACCCTACAGCTACCATGACATATGTCTCACAAATTCAATCTGTATTCCTTTTGGTGAATCAGTGTGGAAAAGCACAGGGAAGTAGGTAGTTTCAGCTACAACTGAGAAAGGATTCAATAAGTGAGTTAGATCAGCATTTTATTCAGAGGAAGAACAGAACACCTTCATTCCTTTTTGACACAATCTCCCTATGCATTCCTTCTTATTCTAGACTGAGCTACATGACGGAGGAGTCTGAGGGGACAAACTGCATACCCTTAGGACAAAACAAAACCAGAAGATATATTTCAGAGGGTATGCTAAAGGATGCTCAACTTCTGGGACAAGGCTGCAACTAAACTACTGTAAAACCCTTGAAAGAATGCAGCCTGTATATCTGGTCCTCTCCAATGACTATTTCACTCTACACATCCACTCCTGCTGGGCCTCAGTAATTGTTAACATGGACAAAGCTGTACCACATCAAGCTGCAGAAAAGACTGAAGCCATACAAAATATGAGGTAAAGTAAAAAAGAACAGTTTCATGTAGCTATATTAATGAGGAACAAGTCACAGGCTGTGAAGCTGTCAGAACAATCAACAGCTGTGATCAAATGCAAGTTTTTTTCTTCATCTAAAAATTAGGCTATAAAAGAATTCCTTTTTTTATAATCCCAGTCATAACCTGTCTTGTGCTGAAGCAGAACAGCTCAGCTAATTAGGTACTTGATAAAGGTAGCTTATTTGGGGCATTTTCCTGTGTTTGCATTTACAGCATGCAAAGGAGTCAAATTACTTATTTGGCATCAACATTTTTCCCCTTCAAATCTAAAATTCTAGAGCAGTTAATGCCTCAAAGGTAGCAACGAATTGGACGCATTCTAACTTCCAGTACTTCAGAGAAACTTTTTAACCGAAACATAGAGAAATTACTCAAGCTGGTGTTGCCATCCTAAACGCTTTCAAGCGAATAACCGAGTGCCAGGTAGGAGGGTGACATACCGAAATTACACACCCTGATGCTGCCGTCCTAAATGTTTTCAAGCGTATAACCGAGCTCCAGGTAGGAGGGCGCAGCGCTCGGGAGCCGGCCGCGCAATTCCCGGTGAATGCCCGGCCGGGCAGCAGGTGGCGCGGCGCTCAGCACGACGCTGCGGCAGCGGGATGTCCCCGGCGCCGGGAGGAACCGGCAGGGATAGGGAGCGACAATTCATCCCCGCCGGCGGCAGGCAATAAAAGGTAATGGCACGCATTTGCCAGCTGCAGAAAAACACACAGTAGCCGGGAAGTCGGAAAAAAATCTCCCACTGAATGCTAGAAGCGTGTGTGGCTGGCTTACCCACGTAGAGCAAATAAGAGTAATGCTGCACAAACAAAAGCTTAGCTACAGTTAAAATGGCAACATTTTTACATTGTTCCTCTTCCCAGTGCAGAAACTCCTTCTTGTGCGACTACGCCTCACGGACCTTAGCATAGGAGGATCATATCTAATAAGTGGTGTGCAAACAGAGCAATTTCTTGTCCCTACATATCATCTTCGGTCTAAAAGCATCCAGAAAGAAAATACTCTGTTATTCCATAGTACAGGGTAAAAAGGCAGACTGAGGTGCCTTGTCTATTATCAGACTAAGCCTGAAACGAGACCTTAAAAATTGATTCCAAAGACCAAGTTCACCACCACAAGTGCAAATTATTCCTCTTTAAAAACATTATTACCACAGAGCCCTGCATGCCATTTATCAGATGCTCTTTCCCAGTCCACCACCTAAGAGAACCTACCTCAGGCTCAGGCCAACAAATTCTTCAGCAACACAGTTGGACATTACACACAGCCTAAAATTAACCATTAAGAAGACACCTTAATTCTCCTTTGGGTTTTTTTACATCTTATTTTTTTTAAGAGATGATTATTTGGGGATGAATTTTTTAGGAAGGTCTCGGTGTCACACTTGAATAGTCACTAGTTTGTTTTTTCTTCTCAAACATTTTAAAACATAGGAAGGTCTAGGGCTTTTTTCAGAAATCTATTTTACAGTTCTATAACTTGGCATGTGCCCAGTATTTAGTGCAGAAGAACAGCTCTGCGAAATAAATGAAACATCATTTCCAAAAGAAATGGCATTTTTCACAGCAGTTTATAAATGTATTGAGGGATAAATTCCATTTTTAACAAACTGGTCAGAATCTATCTCACAGAGGAAACTCCAACACAATCCTTTCAAAAGAAAATTTAATTTTTTTTTTTTAAAAAAAAGAAGGACAAAAAACAGTTGCAAAACAACTCAGTGTGATGCTACTCAAAATGCAAATAAATTCTGTTCTTCCTGTGCTGGGGGACAGACAGGGCTCAGAGCCACTGGCCAGACACCTTCTAGCCTAGGGATCATGAAGGTCTGACCTTTTCCTGTCCATCCCTACTCAGTGTTACCTAAGAATCCAGAGCAGACCTAGATTTTGCCTGCCTATTCATATCCTTTCCACTGGCAAGGCACATTCTTACAGTACTTAAAAACTGATATTACAATAATCATCTTGTTCTTTCATTCCAAGCTTACGTGGGTTGTTTTAATTTAACACTGGCCACCTTGTGCATATGAACAGGAACACAAGCAGGTATCTCATGTTATGTGCAATTTAGAGAACTAACCTGAAACAATTTGGATTTACATTTTTGCTTTACAGACATGGAAGTGGATGCTCCTTTTTACGAGTTATGGGGCTGATTTTCACGATCTAGGCTTTAGAAAAACACACACACAAATTTTCTTATTTAGTTAACAGTATCATGGTTTTAGGGCACAGCACCAGAGCTGCGACATGGGACTGTGGTCAGATGGAAAAAAGCTGTCTCATAGGGGAGCTGTGTACAATAATAAACACTTGAGCTAACATCACTTTTCCTGAGACAGGAAGGTTACAGCCTGAATAGGTGTTTTGCAAATAAAACACTAGAAAAAGCGTAGCACTACCTTTCAATACCCAAACAGGATGATGGCAAAAGCAAAAAGGACACCAATGAAGCTGATAGGAACAACCCTACAAGCTGCTGCCAAGTTAAAAAAAAAAAATCTGTAATGCCCACACACTGTCAATGATCATTGCTTCCCCTGATACCTGGCAACTGCAAATCAGAGGCACCTCCTTCCAGATACGCTCAGTTCATACTTTTCCCACACTTACAGTTAAGTCAGACACTACAATTATTAGTTTAGACCTCCATAATTCCCATATTTAGAGAGCATGAAAATCTCATCAGAACCTATGGGAACATCATTATCCTCCAAATTCTTCACAGATGGAAAGCAGTGGCTGAGAGACACCCTACTGCTTTTTAGGAAGTCAGCAGAAAAATCAAAATGCAAAACAAAGAAATAGAAGATGGAAGGCTAGATCCAAATCATGGAAGACATTATTAATTTATTGAAGACAATCTTCTCATTATCCATTATCAAATCCCTAAAAGGCAATACCTTAAAAAAGGCCTATTAACGTTTTTGTCATGCTTTAGCTTTGCAGAAACACAAGGTAACAATCAGTTTAGGAAAAAAATAAAATATTTTTACAAAGGCTGTTTTTGGGGATCTAGAGGCCAATACTGTAGGAAGTCCAAAATTAAATATTTATTTTTAAAAATATCCTTCGGCATTGTGGGATGTCTACCTTTTAATAAATCCACTTTTGTAAAGACTGAACAAGACATGACTGCACAGAGTACGAGATAATCACATCTAGGCTCCCTTTTCCACAAAAGGTTGGACCAAATGACCTTTTAAGCCCTTTTGAACCTGGCCCCTTCTCAGATTTTATGAAAAAAAAATGCTCATTTCGTATTAAAGTTCACAAGTTCTAGATTTAGAGACTTTCACAGAAGTTATATGCACTCACAACAAAGTCTTATGAAGTCACAAATTCAGAAGTAAAATTAATACAGATAGAATTAGCAACTGGAGTCAAATATGTAGGTTTTAAGAAGTTATGACCTACCTTATAATGCAAAAATAGGCCTCAGAAGGGAAAGGTCAAGTCATCCCTTCTCTCAGTAAAAAGAAGACAGGGCTTGTAGAGGCATTAAAAATATCTTTTACCCTTTTGTTTTAATTTTAGTGGGTTTTTTGCACATCAGTTTGAATCATCGTCATATTGTTTGGCAAATACCAAGATTTTGGAAAGGAAATGAAAGACCTTTTCTCTGTCTGAGCTCAAATAAAAGCAAGGTTGCCTCATCACTCACTAGCTGTGATCTTATCCCTGGAAAAGCAAGAGCTAATCATAATACACAAGAGTCTGTAAATAGGAAAGACACATAATCTGCTATCACTCAAATATATTAGCAAGAAACAAAAATCTTCTATAAAAGATCAGCTGTTATTGCAGAATAGGTATTCTGACTCACGTTTCTAGCACTGATAATGCCTCTTAGAAAAATAAACATCCTCCAATGTCTTCACAAAAGTAATTTCTCCCATATAATACATTATCTCTTCTGGTTATTATGTATGTAATATATGCACATTCTTCCTCTCTTTCAGATCATTTATTTACAATATAAGCTAATTAATTCAGTATCTTCCATCTTTTTCTTAGTCCAGGAAGCTTTCATAAAGAGCGTAAAAGTCTCATTTTTCAGGCAAAGATTTCAATTAATAAAGGGCCAGAAAAAAAGGTCAGAAAGCCAATCATATCCTGGACAGGGTGAGGGAAGTCCCCAGCACAGGAAGGACATTGACCTGGAGTGAGTCCATCCATGAAGATGATTAGAGGGATGGAACCTCTCTCCTACATGGAAAGGCTGAGACAATTGGGTTTGTTCAGCCTGGAGAAGGCCTCAGGGTGACCTAATTGCAGCCAATTTTGGTACTTGAAGGGAGCCTACAAGAAAGATGGAAAGGGATTTTTAAAAGGACATGTAGGGACAGGACAAGGGGGAATTGCTTCAAACTGAGATCAGATTTAGATGAAATTCTAGGAAGAAATTCTTTACTGTGAGGGTGCTGAGGCACTAGACCAGGTTGCCTAGAAAAGTTGTGGGTGCTCCATCCCTGGAAGTGTTCAAGGCCAGGTTAGATGGGGCTTTGAGCAACCTGGTCTCATGAAAGATGTCCCTACTCATGGCTGTGAGAGAATAAAATAGAGGATATACCTACAGCTTTTAAAATGCATCTCTTCCTTTCCAGAAGTAGAGAGATCAAAGGGATTACAGAACTCACTCGTACTTTAGCAAAGGATGATTTTTCATGCCGTCAATCAGTTAAATGTGGAGACAGCAGGACTACGAAAAAGAGTTTCAATGAAGTACGAATGGTAATGTATGTGTTGTGAAAGGACCAAAACAAACAGTCAAAGTATCAGTAAGACATATCACATGTTGAGGGGCACCCCCAAATACACCAATTATCAACTGCACTTCCACATGCAGTTTCTCAAGAGGTCTGGTTTTAGAAAATAAAGGGCAAAATTAAATCATTTAGAGAAGGTGAAAGGAAGATTAAGAACAGGATTAGAGCTATCAACCACCCAGACAAGGACAGTACGGAAATAAGCAGCATTGCCTATTGACTTACAGTGATGCTACAGAATGAAAGGGCTAAGATTGCAATCACTGTCAACTCCTGAAGAGTACAAAACGTACAGTCAAAAACCCCCATGTGATTACCAATCAAGAAAAAAAATGCAGAAGATATGATGAGGACTTAATAGCCAGCATCTTCTATCCTTCCTATCCCTTTAAGTAATCCCAGCCTCATCACCTGATCACACATCTTGGTGCTTCTGAGTATGTGATAAGAAAGTTAAATCAGTGAAAGAGTAAGTATGAGAAGGAAAAATATGTTTTGTTGAAGTAAAATGACCTTTCCCTTCTATAGGCTTCCCCCATTATATTTTGTCACACTAGTTGCTAAACCTATGATCACTTTTGCTCCCAGGCAAGGGCCCTGAAAAAAATCATACCATGCCTTGCTCACAGCAGGAAACAGTACTTGCTGCAGAAGCCAACGTGCTTGGGGATGCTGAATCTTAGGATCCCATTCACAAATGCATGCTTACTGCATAGTCTCATGTGAAAACACGTCACACAATGAAATAACTATCCTTAAGCATCTTACATACTGGGATTTTAATAATTAGGGAAATCTGTTCATAAACAGGAAAACAAGCTATGTGTCACTCAAGTATAAACACCCTTGTCATGCAAGCCTTTTCTTGCTGTCTTCTATAAAATGAATTACTAGGAAAGGATACAGCAACTAAATGTAACAGTCAATAAAAGCCAGTTACTGTTATTACTTCTACTATGCAGTAATTAATGCAGTAATTAATTCCCTCTCCTCACACATGGCAGCTCCCTCTAATGGAGCTCCATCCATGAATACCAAAACCAGGCGGAGTCCTTCCTCCAGTGGCAACAGGCAAAGATCTGTGATGCGGGCAGATCCAAGTCCTACCACTGCTGTCATTGTGAAATTCCATACAGTCATGGTAAAGACAGAGTGACAACCATGAAGCAGCTACACATTTGTTACAGTTCAGACACTGGTTAATGGTGATCCAAGAAACATATTTGCTCCCCCTTCCAGCTCCACAGACGGAACCACGCTTACAAACATGGCATCACATACACAATCAATTATATTATTTAACTTCTTCCTGCTGTAATTCATTCCAGCAAATGAATGGATTCCCCATTGCATTTCATGGAGCACTAACAACTTTTAAGCAAACAACATGGGCCACAAAGAGCTTGAAAGCTGAAAGGCAAAACAAAGGGAGTCAATATCCCACAAAGCTCTAGTATTCAAAATTGTGGAAGTATTAGTAAGTAAAGCATGTTACTACTTAAGTAGCCTTATATACTATAAATACTTGACGGTTAGTGCTTTAACAACATGCACATTAAGTATTACTGTTGAAGGTTTAACTCGATTAATTATAGCTCCACTACTCTGCCTCTTTAAAATTAGGTTTTTTTCCTTCAAAAAGTACTAAAATGTAGGATAAGGCAACATTTCATTAACATGCAAGTGTTGAAAATAATGAGCCCACACAGTCATAGTTCTCAACACAGACAGACATTTTTATTTATTGAAACAAAACAAAAAGAAGTTGAACCGGGAAAATAAGAGCCTTAAGAGAAAAGAAGCAGACTATATTTGCTCTAATGGGAGGTAAAGAAAGAAAAAAGGAACTTCTGACCTCAGGCACAGCCAAAAATAAAAGGAGTAATGTGGCTTCTTTCCTCACACAATTGCTGACTCTGTATTCGCTTATTCCCATTACATATCATTCAGATATGCAAAGGAGCTGGTAATTTCTTATTAGGGGCAGATTTTTGCCATGTTATTTATTAGCTAGGAAATAATTCCTGACACATGCTGAATTTTTTACAGACTTGCTCGGTTTTGACTCAGCCTTTTGATAATTATACAGCAGCAGTGCCTATGAATACAAGTAATTTCTCTTTGCTTCTTATGCTATGATTATTCCAGAGTTCTCCTAATAGCTCTTACTGAGTCACTTCAAATACTATTCATGTTTTGAAACTTCTACCTATTCATATTACTTGTGGGTTTAAGGCCCGTTTGTTTTGTCTTTGTCTCAAATAATGGTTAGATTTTTAACATCCATAAAAATATCTGTGTAGTGATGAATGGTATAGCACAGACCCTCTGTAAGCAGGAATTGTATGTATTTCTTCAAGTGTTATACCTCAACTGGCATACCTCTGTTCAACCTCCAATATTGTCTGCCACTGCATTCCATAACAGAGATACACAGTCCCTCAGGTGGCAAAGCCTTTTGAATCACTGCTTGTAAGAATCTAATTTAAGACATCCTAGAGGGAGGTGCCACTTTTATAAAGTAAAATTCAATATTCCATGAAAATCAGGCCCCTTTTAGTTAAACTCACATGCCTGACAGGCTAAAAACAAGTGCAAGAAAATCAGAGTTTTCTGCAGAGGAAAACTCTTGCATCATTACTGTCATAGAAAAAATGTCCCCTAAAACATGTTATGCCTCAACCTCAACTGTGGTCATGAAATGTTGAGCCTAAGCCCAATCCATGGTAATTCTGTGTCTGTACGTTGTGTACCTTCTTTGACCTCCGCATACTCCCTTTTGAATCAAAATTTAATTTATTGGAAAGCTTCATGTATATAACTATTAAAACACAACAGCAGAGCACAAGTTTCTTTACAAAGCATCACTAAAAATCAGCATGAAAACTTAAAGGAACATTAGGTACTCTAGGAAGCAGTTAAGTAATTGAAAGGTTTAAAGTGACTGAAAAAGCTCCAGCCATGTGGTCATTTGCTTGAGAACAACTTTATCCACAGTCTTTCCCCCCTTGCCCTCCCTTTTTTGATTTAATCATTCTCAGAGTCTCCTAGCTACGGTGGTGCAAAGAAGTGGAAGGTGAGAAAGCACTAAAGGGAAATGCAGCAGGAACTCAAGAGGGGCAGGATATTGGAGGCTTGCTTGATAGATGCTCTAGCCCTTTGTCAGGACTTCCCCTTAAGTACAGAGACTGAAGGGTTAAGGACACCATAAGCAGGACACACAAGCACTGCAGCCAGATAGAGCATTGACAGAGTGACTCTTCCAACAGTCAGTGATCTCCCAGAAAATGAGAGATTGTTATTAAAGCAGCTCAGCTCTCTAGGAACGGAGATGCACTGAGACACCAAAACCATAAGGATCCCATTCTAGCTGCCTTCACAGCAACAGCCATAGTTGCACTGCACGCTCAAAGAATACACTGCAACAGACCAGCATATTTGTGACTCTTTAACACTGAGTTAAAGGATTAACTGTTCCTCCCATCATTGGTGAAACCTTTGCAACAGTGGCAGGCAGAAGACTTCTTGAACATTAGAGAAATCATAGAACAGTATCTCCCAGTGTTCAACCATTCACAAGTAGCTTCTGCATTTCTTATTCAAACTTCAGCTCTTTATAGCGTTAGCAAAGGAAGAAGTATTATACTCTTCCACAATGCTCACTGTGATGTTCAGCATTTGTAGAATGCTGACACAAGATGGTAACAATCTCAAAGGTTAAACAAACTTGTGTTGTGGTGGTGGCAGGAGTCTTAACATTAAATTGCAGAAATTCAAATCTAATAGTATCAATTGCATTTCTACACTATGGCGTTCACTTGCAAGACCTATATTTTTTGAAAGCTAGCTGCATCATGGACATTAGAGCAGTCTCAGCTAGTACCACAAAATTCCAGACAGTTATTTTTAATTTGTTCCAAGTGCCTTTTTAAATGATGGGACGAGAAAGGTGTACTACAAGTTGTTGTTTACACTTGCAGTACCATGACTCCCATAATGCCAAGTGCAGTGGGACCACCAGCTTTTTTGCACAGAGCACAAGACACCCTCCATCTCTGTTCTCTGCACAAGCTCTGTGTGCTGAGAAGATGCTGCATTCTGCAGCTGGCAGTTTCTAGGAGAAACTGTCTGCTGCTTTGTGTGGTGTGGCAGATGGTGCAACTACCAACTACCATGGAGATACCAAAACAATGATAACACTACTGAAGTCAGATCACTGTGATTAAAAAAAAAAAAAAAAAAAAAAGGCTGGTAACTTCATACAAATCTTTTTAGGTCTAGTTTTTGGCTCATTTCCGTCTCAGTTCAGTAACTGCTGGAAGGACGTAATTCCAACAGCTGTTAAGGTGTTGGGGTTTTTTAATTTTCTTTTTAAAAAAACTTTCAAAAGGTGTAATTCCTCCCATGAACATTCTATGATATGCAATTATATTCTGTGAAGCATCTTCCACTAACAGAAATTCAGTGACTGCAGCTACAGTAGCATGCATCAGAACATGTCCATCATTATTGCATGTTTCCTGTGCTTTATCTCTTTGCTCTAGCAAGTAGCAGTAATAAAAGTTGTAGCCATAACTCTCCTTGACAGCGCCATATTTAAGGCTATACCCTTTCAAAATGTGTCTCGGAGAGAGAATATATTAAACAAAGTACTTCAGGCATGGATAAAGCTGTCTGTCCTTTTTTGTCAAGAGAATAGAACAACATTTGAAGCAAACCCCTCTGAGCACTAGAAAACCTTGTTTCTGTATTCCACGATGAAACATGAAGTATGAACAATGAAGTTCATAATCCAAGTTGTTACATCACTGGTGTGATGAATGGGGCTAATATTACAACATGCAAGAACACAGGCACTATAAAAGCAGAGACATTAGTATTTAGGCATTTTGCCGTGGAGAAATTCCACACCATTTTACTAAATGGTACATCTCCCGTATGAGGTCCATAACCTTGGATTTTCAAAATGATCGTTTGTCTGCTATGGGCATTTCTACCTTTCAGGGGAGGAAAAGCAAGTACCTCACAGATGCTATCAACACAATTCACAGTATCGGCCTTTGTTATGGGTTGACATGGTTTGGTTTTTGCTTGAAGGAGGGTGTGGGCTATTACCCTGCCAGGACCTAAATTTCCTGTAGAAAAATTGAACACTTATCAGAGTACAGTTCTTGGCTGTTGGCAGGTAGTTTAACCACTGAGAAAACAGGATGCGACTTTTGTTAATATCCTATAAAAGCTGAGAAGGCAGAGCAGCTGCCCTCTTTCTCTCCTGGCGGGCGACCAGGTAACACCTCACAGAGGCTGCTGTGAGGGACTGGGCCGGCCCCTGTGAGCCGCTGCCCCGGCCATGTTTGAGCCTGAGTAACAGCGAGCAGCGGGGGAAGGGAGGAAAAGCCCCGGCAGCTGCCCATGTTGCCAGCCGGGGCTTGGAGGATGTTTCCCCCCCTCCTTTTCC
>VYXD01000329.1:218876-251625 GCA_013397195.1 Hylia prasina | reverse complement strand
TCAAAAAGACTCCTTCCCTAAAGAACTGATGGAAGATTATTTTTGTATGGTAAAACTAACTGAAGTTACAGGTTTTGTCTTTTTCATGTTGTGTGTAGGAAAGTGAATACTTGTCGGGGGAGAGAAGTATGGTCTGAAAGTTTCATTTGTTGCTTATTTAGTTTTTTTCTTTTCTTATTTTCTTCTTAATGTGTGTAAATAAATTATCTTTTGTAATTTTAAGGTAAGCCTGTTTTGCTTTTTGAACTCTCCTAGTCATATTCATAAAATTGCAAACACTAAACCCCCACTTTAATTGGTTGTTTGGCCGGGAAACGAACCAGAAATTGGTGAACATGAAACCATTACCTATTTTGGTTTTTGTGCCTGGTTATCGAACTAAAACCTTGACAGCCTTGAACCTGCAAATGAAACCATACCTGTGTTTTCTGCATCTCCTAGTTAAATAATAGGCTCAGTACTACCTACTGTCAGTGCAGTCCTTTTCATAGTCTCTAAAAGAAGAGGAGAGCAGAACTTGCCAAGGATAAGCAAAACAAGCCTGGAAATACACTAGATCTGGCTTCATACATCTCCACTTCCCAGCAATGCAACTACAGCCTGAGGCCAGTCCTTGAGAAAATGCTTTTTTATCACTGAGACAATTCCACTCCTTTAGTAACGCTAAGTTAAAGACAGGGCCAGGAGAGAATGAGGAGAGATGAGGGGCAGTGTGAGAACAACTTGGGGGAAAAGACAATGCTAAACACAAATCATATTGTGGTTTACCCACAAACCACTGATACTATATATGTTTTTTTACAACCATGTTGTAATAGAGTTTGAAATTTACTTTTTTTTTTCCTTATGGTTTCAAACCTCAACTTTAGTCTTGCTAAGAATGCTGTTGATTCTAGAACGGCAGTGACAAGGACATAGACCCAACCCAGTATCTCTAAGCATCAGGTAGAAAGACAATGAGCTGGGTCCATCCTTCAGAATCTTGGAATAGCAACAGGTACCAGAATTTATTTTCTTCATTTTCTGCAAGGTCTTATCAATTCTGATACTAAGAAACAACATATTTTAGAATAAAATTACAATTCGATCCCAGTTTTGATCCACTAAGAGACAAACTGCTGATGGCTTGAGCAGATTAACAGCATATATATAAAATCTACCTAGAGTTCATGAAATGTATTTGTTTCAGTCTTCAAGAAAGTAGAAACCTCGTGCACTCTTCAAGACAAAACTGATTTACTGAATATGAATCATGTATCATAACTACTGATATTTGGCCACAAGATTGGCCAAGGGTCTATTCATATGAATAAATGCTGAAGTTATCTCCATATCTGAAAACCAGATCAAAAAAAGGTATTGAAAATTATGTTGTGAAACTATTTACATGGGAATTCAGTCTGAAAAGACTGAAAACCACACTTTGCTTGGCACAGTGTTTTGTACAGTCTCTAACCCATGCTGTTAGTAAGGCACAATTGACTGAGGTGGGAAAATGGAAGGCCTCTGAGACAACAAGACAATTTTTCAGGTTTTCTTTTCATTAATTCCTTTTTCTAGTCAGGAAGCATGGATTCATAACGATAAAATCCTTTGCATGACACAAAATTAATTCAGGAATGTGATTTATCTGATTAAAATTATTTCTACAAAATCTTTTAAAAATAAAAATATATAATACATACATTGAAATTTATACCTTAATTTACTATTAATAGATGTACTTTTGTTTGCAAGAGAATAATTCCTTCCCACATCCAAATGCCAGGACACTACTGGGGGTGGGGAAGGAGCAACCATCATCAAAAGGGCAACATCCAAGGACATGGGAGGAAAAAAACCCAACTTTTTTTATATTCAAATTATATTCCATGGATAACAGAAGAAGAGGTGTAAAGCAGCCACCTTCATGTCACTCCTGTGCCTGTCGCTTCTGCACCTTGTCCTAATTACAGAGAGCTTTAATTGTCATACGTTCTGCACTGCAGTCACATTTGGGGCATGTAAATACCAAGTCAAAATCTAAATTCAGTGGCTCTGCCTTAAGCAGGAGGTACCCAGAGCTGCAGGATACGGCAACATTCCCTGAAAGTCCCAGGGCTTCTCCTATAGCAGCTAATGAACAGCTGAGAGAGCAGCAGCTGCCCAAGAGTTATTTTGGGGGTTAACCAAGATTGTTTACCATATGTGGAGATAGGATAAAGACCATCCCAGTGCCCTTTCAGCCACCTGGTTTCAAAGCTGTCAGTATTACCAAGTTTCCTACAAATTGCTTATTATAGCCCTTATCAGTTGCTATTATAGTAGTTTGAATACTAGTAACTCAAAAAGCTCTAATCAAGTAAGGTGCAGCCAAACTGATAATGTATATAAAGCACCAGGATTCCTTTGAGATGCTGCTGTACTTGGAAGATGATATACTGTAAGGTTTAGAAGACCGTCTGTGTAGTTACTCTCTTCCCAGTCCAGTCCTCTGCCCTGGTGACCCAAATGTCCTAAGAGGAGAATGAAATGGCTGCACGCTTAACTGCCAACCCTAACTTCAGTAGTATAATAATTCTTATCATACAAGATAGGAGGATGCAATCCAAATTCCTATTACCTTTCTTCTTTTTTTTTAAAAAAAAAGAAATCAAGTAGGCTGTTTGCATTTATCTGATCACTACTGAATTATGTACACATGTCTACAAAGTCTGAAGTTGCTGGGAATACCAATAATACTATTTACATCTAATCAAAGTAAACAATCAATGCCTACTTAAAGTCTCATATTTCACTGCAACGATACTCAACATTTTGAAAAAAATCAAAAAAAATCACTTTCATATCAAGTTTGCAAAAAAATTTATATATATGATCTAGTGAGAGAATAGCTCTTTGCTGACAATTTCTGAGGAAAAGTAATTTCACATCCATTTGATTTGCTCTTTATGCTTGTAGTCTATCAACAGATAAGAATTTTAACCAGTTTGAGAGTACATTCGAATGAGCATCAGTATTAAGTAAGAGAAAAAACCCTTTGTATGTAAAGTTACACATATATAATTTTTGTATTAATCACCTCTCACATTACAATGTGAGCATGAGCTTGCCTCTGGCTTTAAAGTCTAGATGATGTGCATTTTGAAATATTCATTCCAATTGAGTGTCATAATTAAAAAGCCTGGTTGCACAAACAATTTCGTCTTTGTGTAGTCCAAGGGGTTTATAAACTCAACACACTTTCCAGTCCACAGGGACAACAGAAGATGAACTAGAACAAATGCAGCCAATTTTAGCTATGGATAAAAATGGAAAAGAATTCAGAGGAATGCTAAGGAAAAAAAATATTTGTGGTGGAGTAAGTTCAATAAAAAAAAGAATGCTTCCAGAACACAAAACAGAACTAGAGTAACATTGTTACAAAAGTATAATGATGTTCTCATTCTTAGAAAACACACGCTAGGAGCAAAATACACACTACTACCTTGTAAAAATCAAACTTCACCTGCGTTTTCAATTAAGTTTCCTAAAGAAACAAAGCTTGTGCAATTACTTTGTTGTCTCTAATAACTTCAGTACCTGTTGGGCATCATGTCTCAGTATGAAATCCTTCATTCATTCTTGTATCATCATTCCAAAGCAAGAACTATCGAGAAAGCACATGTCTCTACAGCAGAGGTCTTAACTGCTTCTGAAATTGTCTGTTTAAAGGTTCTGTGGGCCACTAGTTTTTTAATTTTTGGACCACCTACCCTGTGATTTTAATGAGATGATACTAGGGATGATACTAGGGATAATTTTGCACTGTACCTCTGTAGTTTGCACACATTTCTCAGGGTACAAAGATTGAATAGCACTGTGAAGTAGGTAGGGAAGAACACCGAAAACAAAACATGGATATGGCCAACACATTCTTTGTATAAATCCTTGCTTACAGTGCACAAAATCTACATCAACTTTTCCAATTTTAGACATTTGCAGTTATAAAAAAATTAGTCTGAGACTATGTAAACCAGTTCACTGAAGACTCATTATCCAAAACAAGGTGCACAGGATCAGCTAAGCGGGTTGTCAGAAGCTGGCAGCACTACGCTGACACAGTAAAAGTTACCCAAGTAACCTCCATTGTATTTGGCCAGTTTCCCAAACATACAGAGTGTTGGCTTGTTTTATCCTTGTGTGCAAATCTCCATTTCCACCCTAGTATTTCTTCAGACAACATATAAAATTGAGATGTCTAGAAATGTTCAGTACAAGCCCAACTATACTGTCACTAAAAAGGTCAGTTTTGCCACTGTCCTAGAGGAAAACAAAACAACGAGCACTCTTAGAAATTATTGTTCTGAAAACAGCATTTTACTCTCAGTTTTATTCTGAGGGATATCTGAATTCTAATCTTAATTTTCAATTGAAGTTTTCCATTAGAACATGAAGTAGCATCATAGTTGAACAACCATTTTAAGCAATCTTATGGAGAAAAACACCTTTACCACTTAACTGTCCTTCTTCCAAGAATCATTCATACAGAGCTGTCTGTGAAATCAAAGGGAAAGTATGAAAAACTTGTAAGACTCAAAAGTTATGTATACACATCCTTTATATTTATACTTAGATAGTTCAATTTAATCCCTTCATGAAAATTAAGCCTTTCAAATAAAAAGTAGCCTGAGTTAAAGTCTCTCTCTACTCCTTTATATATCAATAAAGTAAACAGAGGAAAAGTCTAAACTGTGAACAATGGTACTATTCTAGAGCTACCTACATTCAAGACTGATAATCTTGCCTGGTCCTTATAAGCAAGTGAATTTTTGATAATTAATTTTCTTCAATAGTTGTTTTATACTTGTCCAGGACTACAGAACATGGATTCCTTCCCCTTGCAACATACGCATTCCCTAAAAAAATGAAGTTTCAATTCCCCTGCTTACTCACAAGCCCTCCCCTGACTGATGCTCATTACATTTTGAAAGCAGTGTCATCCACCAAACAGAAAGGAAACCTGAGACAGAGATCATTTAAGATCATCAGCAAATCTACAGACAAGGTGAGATGAGAATTTAGGAGGAGAACAAGAATTGTATTGTACACTGCTCTCTTTACAGCCAAAAAGACTATCAATACCTGAAACAGTAGGTATATGAATTCTATAGGTAAGTGAAGGAGACTACTAGGAACTCCCCCACTTATTCAATGGTTTCACATCCAGCTCTTGCCCAGCCAAAAGGATGAAAGGATTCACATCATCTCTGTCCCATTTCCCTCCTCCCTTACTCTGGCTGCAAAAACTGCTTGGGGAAAAAAAAAATACTCAAACTGTCTACATCAGTACAAGTTACTTGGTAATTTCAATAAACTCAAAGCACGTAGGAAAAGGAGGATTCAGTTGCTGTTATAACTGGTTTCTACTAACATGGAAAGTATACATGGTCTGCAAGCATCAAGAACCCAAAATTTATCCTAAATAATTTCATTTTCAATTAATCCAGAATTTCAAAAATAGGAACTTTTTAACAGCATCCCATTATTTGGAAGCATAACATAAAATTTTGTTTGTGTCTCAGCAACTCCAAAGTCATCCAACTCACCTCTGGAATCATGGAATTATGCAGAGACGTGACAGAAAAACATACACACTTCTTACTCTGTACATACATATTTGCATTTGTATTAAAAAACACAGACAACCTGTTTAAGTCTACTGTGTTCACACTTGTGTCAATAAATGGGTTGATATTTCAAAATACACACACTATACGTGCAGTATTTTTAGAAGCAGGAAACATATTTCTAAAAAATGTTAGATATTTCATGTATCATAAGCACTTTAAAAAGAACATTAACAGATTATCCACTTTGGAGGTAAAAAGGAGAAAGCAAGCCTCCTGAGCGCAATTATCTCAAAATGTGTCCTCTTTAATTCAGTTTTATCATTCAGTTAGCTTAGAGAAAGATGGATCGTTGGCTGAGAGTCTGTGGACCAGAATGGTTAAACACTATCTGATTCTTAGTTTTCACCAAATACATAGCAGATCCAGGGCAATCTGTCAACTCAGTGTTACACAGCAACAACGTCAGTAAGCAAAGATCCAGATCCTGGCTATATAATTTAGACTTAGGGAAAAAGAACGAGTCCTTTGCAATTCTCTAGAATCTCTTCTGGTTTTTATCAACTGTCTAAAAATACCTACAAGTCTGTCAGTCGTTTACTCCTATTGTCTGAAATAAGATTCAAATAAGCTGCATACCTCAATGTCTCCAAAGAAATGCTTTTGTTACCTGCAAGGTATCTAGCACAGAGGATTGAGATAGAGAGACATAATACATATACACAACTTTCTGCATAACCTTTTTTCCCCCTCATGAGACTTTTCAGAGCTGTTTTTTTTTAAATCATTTGTGAAGGAAAACACATAGAAACTTTCACCTCTTTTATTTGGTATGGTTGAGATCTGAAGTGACTGGAGATTTGTTTCCTCTGAAGGTCTTCAACTTCGTTTCTTGTGAAAAGGAATGCTTGTCTCTCTAGGTATTTCCCATTCATAACTTCTGGATAATTTCATCTAAATTTGACAGAGCGTCAGCATTTTCAGTAGATGAAATTCCTGCTAGTTTTGTGAAAATCGGCAACAAAGAGAGCACAGGAAGAAGAAAACAGCATTCCCAGTGAAGGAAGGTAATTACACCTCAATCGTTATCCAATACTTTAGCATGTAAATGGGTTTGCACTAACCACCCCTTCTGTTGTTAATTCTCCAAGTAAGTAGGTGATATGGGTGGGATCTGTGAATGTTTTGTAGAGAGGTAAATTAGGATAACAGGATGCATTTCAATAGAAAATCAGTCCTCATTAGTCAGCTGTTTATGAAGCATCCTGTTTTACATTTAAATTCCATACTCAGTGTACTATTGAGCACTGTGGTTAGCAGAACAAATAGTGTTTTGACATTAGAAGAGATTGAAAACTGAACCACCAAAAAAGAGGGAGAAATTTAGTCAGCTATGACAACTCTTACTGATATAAAACCCAGAAGATCAGTAAAAAGGTATCAGACAGGAGTCTGAAATGCAACTAGTTGAGGGGCGTCATGAAAGTACAGAGCTGAGCTTCCTTGCCATCCTGGATGAATGCCAAATTAGAATGACGGGAAGAAGGGATTCAAGAATTCTCTCAGTTCTGTTTATAGTTCAGAGTTTAAAAGAGGTTCTTCCAATAAATAACACAACTATCCAGGTAATGCCCTAAACATCTACTTTGTACATTTCAAGCCAAATAACAATGGCTTCTAACTTGGCAACTGTAATTTTTCCTGCCACCACGTCAAATGAGAGCATAGACAAATCCTTTTCTCCAAGAGCAGCAATGCTATCTATTCTAAGACGACACGCAAAGCTACCAGGGACTTTCTTAACACAGCAGTCTTTGTAACAGACAATATTATCTTCAATCTTTTACAGAATATCAAATAATTAAATATCTCATAATCCAGGAAAGTATTTTCGGCAATGTGTTTTAGACCTCAAGGATGGCACTATACTTCCTTTCAGCATACACAGCTCTTCCCAGAGCTGGGCTGTTCTCTCCACACGGCATTCACAGAAGGCAGCACACCACTCCTCTGCCCCTACTTCAGTAACTAGACAAGCCAAAGCAACACCTCCTCTCTGCTCTTTATACACATTACAATCACCTCTTCTGAACACAGTATGTAGTGTTCTGGTTGTACAGCATTGCAGGGAAGCTACAAAACTACAATGGTTTCAGTATTTCCCAATTTTGCAAAAACACCTTTCCTGCCTGAGCCTTTTTAAGATATTTGCTCTCCTTTAGGACTGCATCACACATACAGTGTGATAATCACCTTGCAGCTGACAGCCACATTCCATTCTTCCCCTTCATTGGTCATTTTCAAACAACAGCATCTCCAACATATAAAGAGGGGCGTTACATTTGCATGCTATCCATATAATGCATCTTCTTTTCCTGTCCATCACTCCTGTCTACTATTACAGTGCTCCACATCATCAGTAATTTCTCTTGCCACCTTTCACTCCTTATTCTAAACTTCATCTCATTTAATCTTCATTTTCCCATGTAACAATGCATCACGTTTTGAAATCCAGATAAAGACTCCTGCTCCTTTTTAAAAAAATTAGTTGCCATGTTAGATAGCAGATTAGTGTGGTATTAGCACCTCTCTTGGTAAATTCCTGATGCATTTCATGTCATTTACTGTTCACCTCCATGTCTGTAAGCACTGCCTTCCTCAAAGTATGTTCTAAACTAATGAGCTGAGATTAAACTAAAAAGGCGAAATGCAGTAAGGGGAACATCTGTGTTCTGGTTTTAAAGAGAGAAATAACAGCTAACCTTTTCTAGCCACATAACACAACCTCTTATCTGTGAGTTCTAAAAAAATCCTAACCCGTAGATTTACAATTTCATGAGCTGGTTACTTCAATATTCTGAGGTTGGGATTTTCAGGTCTGCTGAGTTCCAACACATTAAAATCTCTGCCATTTGCTTTCACCTCAGAAACGGTAATTTTCATGTCTATACATACACCCCTTCCCAAGAGCTAGCTTCCCTTCCCTACACACCCTGCATTATCATCTTTACTGAATACAACAGCAAAGCATTCATTAAGGTTTCAGACCAGATGCAGATTACACTTTCATCACCAGCCAATCATTTCTGTATGGTGTTTTCATGTTTTCTTCCTCATCCTCTGATTATATTAAGAGTTAACAGAGCTGTCTACTCTGTATTTTGACTTTCTTTAAAAAGAGAGCTACTCTTCTATCACAGTACAGCTAGTCTGTAGCTGGACAGATAAATCTGGCTATAATAAGAAACCAAATTTGGCTCTCCTAGTTCGATAAACAAGTCCCTAGGTGAACAAACACAGCAGAGATTTAAACTCCCAGACCTCAACCAATCCCTTCCAACCCTAAATGCAGATGTATCATTGGCCAGGGAGCTGGGCGGGGTCAAGACGCAGACCAATGAGTGTCTAGATCCGGGAGTTTTGAACTCCCTGTATAAGAAGGTTCCGAGCAATAAAACAGGCTGTTTGCCTTACGATCAAGAGGCCTCAAGTCATGATTTCTGCCTCCAACCTACGACCACATGTAACACTCTTCTGCATTGGTGACAAACTTCAGCACTGAAAATGTATTCAAGGCTATTCTATAAATAGGAACAATCTCATTCACCACTGGGAATCATTGAATTAATCTCAAAAAAGATAAGAAAGTTTAAGAACTCGTTAAACTGGTACACCCTTCAACCTAGCTATGGAGGTTGAGCACAAATATGTGTAAAGAAGTAACAGAGATGTCCATGCAGCAGCTGTGGAGCTTTTAAATATATTGTATATTATCATAAATAAAACTGAATTTTCTGTCTTTGAGTAGATTTTAGACATTCTTCAACAGCAGTGAATATATGAGGAAAAAACTAATGCGAACGTCAATGATTCAGAAAGCAGCTGTACTGCTGCAAGGTAGAAATAAATAGGTTAATTTTCACCTGTGATGCATGCACAGGTTACCAGGAGGCAGGTAGTTAACTTGCACCAACTACTGCGAAACAGGAAGTATCCACATTTGTACCTTATGCTAAAACACATAGGTGTGAGGCACTTCAGTCCTCAGCTGAAAAAGAAGCTGCCACCCAGACACTTTGTTCTGGAGTCAGGGTAAACATGTACACAATCAACACAGGTAGCTGGAACACCAGAATCTTGTTATTCATATTAATCTGCTTAAGTATCAGAATCCTCTAAATCTACTCAAAGGTTATCGGTAGTGTTCAGGCCCAGAGGCTTATCCCTAAGGTAGCTGTGCCTCAACCCTGGAAGGATTGAGGCAAATAGCGAAAGATATAATTTTAGATTAGGGGGAGAAAAACTTTCCTCCCATGGCCCTTTGCAGACACATGTTGATATTTCTTAGGTTTGGTCATTCTATCTGTTTGTTAAGTTTATGCCACCCTGTTACCATAGATGCACACCGTCCAGAATGTTCTTCCTTCCCTTGGACCCCACTGGGTTATTTTTGCCACAGTACCCTGCCCCTGTGATCCTATTAGTCCCCCTGGTTTCTGGCCACCCCTCTGCACTACTTTTCCCCATCCCTATCGGACCCTGACCTCAAGACCACCCATTTTACCTGGTATATAACCCTGGATCCTTGGCCCCATTTTGGCTCTCATCTCAGGAACACATTTGAGGCTGGACCCACAATGCATGCCAACAATAAACAGCGCTCGGATTTCCAAACAGGACCCTGTCTCCTCCTTGCCTTTATTAACACAGTGCTCCGAGCCCCAAGGCGCAGGTCGCTCTCAGGGCCACGCAGTAGCAGGATGCAACACTTCACACATGGAAGTCTGGCTGCTTTGTGCTGTGGAGCCCCAGCTCAGGCCCAGTACTGTACACACAGTCTCACCAACACTGAACAGAGGGGAATAATCATCTGCTCCGCCCTGCTGGCTACAGTCTTGCTAATACAACCCAGCATGTAATCGTCCTTCTTTGCTTCAAGGACAAAGAGCTGACTGATGTCCAATTTGTCAACAAGCAGAGTTCCCAGGTCATCTGCAGCAAAACTACTGCCCACCTTGTCTGCCGCCATCCTGTAGTTACTGCATGAGTTAATTCCATGTCACGTGCAGGACCTCACGCTTGCCTTCCATTCCCTTCTTTGATTTGGGTTCTTTCTTATACCCTCTCTGTATCCAGGTTGAGACACAGGTAAATGTGATAGGAATCCAGAATTTCCAGAGAGAGATCAAGGTGTGACTCTATCCTTTCTCAGCTGTGTAATCAAGGAATTCTTAGTCACAACATGACTATTATATTAAAAAAAAAAAAATGCATACAGCATTGACAAAACTTCTTTTGAACTCCTCAGCTATCAGCACACTACCCTGTAAACTACTTCTACCAATCATACCTTTTTCCCTTTCAGAAACTCTCAGACTTTATTACAAAATCCTTAAGTGATGTTCCAAAAGAAAAAAGAAAACACTGTGTTCCTTTCCTACCAGTCTTCTTGGCACTTATTCGCCCTTATTTCTTTTTTCTTTATCTACCAGATGATAACTAGTAATCTGGCCTCTTGTCATGAAGTGGAAATAAATTTTTCCTTTGTCTCGGATTATAATTCTAGATTGCCACTAGTGCTGAAATTTCCTCCTGCTTTTTGTTTTAAAATTAAATAGCCACATTACCTTGATTTCATAGCTAATGGGGGTGGGAGATGTCCTATTTCTGAATATGTGCTATTTACAGAACAGTCTCATGTCAGTGCTAAAACACAGAAGGAGTGAGTCATCTGTATCCTGTACATGAAAAACTAAAATGATTGCTTCAGTACTTACAAACCCCTTGACCATCTCTCCTATTCTTGCAACACACAAGAGCAGTACAGTTGTGCACTGATTGAGTAAGGAGTGAAAATTAATTCTCATCCTACCAGGCACGCCATATGTAGAATATAAACTGGGGCAAAGAAGATTTACATAATAGCTTTATACACTAGTTGTGTAGTCTTCGGACCTCTATAGTTGGCAAATAAAAAAAATGGTGCCCTATTTATCAGGACAATTACTCAAGGGATCTGACAACATTCCCTAAATATCTTTGAGAGTCTAGAAAGTACCATTATGCAAAATTCTTATGTCTTTCTCTGTCATCCAAATACCCTGTAGCAGACACCCCAGGAACATGCTGACTAATTTGAAGCAGTTCAAAGGAGATAACTCAGAAGAATGGATATGCTGTTGACAGACTTAAATTTGTTTGTTTCAGACTACTTTTCTGGGGAAGAAAAGTACTGTCAGTGAGGAATATAGCAGTACTAATATAACACAATACTAGTAAGCCATGTGGAAAGCAGTACAAAACCCCCAGTAAACACTCATCACAATTATTCCAAAACAATGTTGTAATTGCCAATACTTAAAATTTTATTTATCTTTACATTGATTTGGAAATTACACAAAATGAGGAAAATGCAGCACTGGCTGAAAAAAAAGCCTGCAGTATGCTAATCTCACCCAGCTTTGCCAGGACACCTCTCTCTTGATCTGCAAAACCTCTTCATTTTAGTTACAGATCTCTCATGAAAAGAGGTCCTAGATTATGGCAGACAGAACAGAGTTAAGAAAAGATGTCCAACAGAATAAGAACAACTAACTCTTTCACTTGGAGCTGAATACTGTGGTACTGATCCCTTCTCAAAGACAGTTACAGCATCAAAGGCAAAAGATAAAATTTAACAGGATCCTATTACTACTATCAATCTACCTGACACTGCAAACCACTGAAAGAGATGACCTCTGTCCAAACCAACTTAGAATATGCAGCAAAAAGAGGGAACATGAATTAGGTACTCAGTACAGAACAGGCAGAAAAACTGATAGATTTTAGTTTAATATATATAATTTATTCTATTCTTTCATACACAGAATGACAGGATATATGTTTTAAGTAGGAATTCAGTCATGAAAGACAGGTGACTGTTTGCAAATACATATAAAGTAAGAACAGCTTTCTCATGCAGAAAGAAACTCTAAGCCTAAGAGTCAACATGAGAAAAGATGGTAATAAGCAAGAAGAACCTACAATAAGGCTGCAATGCAGTTAGGGAGGGAACTAGGGGGACCAATGGTACAGGAAAAGACTCCCAGCATCCTGGCTGTCAAATGATCTGATGACTGTTGAGTAGCTCTGGGCATGGCCAAAAAATTATTTCAATGGTCAACTTTGACACACAACAGTTGTTCTTTGTACCTCAGTGGGACTAATCAAGGACATAGACTTAAGCATGGAATAAATGATATATGAATTAGGTGTAAATCAATCAGAAGACATTGCAAGTAACTCTTCAACTGAGTCAACAAAACCCCTACAGGTGTTCAGCCAAAGACAAAGCAAAAATCTGTCAGACGTCTTGCACAAACCATCTCCATGTAAAGCCGGATGGTGATTCTTCATTCAGGTAAAGACCCTCCTACCCTTATCAATACCACTATTTCTTTCAGATTAGAGTATAAATCACACTTTAGAGAATTATCACTTAAATCTGCATGACTCCATTCATGTAACTAAACTTTCAGTTCACAACTATGAGACTCCTACATTCTAGCTGTGAGCTGTTACGGGGGGAGACTGACTGGAAGACACAAGACATGGATAATGAGGCACACCACTGTTTAATCCCCATCACTTTTTATTCAGTATTGCTGTGGTGACAGGTCTTGCTCCAAGGAGCTGCCTATATATAAAAAGAGTCATTTGACTTTCAAGCCCAGAAGAGTTGCTGTCCATCTTGTCTGAGGAAAAGGTGGAAGGATGAATGGAAGGAATCATGCTACAGGCCATACTGGCCCATGAGCTGCAATTCTGATCAAGCTGCTGTAAATCACATAGAAGAGACTCACAGACAACATGGAAATTTTGGCACTGACCATGCTTAACATATCTCTCCTGCCTGCTGGTGTTGGAAAAAAAGCTCTAGACAACTACACCTCTGCTTATTTTAAGAGCACTTCAACCACACAAGACAGGTTGCATACATAGGATGTTCACCTTAAGGGGATTTCTTTATCATCCTTTGGGACTGTCTTTCCTGTTTTCACAGATCTCATGGTCCAACACTTGCTAAAAAGCTAACTTTTCATCTAAAATTCTTAGTGAACAACCCACAGAGCAGAAACATTTTGAGTTAGTCTGTGCCACAACCATGCTCTTAAAGAAGGTTAAACTGGGGTCTTAAATCCAATACCTTAACAGTCTTGAACTGGAGGAGGCTACTGACTCAGTTTGGGTAGCCTGTACTCCCACTTCATGGAATAAACAAAAAAACCTAACCAAACAAACAAACAACAAACAAACAAACAAACGACATTTAACCCCAAATTTGTATTTCTCAAGTAGTCTGCATTTATTTTTTTATTTAGAAATTCATTCTATTTGTCATGCAAACTACCCAGGTAATCAAGTGTTACTTACTAGATGGCGTAGAACTGAAGTCTGTCAAATTACAGAAACTAAAGCCAACAAATAAGCAAACCCATTTTTTACCTTTTCTCATTACACCCCTTCTTTGCAAATTTGGTTATATATACAGATTTCAACCATGACCAACTTCATGCCAATGTCTATCATCTCTTTGTTACCCACAAAAAAAAAATAATTACATATATATATTTTTTTTTCCACTCTGCTTTTTCCTCTGGAAATAAACCTGTATTTTTATTAAGAGTCACACAGCATCACAGAGTATTAGAACAGCCTGGATTGAAGGGGACCTTGAAGGATCATCTAATTCAAACTTCCCTAAGAAAAGAAACCTAGATGAAGTTATCTTGTATCTTGAGCACTCATAACATGTAACTAAGGCAGTCACATAACTGAAACATTTTAAGAACCCAGCAAGATGCAATAAAGAACAAAACAGTTCTCCTGAAAATGTAGAGTAAATTACCCTTGTTATCTTATGCTCTATTGATAGTGCTATAATGGATGCAGTAATACTTACAAACCAAATTATTAGAGACTTTATAAAGTAGTACAATATAAACTTAAATATCACAATGTATTACTAGATAAATCAACAGTAACAAGAAATGTACCCAGTTTTTTGCTTAAAAATCAATCCCCATTATAAAAAAATTTGGATAATGTGCTAAATGTGGAGAATGTGCTACATTGACTATCCTCATTAAAAACACAAACAGTAGATCTAAAAAACAGCAACAGCAGTAATTGGCTGGAAGGTTTCAAACAAATTGAGAGCATACTAGAAAATCCTCCTGAAAGGAAAACAGGGCTCCTAGATCCAGAATCTCACAGGGAAAGCCAAGCCACAAGAGAAAGTCAAACTGCTAAATGCAATTTGACAGACTTGGTGACAAATAAGTAAGCTTTGTTTTGCAAATTATCAAATGCAAAGCAAACTACCACAGGCATGTCCCGCAGTGATTTACATCGCACTTCACTGACTATGTTAATTACCATTTTATGAGCAGAGACAAGTCCTTGCTTGTCCAGAGATCCTTTTCCAGAATAATTCTGCTTCTCACTCCAAGAGAGCTGAGCACCTAGCTGCTGTTGCACCTAGCGCATTAGTCTTTTTTAATAGCTCTCTACTATTTAGTTTCGCAGCTATCAAAACAGCAGGATTTTCTAGAGATTGCTACTTCTCCCAAGGTTAAAATAAAAAACATACCTGCATTAGGAGAAATGGCAAATTTCGCCAGGAATCCTGGTTGGACTGAATGAGCCAAGCTGTGTTATAACCAAGTATCTAGTTAAGTACTGAAGTCCTCACATAGCTCAGCCAATTATCTTCCCACCTGGCTATCCAGAATCATGCAGTTTCCCAGATCCAATTTCTATCCTGAAATACAACTTTCTGGCAACTTTTATTCATCCAGGCAAAAGTAAAAATTTAGATTTTTTCCATTTTTCCAAGTTCTCCAGAAAGCCTTTGGTGAACAAATATTTGCTTTGCTATTCATCTCTCTTGCTTTCAACATTGTGTTTTTCTTGCATTTGTAAACAATGAATAAGTTGAAGTATTCTCTTCCTTTTTTCCTGCCTCATCAAAAAAACCCAAAAAGCTACCATGGGACACTGCCATCTGACTAACCAATGGCCCTTCCAAGCACACAACATTCTTGCTCTAGTAACACAGAATGACGTAGTACACATTCCTCAAGAGGAGATGGGAATGGTGGCATTTAACTTTTCCAAAGGCAAGGATACTGGAAACGTGCATGAAGCTGCCTTGCTACCATATGGTTCTGGGCATAATTAGTCAGCCAGAAACTTTCCCTTGAGAATGACGGGCAAGAAGAGAATGCAATCACTGCATAAAATAGGAATGAACAGGTCATGTTGGTGAAGTTAGGAAATAATAAACATCCCAGCCTTCCAGGCAGTTTTGTTCTGCAAGGTAACACATAACATGTAAAAAACAGATGTGCAAGGACCAACACTTAATGATGCACCTGTTTTCTATCACACCTATAAAATCATAACTACAAAAGTTCCTTTGGGCTGGAACACAAGAAAGGGTTTAGGTAATTAAATAAATCCCCTAGGTGGTTGTATTTCTATGACATTTCTGGAGTTTTTGAAGTTCTGAATCTGCTCCTTCTACAACTACAAATACATGGTTAAAATATAAAAAATGAAACACAATTCTGATAAACAGTAATTAGTGCTTGGACACTCCATGAGCTGTAGTACTTGTCACACCTCCAGCTGCTCCAAATTTTTCAGCTATTTCAATCACAGCCAAGCCCCTTGCATTTCCCTCTGGGATTGCTGGTAATTCTCCCAACTTTGTACAGAGGATGGCTGGCAATTGGTCTACCATGGGGCTTGGCCTCTTTTACTAGAAACACTCGCTGCTGTCTGCAAGGGCACTTGGTTCTCCAAGATGCAGGTAGTTCAGCACAGTGCACCTCAAAAAAAAGTGACATGACAGAGACAAATGGTCCTGGTTTGATTGACCAAGTTGAATCCAAAATTGCTGCCACCAATTGTCAACAAACTGCTGCCTCAGCCACCAGCTGTGGAAGCTGACATTTAGTCATATGAGTATCAAGGCAAATAGGTCAAAACTCCTTTCCATACTTACCCATCATCTACCAGGATACTATGAAAAACTTGAAAAATAAAAAACCCCAGATCTCCAGCTATTCATGGATTAGGTTTAAAGACTCAAACACAAGTGGTTATTTCTCCAACCACTTTTATTCTCTTATTTTTGACAGTCACTTGTTGCAATTGGACACGAAATAAAGATGCTTGACTCCAGTCAGAAGGCAGAAGAGAATCATTCAGCCTTTTTATAACATGCTGTGCTAAAAAGGCATATTATTGGTCCATAGGATTGACACCTCTCTCCATTGGTAAAGCAACAGAAAATACCAAACAACATCTTGGAGAGGTCCACTATGGGAAAGGAACATTGTTTACTTAGAAATGTTATGAAAAAAAATTTGTTGTTTACACCAAGTTATCTGGAAAAAAGAAAACAATTGAAAAATTCCCTTGAGAAGGGCTTAGCAATTCTCAGGCTCAGAAACACTGAGCCCACAGTTACTTTTCTCCCTCGTACCTGTAATAGCAATAGAAGTTAACACAGCTAAATTTTATGTAGTTCCTCAAGCACATTTTACCAAAATCCTTTATCAAATACAGAACAGTAAGTGTCTACATCTTCCCATGAGCGATACTGCTCCAGAATTCACATTTGTTAAATATGCCAGCAGAAAGAGCATAAATTTTGTGCGCATGCTACATCTAAGTTTATATTCTGTGAGTCAATAAAAATATTTTTCAACAACTGATATGTAGTAAAGAAAAATACATACGCATTATTTCTATACATACATGCACAAGAACATGCACCTGAACACCTGATACAGAATCTAAAGAATATCTGGATTCATTATAATTAATCAGTAATAGTTACTGACAGTATTTAGCAGCATTTTAAAACCTTTTAAAAACTGATAAATATTTCTTGTTCTCCTCATACTTTCAAAACAGGTTCCATAACACTGTACATCATGTTTCATTCTATTAATATTATGTTGGTTTAATTCAGCCATTTTTAAGATAGAAATGGTTACTTTATTTATATTAATGCAATTTAATTTCTGTGTTATATTTTATTATGACCAGTGCCTATGACTTGGCAACCCTTTACTGTTCAAAACAAGGTGATTCACAAAACAGAGGATTCCGTTTCATGATCATGTTTTATTTACCCCACTAAAACAAAACACCAACTCACAAGTTGTATTAGTGCAGAAATTTTCTTAAAATTGAATATGCCAGTCTTCAATTCACCCTGTCTTTATTGATGCACTGCACAAAGAATGACTGATGAAGAATTTACCTATTCTAGCAAAATCTAACAGTTCTACATCTAAACTAGCTCAAAGCAGGAAAAATGAATGAGAACTGCACCAAGTACCAAAGGAATAAAGAACAAGAGAGGTCTGCAGATCAGACTTTTTCTCAAAAATAATTTGTAGATGGCAGAAAGAGCATGGTGATTTGCTAAATTAAAAATGCCTTCTCTTTGCCTTTCTCTATTCTTCTCCCTGTTTTCCTTTGCTGCCCAGTCTACTTTTTCATCATCTTTCTCCCTCTCATTACATCTTTGATTTTTTACGATCTCCCCGAGTTCTTCTGTGACTACATCAATAAGCCTGCTAGAAGTATTTAATAAGCAACAGTGTTTTCTCACTGAGAAGTATCAACACTTCAGTTATTCCAGCTCAGAAACATCGAAATTCAGAGGAGTCTTTATTCCCCTTCCCACTTCCCCTTTCCCCTTTCCACCTCTCTTGGACTCAAAGCATGAGCCTGAATCATAAACCTTCTTACTGGGTTCAGAAGGAAGAGCTACAATACAAACAAGGACATACCTACAGTTCAAAGATCATACTGTTACTTGCCATAACCAATGTCACACTTAGAGAAGCCATTTCTATTATTCCTAAGTCTTCTAGGTGATGGAGATTTTTAACCCTGATCCCCAGTCTCCAGCAATCATACAGACTGCACAAAACCACTGAATGAAGAGGTATACTTTTATTAAGAAGTAACTTCTAATTTTAACTATAGCAGGGAAAAATAAAATCTTAAAAGATGAAGTAGTAAAATAATAAAGGCCCAGTACTTATTTCCATGGGTTTGAATCTCATAATTGCTTTTTGGAGGGAAATCAGGTTTCTTATAAGCAATTCTGCAACTGACAGTAACAGTGTAAAGGGAAACATTTGATTCTTCTGCTCATCAGGATTACTGTAGACTTGCAAGAAGCATTATGTTTGCATTCTTAGGTGATGGGGAAAATTATTCTGTAGCAAACCATTTTCTTGTTCAATTCAAGGCAGAGAGAAACAGGTACATAGAATTCCATTCCTCTAATGTGGAATGGCCTATGCAGTTTATAGTAGGATGAGAGCTTTGGTTTCAACTGATGAATTTAGGAATCTGAAAAGAATTCCTAGTTATATATGAACCAGGAAGAATACACCTGAGTGTGGAGATCCCACCTGCAATTCTTCTGTTTTACACTGGCTAATTGCCAGACTCAAGAAAATTAAATCACAGAACATCCCATAAGGACCCATAGGGATCATCACGTCCAACTCTTGGCTCTGTCCAGGACAGCCCCAAGAGTCACACCATGTGCCTGAGAGCCTTATTCAAATGCTTCTGGAACTCTGTCAGGCTTGCTGCTGTGACTGCTTCCCTGGGGAGCCCACTCCAGTGCCCAAACATTCTCTGGGTGAAGAACCTTTTCCTGATGCCTTTTCCAAAATCTCCCCTGACCCAGCTTTATGCTGTACACCCTGGGGTCACTGGTGACCAGAGATGAAATGAGCATCTGGACTTGTCTGCAGTTTCCAACATTTCTCTTTCACATTTCTTACTCTAGATTTACACACTCTGTAATAAAATTATTGTTTAACAGTTCTCCTGGACTTTCTACAAACAAGCCAAATATTGGACCTCATATTTCTTAAGTTACAATAGGTCTTCTACAAGTTCTGAGTACACTAAATTGTTAGTATCTTAAAGGGACACCCAGAAGTCCTTGAAACCAAGATAGCTACAGCTTTGATCCTGGCAACACCTTTTCAAATGCTTAACTTCAACATAAAGAATTTTCCACTCTCAACAGGATTTTTTGCTTTATTAAAGTGAATACATGGTTTATGTACTTCCAAATTATGGCCTAAGTGAAGAAGAATTGCATTCTGAAAATTTTGTTATCTCAGTGTTGCAGCTCTTGCAATTACTACAAGTTGCCTGATATTTGTTTTTCTTCTTCCAAATCACAAGAGCTTTAAGAACTTGAAGAATTGAACCATAACAGCTCAAAAACCCAGATGTAAATAAGAAGAATCTATTTTAAAATACTATTTTTTTTTTTTTAGCAATCTTCTGATATTATGAATTACATGAGTGTGCTGCAAGGACTGATCTCATTTCTCAGTTTGCATGTGGATTCTGATACCAGCTGGGGAACTTCCATGAAGTGCAGCATTTATTCATTTCCCCCAACCCCACTAACCCTTTAAATAAATGCAACATTACAAAACCTTAAATGGCATTTCCTAGAACAACGGGAAGTTAAGGGGTTTTTTTTCAATTAAAGAAAGGAAAAAAGATACACTGCTTGAACAGGAGCAAGGCTAGTGTGGATTACAGTAGTATTGGTTCAAACTTTACATTTTCCAATCAAAAAAGAAAAAAAAAAAGAAAGAAGAAAACGTAGATATTACACTGTTTTTCACTTCTGTTATCAACAGATACAGACAAAATATTGAACTTGATTTTGCTTTTTGTCCTTAATTCCAACTGTCCCCATTTTTTTACACTCTTACAGCTCTTTGGACATGTAGAAACAGCTGCTCTTGACACCACATGAAATTCAAACAGCTCTTTCAGACTTCCAAGAGGTGGAATCCTCCACAGTAGAAATAAAAATACTGAGATCTCATTGTAAACTACCACACTTGTCAAATAAATATTCAATAACAAAATATGAAGTATCACATACAGTTAATCTAGACTTTTTTTGTACAGTGCTCTGTGACCAGCCAAGTCTAGAAAAAGTCAGCAAGAGTGTGAACTCATTCAAGGCAAACTCTCCCAAGGCCTCCTACTAGTCTTGAAACTGGGAAACTGGGAAATTGAGATTATACTTAATCAAAGGTGTTCAAAATTTAGCATTATGTGGAGTTTCAGCTGTTTACTAAAGTTGCAATTGCTGATGCTCCAATAGAAGCTTAAAAATTGACAGGGGTACTACTCAAAACAGATTTTTGAAGGAAACTGATGAGATACTAGGAATGAATAGTGATTTTGGAGCCTAGTTTTTGCCCAGCCTACATTTGCAACCCATAGAAGAATGGCACCATTTCAAATTCTTGACGTTCGAAAGAAAGAAATACAAATGCACATTGTATTTTAGGTGGGAAAACAAGAATGGGCAAAGAACACTGATTTCTTCTGTAAGGCGCTTTTTTCCCATATAGTTACGTCTTTAAGACAAGGTCACCGGAAATCCAGATAGGACCAAATGCTGTAAGCCTTCCCATCACTGCAGATACTGTCAGTACTCCAGAAACGGATTTAAACTCTGGACAACTTTCTCCCTTCCCTTTCTCCCAGCAATCTCCCCTGCACACACTACTACTGAAGCCCCTGTATATGAAATATATTTAGAATCTACTTTTTGAATTCCCCTGTGGCAGGAAGAAAATGAAAACCCATTCTATGAATCTTTAACTGAGTATTGCTATGGCAACAAACATAATTCAGAACTTTTAAAGCAATTTCTGCTGGGAAGTATTTATACAGACAAGTTAGTACATGGCTTTAAAACAGCCAGAAATGTGTAATCAATCAGCAGGGATTACTGACAAAAAAGATGAACTTAATTTCAAATATAATGCTAAAAGGTTTAAACTGTGACTGTTTGATGACCAGGTACTTAGACAGGACAACAATGAGTATAGAAATGCTTCCTTGACCAGGTAAGTGAAAAAGCACAGATTTGGGCGCTGAAGTATAGAAATGCTTATGATGATCAAGCAATGAATTCAAATGAAAGAGCTGTAAAACAGCACTTCCTCCTCTGCTTTGATCTTCCATAGTGTTTACAATTACACTTTGCCAATTTTCAGTGGCATAGGAACTCCTTGTTAACTTTCTTAATTGACAGATTAAGATTAAAAACAATGACGGTTTTCTAGGAAAAAAAATGGGCTGTGAATCAAAAGGTAAGAGTTCTACCTATAACTCTGGATCAAGACCTACACAATTTAGTCATATTGTTTGCATTTCCCATCTACATCATGAGATAACGCTAGCTTTCCCCTAATCCTATGTCCAACTTTCCTTTTTGTTAGGTCACAAACTTTTCCAGGAAGAACTGGTTTCGCAACATGGTTGTAGAGGGACAGTGCACAGATTTGTGGTTGGGATTTCTGACTGTTATGATCTGCAGGTTTCAAAATGTGTACCACAGTTAAAAGCCTGGTAATAAGTATTTATTGTGTCCCTAAAGATCCAAAACAATTTGTGACTGCGATAATCTAAATAACACTTGAAGTATAACTGAGAGAAAAAGGTAACAACATATAATCACAACTGGTTTTGATTGGTAAGCTTCATCTGTGTTATACAGAGAACACTGACCACCTGTCCACAAACTGTTTATAACTGGGGAAGCTGAGAAACAATCAGTGCTATTACTATTTCGAGGGGCTTTTTTGTTCACCTCCTCCTCCCCTTTCCATTTTCAGGAGAACCAAGTCTAAAAATAAGGTGATAAGCATATAGCACAGCATTGCTTAAATGGAATTTCGTTTAGAGAGACTTTGCATCAACAAAAAGGCTCAGAGAAACTCTTTATTAGAGTTTCCACAAGCTCCCTTGAGATTGCCATGGTTTTATACTGTATATTGTATATATTACTAGATATATTACTGTTTCTGCTTCAACAATGTACTTATTTTTAGAAGACTTAAAAGTTGATGTATTCTATTATGCTTTCAACAGCAGTTCTAACCTTTCAAAGGACATTTCAAATTCTTACTAAAGCCAGATATCAACATCTACACGTGAGAAAACAAACTCCATAGCAAGGCAATTCCAATACTACTTTATCAGTATGATGAAGGGAATGCAGTCCTTAGAAGAATGCAAGGCCCAGAGATTCTAAGTTCAATTAGCAGTATGTGGAGGATTTGTATCAATGCACCAGCTACCTCGCTGTAGCACCCTCTACTAGAATTCACACCATTAAATAGCCCAAGGAACAGCACCTGCCTCATGAAACCACTGTATTATAAACATGTATTTTCTTAACTACCAGCATTACTACATTTCCACCACTAATCTAACCAAGATGACAATCAAAGCATGCACAGTGCTTCAATTTCAGCAAGCCTGTAACTCATTCCCCTCCAAATCTGCAGTACTGAGAACCTTCTCAGGTGCCTTTATTTGATAACACTGGTTGTTATGGCAGTCACAGATGAAGTTTTCCCTTCCACAATTAATACAGCAAGCATTGGTTAAAATACTGCCTTTTAAAAGGCACAGATAGTATCTGTAAAGAAGTGGCAGCAGGAAAAATTTTCCTGACTTGAGAAATCTGCTCCTAAGATAAAATAATTCTCATATGTTATAACAGATGCTGAGAAATGATTTTTTTTAAAAAAAAGACCGTTCACATTGGACACACGCAAATACATTTATTTTTTACTTCCTCTGCAGCTGCAGCTAAGAAACTATTCCCAGATCTTTGCTGAGATAGTTGGTGATTATCACGTGCAAATAAAAGAAACAAACATCAACACATTGTATGCCACATTAAGCTCCATTCCTGATAAAACCATTAGGGGACAGCAATACAGTCAAATGAATGGTGAAAAGAAACAATATGAACTGAAAAGAGTGGGGAAATTTTACACTATTGAAAAGACATTACAAATGAAGCCCAGTAAGGACAGTGTCAATTACATGTTTCTGCCACTGTTCATGGTTCTCTTGTCAATTCTATACAATTAACATTCATCGCTGCACAGTTCTGGCTTTCAGCATCTCATCACTGTTATTTTAGAAAACTTAGTCTAAATGAATGCACATTTTATAATTTTACACAATTCTGATTCAAAATTTCTATTCTGACCTCACTGTATGAAGAGAAATAATATTCTCTATTTTTTTATTTAAAAATAAAACCAACTGTCAGTTTAAGAATACAATTGCACAGATGACTTGATGAAGTACAGAATGAAGCATTAAGTTCAGAACTACTGCAGAAGAAAAAGTCCATATCGGGAATAAAAGCAGCCTAACTTAGTAAAATCACAATGCAGCATTTGCAAAAATAGCCTGGGCTGCTCTTACCCCCTACTTCTATATGGGAGGTCTTCAGTCCCAGAGCAATCAGGTATTGAGTAAATATATCAAACATGATTTTGTTTCTCTTCATGCTTCAAAGATTCTCTCATATTCACACTGCCTATTTTTAAAGCATGTGCCTGCACTTACTTAATGAATAAAATTCATTAAGGAGATAGTTACTCAATAAATATATTTACTTTGGAGTTATTTTTACTTTGTATCTTCCATTTAGCCCTTCACCAACCATTTTTATCCTAGTAAGCCGATGAGGAAAGGTCAGTAAGCATGGGAGCAAATTTGGTATTCAGCTGAGCACCACGTTAAAGATAAAACTGACAGCTGTAAGAAGATAAAGGGTAACTCATTTTCTGCGGATAAAAGCTGGTACAGAGCACAGAAGCAACACTAACTTTCCTCAGTAGAAGTCAGACAGGCTTTAAGAATCAGTGCTAGCAGTAAACAGGTAAGAGTCAGTGAGACTGGTTTGTCTGCATGGGGACTTTGAGAAAAATCAATCAATTCATATTAAGTACACATGTGGAATTTGAGTAGATTAACTAGACTACATTTAGGGACTGTGGGAACATGCTCAGAATCATGAGCTCTATTGGTTTGAAACAACTCAACTGGGAGAAGAAAGTATCCACAGAATAGATTTAATCAAGTTAAACTAACTTCTTTAAAATTGACATGTTTAATAATACGGCTCTGTTTTCCAGAGTTCCCATGTATGCAATCCTTGACTTCACATACAAAATTTTTACAGGAGCCTTGGTCCAAGGATTGCCTATCCTTACTGCTCACTGCTTTAGGACATAGAATTGGAACTCAGGGAATGAGAGCAAAATTCACATCATATGATCACAGAATCATTAGAGTCGGAAAAGACCTCCGAGATCATCAAGTCCAAGGTCTGACCAGACACCACGATGCTACTAAGCGCCACATTCAGCTGTTTCTTGAACACTTCCAAGATGGTGACTCCACCATTTCCCTGGGCAACCTTCCAACACTTGACAACCTTTGAGTGAAGAAATTATTTTTGATTTCCAAACTGAACCTACCCTGCTGCAGCTTGAGGTCATTTCCTCTTGTTGCCTGAGAGAAGAGGCCGATCCTCACCTGGCTACAACCTTTCAGGCAGCTGCAGAGCAGTAAGGTCACCCCTGAGACTCCTCTTCTCCAGACTAAACACCTCCAGCTCCCTCAGATACAGCTCATGAACCCTTCACCAGCTCCATTGCCCTTCTCTGGACACGTTCCATCACCTCAATGTCTTCCTTGCAGTGAGGGGCCCAGAACTGAAGACAGAATTGGAGGCATAGCCTAACCATTGCTGAGTACAGGGGGGCAATCACTTCCCTGGTTCTCCTGGCCACACTACAGCTGATCCAGGCCAGGATGCCACTGGTCTTCTTGGCCACCTGAGCACATCTGACTCATGTTCAGCTGCAGCAGACCAGCACTCCCAGGTCCTTTTCTATCTGGGCTGCTTTCCGGCTGCTCTTCTCTCAGCTTGTAGCACTGCCTGGGGTTGTTGTGATCATAGAAAGGTTTGCATTAGAAGGGGACCTTGAAAATCATCTAGTTCCAACCTCCCTGCTGTGGGCAGAGACATTCAAGTAGAGCAGATTGCTCAGAGTACAGCGCTCAGAACTTGGCCTTATTAAATCCTATACTATTGGGCCTTGCCCCACGGATCCAGCCTGTCCAGACCCTTCTGCAGAGCCTTCCAGCCCCCCAGCAGATCAACACTCCTGCCCTACTTAGTGTCATCTGTAAGTCTGGTGAGGGTGCAATCAATAAAGATATTGAGCAGGACTGGACCCAATACTGAAATCTGGGGAACACCACAAGTGACCGGAAGCCAAGTAAATGTGACATCATCCACCATCACTCTCTAGGCCTGGTCATCCACTTTTTAACTCAGGGAAGAGCATATTTGCCCAAGCTATGGACTGCCATCTTCTCCAGAATACTGTGGGAGATGGTATCAAAGTCCAAGTAGAATACATCTACAGCCTTTCCCTCATCCATTCAGTGGATCACCTGGACACACAAGTAACACCCAGCCACTGTGCTTAGCTAGAATATACCAGCAAGACATACTCTTCCAGAAGAAAAAAAAATGCACCAAAAATCTCCCTGTGGGTTCCAAGAGTCCTGAACCAACAGATGCAACATGCCTATAGAATGCATCTGACATGCACATTCAGGTTTCAGTGGTCAGGTACACAAGAATCAGGTACCCTGTATCAGTCAGTGCCATTACTGATGAAACCCGCAGACCACCCTCTGCTTGTTCCTACACTCACTAAATCTGGGGTTTGTTTATTCACAGAAGCTGCAATCACACCTCCTAACCGTGGCTTTTATCTGCCATAGCTTTGCATAAATTCACACATGCAATTATTTATATGGGTTTCAGATTCCCTGGCTCTGCCCAGCAAGTTTCCATATGAAGTCAGAAGAGACAAATTATGTCCTCCCATGTCGGCTTGCATGTGAAAGACTGTACATAATTCAGTTTTTTCTATTTATATATGTATGTAAGCTTGGGAGCATATGCACATAATTAAAAGCATAGCACCACAGTGACACCTCCAGTTGCATCTTCTTTTTTCTCAGAGGGATTTCAAGACTCACAATATGGAGTCTAGGTGACAAATGAACCCTGTATTTCTCTCAAATATATCTATAGCTTTGAGATTCATATGCAATGCCAATTACTGGAGCAGGGGGCAAGAATATGGATTTAACCAAATTTCCCTTCCAACAACTTTGATTTTTCTTCCTTTATGGTAATACAAAGGACAAGGAATATCTTTCAAATATACCTTATTTCCAACTAACAGAACGGCAGCTGCCTATTTGATTATTCATTATCCTCCTTTATTGTCTTAAAGAATTTCTATTTTATTGATTTATCATGTTTTTAATTAAACTCAGTAGTTTAGAAAAACTTCATTGATGAAGCACTGAACTTTTATATAGCCCTGGTTCTAGGCCTGATGTTTTGGTTTTCTGAAATTCTTTCCCAGAGAAGCTTGAAGAACAAGATCAGTGTTTTTGTAACAGTATTTTGTTATTCATTCCTTCTGACAGGAGGGACCTCTTAATGTCCCTCTCGTTTGACCAATGTGATTGAAAACTTTTGCCTTTGTTTCACCAATCAAATTGGTCTGTGTAAAATAGGGATAAGGGAGACACATCCCAAAATGCAGTAGTCATTTTTAGCATTCTGATTCTTGGAGTCTGTGTCATTTGTGGTCTAAAACAGCAACACTTTTAAGAGTGAAGGGAGGGTGGATTTTCAAATGCACAGACATAAATCAGGAATTAAATTGCTTCTGAAAGCCACTGGGAGTAAGTCTACTGTCTGGGGCCTGTATCTTCAGTGAAGATGTTTCAGCAGGAACCTAAGACAATATTAGTCTGACTACTACTCTAGCTCAGACAGCATTAGCCTAGGCACAAAAGGTCATACCTGGAGCAATGACTGCACTTGGTGACTTAGCTGTCATTACTGCTTTAGCATCTCCCCCAAAGAAAGGAGCTAGGGTTCAGGCACTTGCTATCCAGTGCTGTCACACTCAGTGATAGAAGCAAAGGTATCTCCTCAGTTTAGATACACATCTCCCATGTATGGAAGGCAGGCCTCACACCGTCTCAGACTTCTAAAAATTTTTGTTGCACATTTGAATCTGATTTATTTAAGGAGTCATATATCACCATTCTTCCAAAAGAATCCTCCCCATCTAAACCAGCTTCTGTTAAGATATTCCTGTTGTAGATAATAGAACCATGAGAGAGTACAGGTTGGAAGGCACCTTGAAGATCATCTAGTTTTGATCCTCCCATGGGCAGGGACACTTGCCACTACACCAGGTTGCTCAGAAACCCATCCAACCTGGCCTGAAAGACTTCCAAGGATGGAGCACCCACAACTTCTCTACGCAACCTGTTCCAATGCCTCACAACCCTCACAGTAAAGATTTTGAGTAATACATAAAACGTAGGCTGAAAACTTCCCCAAAATTTTAACAGTCCTAGTACCATTCTCCTACCAATATTCTAGTAAAAACATGGTTTACATACATCTCCAGAAGGGACACATTATTAAGGACACATAATTGCATCCCTCAATTCCTACGCACAAAAGTTGTTCAAAAATTCATCTGTGGCTGAGCAAAGACATTTATATTTCTTTCTACTCTTCCTGTTCCACTGAATTCAGACCTTCAGAGTATTACCAGAAAAAGACCAAATTCCTCCCCTCTCCCCAGCAGTCTCCAGCCCTTCTATTATGAAGGCACGCTTTTCTGAGGAAGAGAAGGGAAAAGGTCATCATAAACTAACTTGGATGCACTGACAATTAATAGTCATATTCATGTGGAATAAACCACTATCAAAAGAAAATTCCATAAGAAGCCTCCATATCAATACTGCCTTTACAAAAAGGACAGTAAGCTCAAGTGAACTGTTACTTAGACCAAAACACAATTAATCTAAAACCTCCTTTTTACAACAGGATAAGGAATAGTAACACAGCAGAGTAGCCAAGACCACAATATAAGACTGTTTATGAAGACACGTAAGCATTCCGAGGTACAAAACATCATTTTCCCAGGCGCCTCTCAAATCCTAAATTAGGTAGAATTACAGATTAGATTTTCCGCTTCTAGGAGTAGGTCAGAATGAGCCAATCTACTACTGTCTATTCATATAACTAAGTAACAAAACTCACCAAGATGTCACAGATCAAAAGATCAAATGCCCTCTTGCTTTTGACACCTATGGCATGGTAAAAAAAACATACTAAAATAATTCCTAACCATTTCTGTGTGTACAGGACAGAGTTAAGTCTTATCATTTCAAATACTCTGATGCTCTCCTGCAGCAAGGAATAAACACAAAATCTTCCCGTTAATGAAAAAGAATTGCAATATGTGACTGCCTGATTATCTGCAGACAATCATATTTGACAGTTATACAAGAAAGGATATTCTGCTTTATGAGACAATTCTTTGGCATTATATACCATCCATATAAATAATTTCCCCTGAAAGAAGTTGTGGTAAACAGCTTCTACAGCACAGGCGCACTGCAGCTATGCATAGGATGAAGAAAAGATAAGGTTGCCAGCTTCAAAGATGAGAGGGCAGAAATGGAAGCTTAGTCACAAGTCATACACACTGGAGGTGTGAGGTAGGAGGGAAGAAGAACAGCTCATCCTGAAAACAAGGATTGCTATACATTCTCAAAATTAATTGGACATTGAATATGAAAATAATAATAAATACATATATATAAATATTTAAAAATAAAAGCTGTAGAAAGTTGTCTTTGCTCTGAATAAAAGAGGTTACATCATGAACTGCTAAGACAAGGCAAGACAGAAAGGCAGATCAAAATTTTTCACATAAAGGGATCAGGATAAGTAACTTCAGTGACTGAAAGAACAGTGTATTGCATCATCAGTAAAATGAATATCTGATAACAGTTATAACTGTGCCAACTCCCAGACAGGGAAACCAATCTTGGCAAAATCTCCAGCCTAAACTGAGTGCATTTCTTTTAAAATTTTTAGTACTGGTAAACATTCTAGAAAGTTGGATTACAATACCACTTTATTTGAAACAATTGCATATTATAGATTTGACATGCTCTGTCAGTAACAGATACACTCACCCACACACCAACTGTGGATAAGAAACTCTGCAAGGCAAATGGACACAAGATTTATTGCCTTCTGCAAATCTTAGACTTTCATTTACATACACAGCTACAAATATCATAAGGTTGCAATCCTTGAATAAGGCTGCAAAAGATACTCAAAGCCCTGCTGTAAGACTGCCACTCCCTGGAGTGAGAAAGGCAGCCTGAGACAACAGAAAGGGTTGTGAGGGATTATTTTTGCTTTTTGAAGCAGCCTAACTTTGCCTTTTCAAAATCAGACACAGGTCTTCTTCCACAAAGCTCCAGCTTCTCTTTTTATCTCCTGAATTAGAGTATTTAACAGAATGACCACCAGTACTTGATGAAGTTTCCACTTCCTAAGGGAACTCAACTTAGCTTGCTGAAGAAAATAATTTTAGAACTCACATCACACATAAAAGGGATGAAAGGACCTACCCACGGTTCTCTGTCAATGCTACAGAAGTATCTATCTCCCATTGCATCAATATTTCATGTCTCCTGGCCCCTGAGAGAAGGGAGGTTGCATAGCATCCCCCACAGAGGAAAAAAACAGGTTTTTTTCTTTTTTGTTTAAACAAATGGAACACTACTTTAAGAATCCATGTATATCAGAAGGATTCCCAGAACTACTGCCTTAGTTTCCCATCTTTTGCTCCTGCCATGAATCATACATACAATACCAGCTAAACCCTTCCTTTAGGTGTCACATATTGCTCCAAGACTAGCAATTATTGGTGCTCTGTTTGCTTTACTATAAAGCTTCACAGAATGCTATGTATATACAGGTAATAATTTCCCTTCAGCTTAGCTGATCAAATTCTGAAATTATTGCACTGACAAATATCATTTCAGTGGTACACAAGATAAGCCAAGTTCCTTGTTTTTCCTCCTAAGCTTCTGTGGAAGCAGTTTCTGTCCCAAGAACACTGGCAAGTTTGTTTTGTCTAGTAATTGAAATAGTACAACATCTTGCTTATTCCCCTAAAGCACAACCAAGCTTTAGTGCTCATAAAACAGAGAGCAGTACTGAAAAACCTAAGTACACTAAGAGATCAGGCCAACTTCCTTACAGACACTTAAAATTACAGGTAGCTTTCATTCCCCAACAACAACAAAAAAATCCACCTTCTTAAGAGTACTGCCAGGTGTTCCACAACCGGCAGCACTTCCCCTTCCCTCTCTCCTGGAGTTACCCTCTTCAAGCTGTAGCACAGCATGTCCAAATCTCTAATGTTACAGGCTCTTTGCACACCGCCAGCAAACACCATTGAGTGCAATTCTCCCAAACACATTTTGAAAAGGGACCCTAACACACTGCAGTGATATTGAACACGAGGTCTGTATTTCCTGTCTCCCTTCTCTGTTTCATTTTCCACACTGAGTCACTCCTCCCACTCCCCTGTTTCTCCACACTGGCAGAGAAAGGCAGCCATGGTTCCAGCTGCCTGCAACTTAATAAAAGTCATTAGGCAAAAGGATGTATTTCCACTGCTACCACTGCTACAAGCAGAACACTCTGGAAAGTACTGTTTGAAAGGAGAGAAAATTAAAAGGCTCATAAAATACAATCGAGGAAAAGTAAAACATTTATGAGATGTGTTTTAGGAGTTTACAGGGATTTTGCCATTAAAGAAATGTTCCTAAAGTCTAATAATGTCTTAACTCAAAATTAAACAATTTAATTAGCAAAAAAGCTGGTGCGACTGGCTTAATGTAAGTTGTACCACAAACAAGAGGCGGAACTAGATGATTCCCTGAGCTTCCTTCCAACCCAAATTATTTGACAAATCTATGAAAAACATTAAGGGAGTCTTAAGACTTGCTGCTGGACATTAGAGACCTGGGAGTACAAGACAATCAACATTTCCATGACAACTTCAACATGGCATTGCAGAAAGAAGGGAAGACTAGGCAGTTTTGGGGAAGCTCTTCCAGGAGTGTCACCAGATCGACACAAAGATCCATAGAGCTTGGTAGATAAAGTTTATCTAGACAAGATACTTAGAAAGAATAAAAGAGCTCGTAGACAACATGCTACTCTAAAAATACTTTTTACCTTCTATTTTTTTTCTATTCTTAAAACTGTTTAAGATGACATTCTATGCACCACTGGACGAGTATTTTTTAAAAGAGAAAATAATCAAAGTATGAGAACTTACCTAAATCCAGTGGTTGATCACAGGCACTAGCGCCAGGACTCAGGATTTTGAAATTCCACTATTGGTAAAGACATTGGATTGAATCTTTGAGACAACAGAGGGAGGGAATTGAGGTACGTATGCCCCTCACACCATGAAATCCAGCTTTCAGGAAGGACAGTGGAAATGTGGGCCATGGTAAATATATTAAAATACAATACAAAACTTTGGTATATAGTTTCTTTCTTCTTTTTTTTAAGAGCAGCATTGCTGTGTTTATATTCAGGAAGTCAAAAGGGCTTAAAAGAATCAGCGTTACTACTGACTTGTCTGTCTAACTAAAATGATGAGTTGACTTATCTGTTGCAAACAAATTTATTAACATAAGGCCAATTAATAAGACTTTTTAAAAGTATGTTAGAAACCCACTTGTTTTCTGCTCGTCTCTGAAGAGGGGACAGATAATGCAACTCAGTCAAGTCAGACTAAATTTCATATTGTCAGTGTGGCAGTATTTGGGTTTCAGACAGTAAGAATTTTGTCATCCTCTAAAATAAGTTTATTACTAGCACAATTTTTTTACAACTCTATGAGCTTTTGTACTTCTTATTTTAAAGGAAACAGCTTCTTTTACAGCACTTACATAGAGGCTCATTTTAAATCTTACATATTCTCTTGGCTAACATTGGGGATAGATGAAGTTGGCAGCTGTCCACTGAGAGAGTTAGGGGCAGTAAAAAACCCCACGACTTAAAGTGTTCATTGTTCACTAAACATAGTTATCACCCACCAGTAAGTGGGCAAACCAGCAGCAATCATAACACTAATTCCGTAACCAGCCTGCTGGAGATGAAAGGAGCACTCCTCCCTCCTCCAGGAAGTAAAGCTAAAACATTTTAGTGCTTTCTCTTATTACAAGAAACACTGTCAAAAGCTGCTAATAATTCCAGTTAGGACTGCTCA
>VYXD01000329.1:193362-218856 GCA_013397195.1 Hylia prasina | reverse complement strand
AAAAAAAAAAAAAAAGATGGCATGATGCCTACTGATTCTTATGAATGGGCAAAGTACAAATGCTGGCAAAGTTCACTTTTTGGTATCACACACTTAAATACTAGCACAGCTGACAGAAAACCCTGGTATACAGACCCCAGAGAACTTGAGTTCTTGTAGATCTGCAGGGTCTATTTTTTCCAAACTGTGCACTTCAGCTTTGCAGCCTTTAACTATCAACAAAATCTTAAAAATATCATTAGAGTAATAGATATCATCCCAGACTTCTCCAAAAAGAAAAAAAAAAAATCAAGACAATTTTTTACACGGAAAAGTGAAATTTGAAGGTGGGAGTAAAAAGCATTTACATTCATAGTTTTGTAAGGCATGAATACAGGGAAGTGGAATTCAACTTTTTCTTTCTAAATGCACTCCACTGCTAACCATGCCTCCTCCAGTAGATACAGTGCATTTAATACTGCAGAAGAGTTCAGCTCTTCAGTGCAGCTCTGTAGATCAAGATGATGACAAACTTCAGCCCTTCTTAAAGAGCTACCTTGCCTTTCATTTTACCACTTCCATTATTCCTCTTCCCATTGACCCTATCACCAATATGACCAAAGGAAAAAAAACACTTAAATCTAGCAGTGAACAAGGTTTATATACCTCTTATAGAAGAAAAAAAAAAAAAATGTACAAATTACCATTGTTAGCTCTTCCCAGTGTTAGCAATATATTCTGCACACCTACATTTCATTTAAATGTCTCAGGATACCAAGCAGAAAGAGAAATTCTCCTACTACAACAGACCCATGAAGGGGCATGAGCCTGGAGAGATTAGTCAGGACCTGCCAGTATTCCAGTTCTGTATTTAAACAATTTTTAAAACTATAAGAAAGAGAAGAAAGTGTAATAAATATAGTATTTTTTTTCTGCAAAAGACAGCAATAAAGGCTTGCTTACCCAATTTTAGAGAGCACACATAGTGACTTAGGTTGGAAAATAAACACAACCATTAACGCAAGGTCCTGTTTCCATTCATTTCTAGCTTTGCCAAAATCCCAAATCTGAGGGGTTTTCTGTCTCCCCACCCTCTGAGTTTGTTCATAATGTTACACCATGGTTTGCAATTTTAAATCTGGCATAAGTAGATCACTTGTATAATTTCATCGTTGCTGGTTGAGCTTTATACATTTCCTGTCATGAATCACTGAGCAACAAGTGTTTGTTTGACGACTTCTCACACAATGTGCAGTCTAACCAGTGAGGTCAATCAACATGCCAATCTTCCAGGTGTCTCAAGATGTTTTAGGAAAAGACACGGATAAGAGTCCCAGCCACTCAAATGCCCCAAACAAAATATTACAATCTGGAAAATAAAAAATTACATTTCTGACTGCGAAGTACCATAGAAGTTGATTGGGTCAAAGTGTTCTTCAGAACAATATGTTCATTAAAGCCCCAAGCTGTCAAGTCAAGTCATATTGTAAGGTAAAACATCTGCCTACTACCTCCTCCAGGAAATGCCTGCACATCATGTTTAACCAACAGCCACAAAGGCAACTTTAATTCTGACATATCTTCAAGTGCTGTGGTTTTAAATTTTTGGTCTTTCACATTATTTAATGTGACACATCTTTGAGCAACTTGACAGTTCAACAGTCAAGATGCAGTACCTCTGTTGCTACTGGATTTCTAAATACCTATATTTATTGTTTCATTATTTTTTCTTTAGTGGCACCAAAATATTAAAAGAGACAAGAACTTAACCATAAGCACTCCAGGGGCAAAGTCATTTTTTCTCTCTATTTTGTATAAATTTCAGTACATATTAATTAAAAAAAAACACCTCACAAAACAGAGACTAACATCCAAGAAATTTCAACACTGATTACCCTCTTTCATTTAATTCATTTTTCTTCTCACATAGCTTGACATTGGTTTGTTTTTTCAACAGCAGTTTTTAGGAGTAAAGCACATTTCTGGCACAGACTGTCAGCCACAAACTTGGGACCTCAGGAGTCCATAGCACTGACCCACATTATCTCTGAAGCAGTGACCGCTGTGTGGGAATCTGGAGAGAAACAGAGTTGCTATACAAAGCTGAGAAGCACACATTTTCTCCTTCAACATGCAGGTGGGTAATCGTCACATAACATGAAATGTGAGGGAATAGAGATCCTGGAGCTGCTCAAGGATCTGCTCAACCAGAGCCCTCTCTTGCAACGCCTAAAGGAAAGAATAATTGCTCCAATGTATTGCTCCACCACCTGTGTCTACATTTCCAAAGGAATAAACTAAAAAAATTTTGAGAAAGTACATGCTGGAACTACTGCAAAGTGTAAAGATATTCAGAAAAAAAACCTTACTATCTACAGCAATGGATATCGTGTTCTGGAAAGGTAAAAATTTCTAAAAAACATACAAGTCAAAACACACGTGTCATCAGAAACCTTTTATACAACCTCCATCCTACAAGGAAACATCTCTCAGACGAGAACATGGCCACCTCACACTGATCCCTGTATCAGTCACTTCCAGGCAAAATTATTACAATTAACAGTAATTAGGTCAGAAAATGGAAGCAATTTCTTCAAAATCTCTATTCCAGCTTGGGAGAACACAGAAGCTTTCTTGCCTGCACAAGACTTGCTTACTGTCAGTTCACAGCCCAACTACAAGGCAGTGTCTCATAGAGTCCCCCAAACCCACCTCTGCCGCTGCCTCCAGGTCCCAGCAGGGGACCTGGCAGGTCCCTTGCAGTGGGGCAAACACAGTTCCAACACTGACTATTTCCTCGCCTTCAAGCTTGTTATGGTATACCAAAAAAAAGTAAAATTTCCCCAAGCCACTAGAAATTTAAAAGAAACCCACAGGTAACAAGGGTCAGGAATAAAACATACATTCATGGGTATCACCTGTGTACTAGCCATCTGACGGAGATAGCACTGATTTTGCCTTTATTCCACACCTTTGGGAGCCACAACATTTAGAACACCTCACAAGATGACCAAAAAAGGGACTGTAAATGTACAGTAACGCATCCAAGAGCCAAAAAGTCCAAACTAAAACCCTCTCTCCGACCAAGATAGAATAAAGGTACAAAATTCTATAAAGGCTCTTGAGGATTTGGTTACACAGATGTACTACCCTCAAAAATGGTCACATATGACAGTGACTGACAGTACAAAAAGTACAAAGATTAGTAAAAAATCTTGAGTGACACAAACAAAATTTACAAAAGGAAGTCATTCAACAAAGCAGGCCCTTATCTGCCAGATTTTTTGGCTTGCATACTACGGATGGTCAAGAGTTCACAAACAACTGAATTGATTACAAACATCAAGAACAAGAAAACAAAGAAAATTTAAATGTCTCTAAAAGGAAAATATTTTTTTCTTCTAATGAAATTAGCAAGAGCTTCCAAAGCAAATCTCAAGACAACAGTATACATAGAAGTAGATTGTTTCTATGTTTTTAACTGCTTTGCTTGGTCCAGGTAGAACTTACAAACCCACGCATTACTACTCATACCAAACTCATAAAAATGTTAGTATTTCTTTTACAAATCTCTACTTGTATGCCAGCAGTGGTCAAGTATGTCTAAGGGTGCTGTTATCTATCACTTTCTTTATGTGCACCGATACCAGTCTTGACAGAGGAATCTCAGGTTTCAAAGAGCCTGAAATCATCACAAAGGCAGTCTGGCCATGATTTTAAAATAATACAATTTGAAGAGTAAGAAGGCAGTAATCACTTGACTTCATCCTCCACTGGGCATGAAAATACATATATCTGCAAACTGTTGCTTTTTCCCCTGCAGTAGTCCTGGTATTTTGTGTTAATCACTAAGGACAGTTCATCCAAGAGGACACCACCTCAGTCATTCAAGCAGGATTATAAAATTTACAGTCTGAAATCTGACAGCACCAGGTATCAACTTTATGAAACTTTTATTATCAGTAGTTGAAAAATGCACGACTAACTAAATATATCCTTTCTTTTGTGTTTTACAAAAATCTTTTACAAGTTCCCATTTAGGAACATAAGGAATATTTACACACGCAGTGTCCAGGCCAGCTATCACCCCAACAGACCACCCCTCTTTAAGCTATAGCGCTTATTAACTTGGTTCTCACTTACAAGGGAACTACTGTCACGAGTTATCCCCGGCTTCTAATATCAACTTGAAACAGGAGCAGAATCCATGAGACGAAGGCAGTACTTTAGTTGTGAACCTTTACCAATACACCAGGGAGTGGACCACTGAACTTGTGCCTAATTACTGATTGGTATCCTGGTTCCACATGTAATCGCTACTATTTTGGCAGGGATAGTGACAGCTCCAATTAATAGATAGAAAAACAATTCTTGGCAAGAGAAAGCAAAACATGGCCAAACATGCTAATGCAGCAGTCTGTTCTTGAATTCCCAAGTCTGGACTAAGTAAATATTTTTTAAGCCTCTATGAGGTGAAAAGAAGAATGAAAAAATGGGGAAAAAATGCATTATTTGCAGCTACTGAGGTTCTCAACTTCTTTTAGAATGAAGCTTTTAAGGAGAAGCAATTCATCTACCTCGCTCCCTGTTTGTGTTTGCAAATTTAATAGAATGATGCAAAGCAATCCTTGTTCTGTAAGTTAGGGAACTGTCTCTTTTAACAGAGGTAATAAATGGAATGGCTCTAGCACACAACATATGAGCACAAAATACATGTCAAAGAGTAATTTTGGCTTGGTCCAGGAGTTACTTCATCTATAAAACAAACTTATTTCTTCATTAGCCCTCTGAAGTTTTAAACATAAAACATAAACCAGCTCAGTATTTTCCATTCACATGCAGATGAAACTAGATACAAATTTTTAGAACATGAACAGTGCAATTGTTTAGAACACAAGGAGATCAATTTTGAAGAAAAAGAAAAAATTCTCCATTAGAGATCCACTGTCATTCCTAGGAAAAACATCTCACAAATTCAACCAAAACTCATGTGTATGTTCCAAGGACAGAGTGGGAAAAGATTTCCATAACAGACTTTAATTGAATTAAAAGCTTAAGGAGGAACTTGTGTGGTTTTTAATCCACTATGAAGTTTTTAACAGTGTTAGGAAGTAGTTATTGTGGATCTGAAGGGAATTCCACAGAAATGTGCCTTGAGGCAGTTTTACCTACTAATAAACCTCTTGAGGATAACAGAGAATAGTATGGATCTTCTGAACCTGATACTGACCATGATCTCTGCTTCCACAGTGAATTTCAGGGATGGCCTAAAGTTGATCACACACTCCTCAGATATCAGCTGAGGGTGACTCTAGTCAGATGCCTACGCAAAACCAGAACATTCAAATCTGAGCTGCTTTGGGGTTTAGCCAGTCTTGTAGTCTCCCTTTTTTCTCCTCCTCTCATTTCTCTCATGCTCCTATAAAGATTACTCAGGCAACCATATAAAAAAACCCATATGAAGTAATTACCAATTATGAAAAAATATCTGAGAAAACTCACATGAAAGGATTTTCTATTGTGACCAGAAAAGGACCTGTGTTGCAACTTTATGCTCCAATGCAGGGGAGCAACAGTAGAGTCTGTAATTATCAAGTGAGCAGAATGTCCAATTCAGGTATTGATTTTTACTTTGTTCAGAAAAATATCAGGCTAATGTTTGAGTTAGAGAATAAAGGGTAAGACTTACAGGGAAAAAGAATTTGCTTCTTTCCAGATAGAGGACAGGTTCATTTAAATCTCAATAAATGGATTTTAGGAACTCTTACTGAAACATTAACTGTGCTTTTCCTTCAATTTTAAGTCATCAGTGTGAGATGATAATGTTCTTTTACTGCTAATACTAAGTCTTGGGCCAGCCAGAAAGCAAAAAGGAATTTTAGAAGGACGGTGGGAAAGAGAAATTTCATGTAGCATACAGCATTTATCTTGCTAGGGAAGTTAATTCAAACTTTTACCTGGCTCTCATTCTCCCAATATCTGCTGGATATAGTTACCTTTTGTTTTGTTGAGAAATGTGAAGTTTTTTCTTATTCTAACTGACCTACTCTATTCGAAGAGTTACTAATAAAATGTGTTACCATATTCTTAAGCTTCTTTGAAAAATTGTGATCATTTATGCCATTCAATATATGCTACTGCTAACCTCAGTACAGGTACAGCTATCCCTCCAACCCTTGAGTTTCCATAGTTTTTGATTTGATTCATGGTCTTCAAGTATTTTCTCTAGGCCAGCTGGACATTTGTGCATTGTTTTCTGAATGGTCTGTGCTTTTAGCTGATACTATTCAATTGGCTTCCTACAGAAATGCCTGGGGAAAAAAAAACAGGAAACACAACTGATAATACAAAACAAAACCATCAGTGATCAAGCCATAAAATGTGGGATCTTCTTTGATTCGAAATCTTAAAAATAAAGATGAAAATCTCAGCATTAGATATAGCTTAACCTTTATTTATGGACTCTTAAATTCCTGTAATCAGGAATAGCTGTTGGAATTCTACAGTCTGAATCAGCAGGCCAGGTAATCTGATTTTTCTGGCATCAGGAAACACCTCATTATGGGAAAAAAAAAAACAGAAAAAAGAAAAACATTAAAAAATGAAAGAACTACAAAAAGCAGAGCAAAATTTTTACACCCTACCCTCCTAAACAGCAAAATAAAACAAAAATACCAAGTATGTCCCCTATTATATCTAAAGAGCATATCCATCTGGAAAGCCTTACCTTCCAGATGCTTTCCCCTATTTCTTTGTCCTGCTAGTCTCTGAAACTACCCCTAGGGGGTAAACAAAACACTACACAATTTATTGTCATGGTGTTATTTTAAAAGATGGACAATAGAAAGGCATATAGATCCTGGACAACAGTCAGCTTCAATATTACAACTATAGAAGCAGAAAACCAGAACTAGATTAAACTGAAATAAAATTGAATACAAACCCTGTATCAAAATAAATTTATAAAAGCAAAATGCATTACAGCAACACAACAGTAAAGTGCATATAAAAATAAAAATCCTAAATAAATGAGGAAGCCTACCTATCTCTTCTCGTCAAACAATCAAAGTCAAATCACATGAATGCGGCCAACCTTCAGACAGCTTTCTTTTTTTTTTTTAACAGAGAAGCATGAAGACAGTTAAACCAAACTACTACTACAGCACTTTAGAGAAGTCCACAAAATGTTTTCCCCAGGCTTCACAAGGATGTCAAGGTTTCCTCTTACAGAAATTACGCGCCCCCTAAAGAATCTCATAAGCCTGTCAGCAAGGCAGAGGCATTTCATTCAGTTACAGGGAATTTGGTTGGATTTGTAAATCAAGTCCTTTAAATCTGAAAGTGACATCTCCTAGCCAGGTACATGAATGCTTGGGCTTTGATTCAATTTGGACCACTTTTGGTACCACTGGAGTTCTGTGGCCAGAAGCTTTACTGCCTATTGTGATTGGAACACACTGAATGGAGCGTTCCCATGCAGAAAGTACCTCCACAAGGAGCTAACAAAGTACTCACAACAAATTAACATCTCAGGTATCTACAAAAGGATTCATCTTATTGCTCTAATTTTCTTTTGTTGGGTTGTTTTTAAGTGCAATTGAATTTATGCAATACCTCTTTCCAATTCAAGGTGGAAAGCAAGCAAAGAGCTGATTTGAAATACAAATAGAACAATAACATACTTCTGCCAGATCAATGCAAAGGGGCACATAGTGAAAAACGAGAAAAAGTATTTGGTTTGACACTGCTGCCATTCTCTATAGCATTACTTGCAAAAGAGTTGGGAGTGTTTTCAGAGCATGCTATTTCATTCCTTCCAGGTGTGTTATCTAAAAACATATCATATCAGTGGAGTAAGTAACAAGTAAAATCACTGCAGCAGGTTCACATAAAAAAATTAAAAGTATGGGTTGACACACCTTTATCCTCCAAAGTTGAAAGCACCACAAACATGTGTTCCAAATAATAAAGCAATACATGTATCCTGCACATTTAGAAAGCAACTCCTAAAATTACTACAAATTTCTGCCCACCATCAGTCTTTCTTCAGGATATGGAAAATATTTCAGTCATCATTTCTATTTGCAAATACAAAAAGTATGCCATTTTAAAAATAAAGCACAACAGTCATAATCTTCAACTGGAAAACATCCTTTACATGGCACTCAGTTCAAAAGACAGAACACATTAATGAAACGACATAAAAAGTAAAGCATCTTCTAACTTACAGGAGGAATATCAGCCAAAATTCCCTGTATTGTTTTTTTAAGTTGTAAGTAAGTTACAAATGGAGAGATGTGGTATTTCAGTAGAGCTAGAGAAGACAGGTTCATTTGCTGTAGTAACATTTGCTACAGAAATATTTTTATTTGCCATAGCAACCCACTATTGCTAAAGTAGCTATCTAGTAAGGTAGAAGTACTTGCCTTTCTCACCACTGTTAGTTTGTCTCAGAAGTTTTTCAAAGATCTCTGTTCATAAAATGTTTGTCAAAATGCACGCGCACATAGCACAAGGCAATGAGGAGATGAGAGACAGATGCTTCTGCATGGTAGTGGGTGGGATGGGAGAGAAGCTGGGGAAGCAGCTTTGCATCCAATCCATTATAACTATTTTCCTTTTAACCATCTAACAGCAAATCACAAATTCACCCTAAACACATCAAATCCTCTGAACTTAGGAAATGATGCATCATTGAAGTCACAGCAGGGAAGCCAACTCAGTTTAGAGGACATAAAAGACTAGCACTGAATAACCTTTTTCAGCACAAGGTTACGGATTAAAAACGAAGGCAATGTTTTAATGTAGTGAGAAGATGCACTGTCAGAGAAAAAGCACGATAAAAGCACCATTTGTACTTCTTTCCAGAATAAATTCCTTTCTAGAAAAATGCCTCTCAAACTGATTTTCTACCTCAAAAAAAGCACTACAATCTCATGGTTCCCTGATCCAGCATGAAACCTTTCTTCCACATACGTTTTCCTCAGCTACTTGAGTGCACTTCTCTTCGAATAAGCTGGGTGTCTAAGATCTGAAACTCACTTCCATCCTTAATAGATTCTACTACTGCATCCTTTAGTACTGTAAAACTGCAGCTGCAGTAAAATTGGAAAGTAAAGAAATTTCTATTTTTTTTCTTCTGCTTTAGATTGCTTATCATAATATAGGCCTTTACTGGTTGCAATGTTTGTCAAAAGTACACAAAGTTGCAAGTTTTACCAACCTGTATTCACATATGCCAACTACAGATAACACACACTGCAGGTACAGTACATGTGTATCTTACTAAAGTTCTACTATATCAAAGCACAAAATGGAAGACCTTTCTATATAGTACCACCATGGAAGAGAGCTAAGTGAGCAGGAAATCCTTATCTAGCTTGATCTAAGCTATTGAAAGTGAAATCAGAGGTGAAACACATACAGCAAGGATGACTAAATCCATAAGTCGTCCAAAATTATTTGATTTATCACATGAACTCAAGAGAATATAATCATTCTGAACAGGCTATTATCAAATCTCTTCAGTGACAAAGCTTTCTGTCCAAGATAACAAATAAAGCAAGTGCATAAATCACAGGGATATGTGGCTTAAGGCCATTATCCCAGAGGATTACAGACTAGTTTCTGCATTCTCTCTCTTTGCTTTTAATTACTCCACCTTTGTTTTAATATTGCAGCTGTTACTACCACTGCTATGTGAAGGCTAGAGTCCCCTATAGTTATGAATGGCAAACAGAAAAATCCTCTCATAGGTAAGGTAGAGTCTAGCGTAAGATTTCAAGGTACACACAGTAAACTTAATTCAGTAGCATGTTTTTAATGAGCTCTGCCAGTCTTGTCCAATTGTGTATGCTTTAATTACAGAGCACTATGCTCAGCACCACAGACTGTGGTTGCCAGGCACCACCGAAGACCCACGGCTCTTGTGCTCTCCATGGTGCAAACATCTAATGAAGAAACTATGCTTATTTCAAAAGGTGCTCACAAAATCTAAAGGTAAGGAAAACAAGTGTCTAAACCAGGGAAATATATATCACCACACATTCCCATCATTTGGGAATGCAACAAGGAAGTAAGCAACTCTCAAATAAGACCACTACTGTCATTGACAGTATTTAGAATATTCATTACAGACTGCAGTGTGCAAACTTCTTACAGTCCAAGTCAAAATGAAGATTTAAGAAAACATGCAACATACAAATTCAGATTTTAACCTCGACTCTGGATACCATGAGAAATCAATGTTCTGTGCAACCCTAGGCAGATAATCAAAAGATTTCACCAAGCAGCCCACAAACCTTATAGAGGTCACCATGCGACCTCACTCCATTAAAATTACAGACATCACTACAGACACATACATTCTCAATTTTTAAGAATACTTTTCAGAATACATAAATAAAAACATCTCGAACACCTATCTTACCATCAACCTATTTTTTTTCTCCCAGTAAGAAAGTGCAAACTTTTGGTCTCAAGGCAAGCCCTCTTTCCTAGAGACATGTATACACACGTGATCCAAAATGTGGATCAAGATTTGATCAGTAAAAGCATGAAGCAGTATAGTGAACGATGGGGTCCAAAACCTAGAAGCAAAATCAGAAGTGAGAGTGCCAGTGAGGAGGTAAGAAGAAATACAAGCATGCTGTTCTAATCTACTAGTATGAAAAAACTTGAATACTATTTACAAAACCAGAATACTCTTCTTCCTGACTACTAAGCCACTATTCTTGTAATGATGAGGAAGAAAGAAATTGGTTGGAAATCTTCAGTCCTAAATTTCTGCTTCAAAATTATGGTACTTCTCAGCAAGGCAGTTGCTCACTAAAGTAAAAGCTTAGCAAAGCTGAGCAGTAATTAAAGTATTTCATTTCCAACACAATTTCACATTTGTACAGGAGGAAATATTCTTCTTACTACATGAAATTTCCCATAAAACACATGGAGATGTAACACCATCTAAGTCTTACATTTGTCCTGTGAAATAATCCATCACCTTCTTTGGTAAATAAATAAACACTCTGTCCTGGTTTCAGCCAGGACAGGGTTAATTTTTGCAATAGCCAGGAGGGGCATGGCTGAGACATGTAGTTTACTCTGTACCACCACCTGAAGTCATTTTCTGGGGATGGAGGAAAGGGTCCTTCCCAGGGTACCAAATCCTGGCAGAGGGAACAGTTGGGTACATCGACCTCTTCCTTGGACACTCTATCATTAGGATTGCTACTGTTCATTTTCTTAGTTCATTGCTGTTTCCAATAAATCATTCATATCTCAACCTGTGACCTTTATCTTTTGTGCCACCAATTCTCCTCCCCAGCCCATCAGATGGGGAAAGGAAAAGGCAAAGTGAGCAAGCAGCGCGTGGTTTGGAGCGTTTCACTGAGAACACTTAATTCAGGAATACCATTTCCAAACCAAGACACACTTGAATAAAAATAACTACTGAAGGCAAAACTTAAGAGGTAATAAAAACCACTCAGAGCCAAAGAAAGCAGTTCTTGCAGCTTTTTAGGATCATGTATTCAATCCTTCTCCAAAACTTAAATTGACAGACATCATGCATACATTCCTACATACTTGGAGCAAGCCTCAATGGCTTTGCAATATGCCTAACACAATTTCCTAAATTGTATTTACAGAAATTAGACCTGTATCAGTTTATACTTTGTTTAAAACCAGTCATTTCCGTTTGTCAACCCCTGAATGTTTTACATGCACATGCAGATTTTAAAAAAAAAATAGGTGAGTCTGCATTTCCTAGCCAATTAAGAACAACTTGAAAATTGCCTACAGATCACCATTTATGCTAAATAACTTCACAGGAGTTAATGACCTTACAGATGAGAATTTTGACTATGTAACATTCCATATTTATCTCCACCTCAAAGGAAGATATTCCTAATAGACCCAGAGTATTCACTAATTTTCAGTTTAATATATAAATACAAACATGAGACAGACAGTAAGACATGCCAACGTTCTAATGTGATTTCTGTAGAACTTCTTCCTCCCATCTGTAGTTCCACAATGGCAACAAACTTTACAGTAACTGTGCTAAGTCTGGTTAGAGAATCTCTACTTTATTTGAGCACTCAGTTTTTTTAAAGAAATAATCACCCGTAATGAATCCAAAAGTTCAGTCTACCTGTTAGCTACAGACATGTAGGGAGAGAAAAGAAAAAAACCCTACCAAGTACGACAGCACCTTAGATATCCAGTGATGCTCAGAGAGATTAACTAAATGCATCAAGCACAGTCCATTCTGCATTCTGATACAACAGTCTCAGAAACACTCCTATGCCAGCCCTTAGCAAAGCAGCTTCTACAATACAGATCTTTGCCTGCATCAAAAAGATACTCCTGAGCCACAGTAGTAGAGCAAAAGCTCTCCTATCCATAAGCCCAAAATTCTTAAAATCACTGCATCTCCTCCGGTTTTCACACGAAGTATAAGCCATGACCAGAACATCTCAAATGAAAATTAGTTCTAAATGAAAGCAAGAATACTTAGCACCTTTCTTGTGCATTTCAGCTTTCAGAAACACTTTGCAAATATTAACATGCCAAGATATAAAATAGTTTCAGTCAAAGGCAGCAAGAAGAGAAGATGCAGAAGTTGGTAGTAAAATGGATGGATGGCTGCTATTTTAGTTTTGTAAACTGTGGCTTCATTTCCATCATAGTGATGCATCAAAACAGGTTCTGCAGTACTAGAACAAAGATATACTATATTACTGAGTACTGAGAGATTCTGGCAGACCTGGTTTAATTTCAATTCTAATACCTTTTCCACTGAAATTCCTGTTGCTTTTCTCAAATTAAACCTGCAACACCTTTTTTATTCTACACCACCATAAAAAAGCTTTTATATTCTTATTAAGAACAGTATTTTTCCTTTGCAGTTCCTGTTACTGCCTTTCCAAAGGCACACATGCCCAACAGAGTCAAGATACAAAGATGTAATTTGTTAAAGTTTGCTCACTGCATGCTCTGCTGAATTCCATTTTCTTTTTCTAGGGTGCTGTGTGGCTCTTTAGCCACTTCTAACAGGAAGGACTTACGCAAAGAGATTCATCACAAAGCATTATCTGCTACATTCATATTCATTTGGGGTGTCAAATACCACTAGTGTAGATCAGTGCTGTTCGGAGAACTCCATGCCATCCCAAAGCGTGCCAGTATTCCCCCATAGACAACACTGGTAGCTGATGCACAGTGAGTTAATCCAAAACACCAGGACTCTGACAGGTCCTCATCTGTATTGGTTAGTATCTCACTCACTCCACTACTAGCAGCACTGATTTGAAGGAGACATATCATAGGAAGAGTAAAGCAAGAATGGCCAAGTTTTTCACTTCAGTATTTAATGTCCAGCTCATTAAGGGCACAGCTTGAAACCCTGTGAACCTGACAGAAATATTCCCATTCAGATTTTGAGGAGGGCTTTGAAAAATTAGGAGCTTGAACTTGATATTGACAAAGGAACAGAAGCTAGCTAAGAGCAAGAAACACAGGTTTCATGTCCTCCCATTGTTCAGCCTAGTTCAGCAGGCTTGTTTACTAGTGGGAATTTGCTCTGGGTTACCTCAGTCAACTCAGATGAAAAGTCCAGTCAGCAGAAAAAGCATGGAAGTTGGCTCCAGGTTAGCATTTGACAGGACTATTTAACTGAAAACATCCTAGGGTATCATGTAACAATCTCCTTGGGTAGAAGTAATGAGGACTTGAAAATGGGTGTAAGAAAACCAAAACAATTAGAGTCATTTCTCACTAAAAAGATGGAAATCAATATAACAAAAAGATCTTGAAAATGCTTCTCTCTTAATAGTGTTATCTCTGACCTACTGCAAAACCAGTGCTCAATCCACTAAACCACCAGAAGTTCCACTTTGTTATGATTAATTAAAGACACCAAGTCCTAAAAGTTATATCAGTACCTGACTCAAAACAGACCAAATGGAATGAGTTCATGGTGATCAATATACTTGTATCACAAACTCACAGACACATGGTGAATACAGGTAAAGAAAAGACACAAAAAATGCAAGGAGACTTACATTTCTTGCTATCTGTGATGAATGACTCAGTTCCTGCCATGTTAGATGCATTTCATCTTCATAAATTACCATCACATGGCAGGTGTAGTGGGATCTGTCTCGATCTGGCTAAAGGCTTTTGTTTAGATAGTACAAAAATGGTATTAAGTACTACTGCAATATATTATTTTATCAGTTTCAAATCGAATGTAAAAATATATTTTAAATACTACAACAATTTAAAAGAAAAATGCAATCTAACAGAGAAAATCAGTTCTGTTCCAGAACTACAATGATTTTTTCAGAATCGTCCCATGTTGCTGCTTTCAATAGATCTCAAAACAGGAATACAGATTGTATTTTTTCCAAAGGATTTTAACAAACGAAGCCACTAACAAATAAGCATGCATTACTCAAACAATAATTACTGAGATTAAAGGTACAGACTAAAAAATTTTAAACAGGGGAAAGTACAAACTACCAGTTTTCAAACACTTCAGCACAGTCTTCTATATTTTCTAAGTACTTTTGGGCAGGAGTGCTTCCTTGTGTTGGGAATTTCTGACACCCCAGCCATGTTGGCTGATGGTGTGAAGAGTGACTGCTGATTGATGTCACTTGGCTAGCAGAAGCTGCCACACTAGTCACAGTTATACTGGCAAAAACACTGCTTTCATGTGAATTTTTCCGCTCCGTTGTGGAATTTATTTTTTGCATGAATAAACATCAATATTGTAAACATGAAGAATTCAAGATTTATGTGCAGTTTCATGGTTATAATCTTGCTGGGATGAATGGAGACACAATGCAATGACTTGCATGAGTAGAGTGCTGCAAAAGACAACAAGCTCTTTGGGAAGGGCATGTCAGAAGCACCTGGAGGTGGAGACACCTTTCATGAAGGAGGCATCAGAATGCACAGAACTTTGTCTGGGCATGGATGATGAGCTAAGTGAGAGTTTACAGGCATGGAGTAGAGAGCAGACCAGTACGGGTGTCACTGTAGTGAGTAAGCATCTGTTACAGGGCACCTGGCCAGGAAATCAAGTGGCTAAGGCCCGCTACAGACAGGGAGCAGCAACCTCACAATCACAGGCCCTGGTCCTCGTGGGGGAGGACTTAAACCATTCTGTTATCCACAGGAAGGACAACACACCCGGGGTTAAGCATCCACAGCACTCCCAGAGAGCACTGATAGATTCCTGACCCAAGTGATAGAGGAGCCAATGATGAGACATTCTGCCCTGGTCCTCATACTTACTAAAAAGGAAGGGCTCCTCAGGGAAATGAAGGCCAGAGGCAGCCTTAAGTTTCAGTGACCCTGGTGGCATTCACAACACCACTAGGAGGGAGAAGGGCAAAAAACCAAGATCACAGTCCTGGCATTTGGGATAGCAGACTTTGGTCTCTCTGGGGACCTGCTTGAAAATAGCCCCATGGGTAGGGCCCTGGAGGGAAAGAGGGGTTTCAAGCAGAGAAAGCTGTTTGATACTCAAGGATCAGCTCCTCCAAACTCAAGAAACATTCATCCCAAAGAGCAGGGACTCACGCAAAAATGTCAGGATGGCTAAATATAGATGAAAAAGGAGATCCTGGCAAACTCAAACACAAAAAGAAAGCATACAAAATAAGGAAGCAGGAATAGGCAGACTGGAAGGAGTACAGAGACACTGCCTGGGCATGCAGAAATGCAGTCAGGAAAGCCAGAGCCCACCTGGAGCTAAAACTAGTGAGGAATGTCAAGAATAAGTATCTGAAGGGAGGACATAAAGATGGTAGAGCCAGATCCTTCTTAGTGACCCTGTTCAGCAACAGGAAATGAAGCAACATGTTTCACAAACTGAAACACAAGAGTCCCTCTGAACATCAGGAAACACTTTTTTACTGTGAGGGTGACTGAGTCCTGGCACAGGTTTCCCAGAGAGATTGTGGAGTCTTGATCCGTGAAGACATTCAAAAGCCATCTGGATTTCATCCAAGGCAGCTGGCTCTAGGTGGCCATGCTTGAGCAAGGGTGATCGACCAGATGGCTTCCAGAAATCCCTTCCAACCTAACCATTACCTGATTCTTTTAAAGCACTACTGTTCCAGAAAACTTCCAGCCACAAAGCTGTGTTTTGCTGCTGGTTTAGACCAGCCTCCCTCATCACAAAGTATCCTTCAGGTACACTCAGTGTACTTGCGCTTCACCCAGCATGCAGCGAGCCCTCTCTCAATCAGAGCCTCTAGGCATTTTAATAAAATGAATAAACAACTGCTTTCTACATTACATTCACAAATCCACTACTTCAACCAGAATGTCAAGATCTTTTCTCAGATCATATTACTTTAATTTACAGCAACTTACAGTATGAAATTAAGGACAAAAGGAAAAAAATCTCAAAAGAAACAAAACTTGGGCCTTTTTTAACATATCAGTGTCCAATAGCAGGACGGATGAAACTGAGGAACAAGTTATTGTTATTAATTATTTCAAAGAATTCTTGATACTAACCTCCGATTCGGAAATCTTTACTGCTGATATGTAATACAGCATTTTTAAAACTGAGAACAGAAAGGGAAAAAACTGACTAAGAAAAATTTGAAGAGCTTTAGGATGTCTGAAAAATCTCTTCTCTATCAAACTACATCACCTTCAGAAACCTGGCAAACATGGATTTACCTCAATGCTGTTTCCCTCATTCTCTCCATCCCTGCACCCTTAACAAGTTTGCCCAGCAACATGGCACTAGCTTTCTGTTCAGACAAATGTGTCTGCTCCTGCTCATCATGGGTCAAAGCTGATAAAAATGATGCAATCAATAAAACTGCCATATTTTTAATCCAGTTAACATGTGTCAGTAATTCAGTGGAAACTTTGGCTTCCTTACTGTTTATGGTCACTTTTCTTCTAAATAGCAGTGGTCTTTCCCAATTACACTCTCTAGGTTGTCACAGCACCACCTGACCATAGATAAACTCCATATATTTAAAGAACGATAACCTACAACTTTTAAATATCAATATATATATTAATTTACTTCTTCAAGCTTTTTCCTATTTCTTTCTTTAGATGTTGTATTACTTTCCATTTTTGAGAAGTAAAACACACTCTTTTCTTCAGTGTGGTCACAGCACTGCCTCTAAATCAACGAAGAGTATTTGTAAATTTCACTTTGATCTGTTTATTTTGTCTGTTTTCCATTTGTCAATTAACTTTTGCTTGTTTATTTTAAGATGCATATAAATTCTGAATATTTACACAATATAATTACTGTATGCCGAGCATCATAAGGGACTTGGTTTCATCATCTAAAGCACAACTATATTAAGCAATAGCTCTTGCCAAAGACATTGGCATTTTCACATTTAAGGCACAAGACAGTGATTCTTTCAGGAAACCAGAGTTCTGCTCTTTGCTCTTTTGATTAACCACTTGGGCAACTTTGCTCAAATCACTTCACCTGCAGTACATCAGTTTGTTGTCACAGAATGGGTTTATATTTCTACACTGGCATTTTCCTCACTCTAAGCAGTTCTGTAAAGCATTCAGGAGCCTACTGATTTATTTCCACAACACGTCTAAGACTAGGAAATTGGCAAGTTATTCTGCATATGAAAAATACTGTCATCAGCTTCCGTTCTTTACATACTAGTGGCACAATATTACTTTTTTTGTTCATCTTAATGAAGAAAAAAATGTTAGGAACATATTTCTTCTCAACCCATTCACCAACTGTGCACAGTTAATTCACATTACAATAGTAATATAAATCAAGATCTAAGTTTACTAAACATCACCTCAGATGCTTTTATTATATGATGCAGTTGAATATACCTCAGGTGCCAGGCTGACAGTAGTGGCAACTGGTAGTATGAACAGGTTGAGATTTTAAGCCCAAGATCCCCAGCATAGCACACAAAAGCAAGGGGCAAGACTCTGGATAGCAACAGTAGAGATGCAAATTCCAAAACTGATAACTATAGTGCAAGGCATTACTGTGCATGGTTCTCCACTCTCTCAACGAGCTGCAGAGCATCCTGATTTTGGCTGTGCAGGAATCATTCCCAAAGCAATGCCTTCATGTGGAAAGGAGGCGTTCCAACAACAAAGGATCTACATGGCTAACCTAAACAGTGTAAGTCTGAATGACCCCAAAAGTTTACTAGAAGCTGCTGTTTTAATCTAGCAGTCTTTAAGCTGCAGTAGAATTATAGTAGGAACAAGGGAAAAGGCAGGCAGACTGTCATGTTTGGAAGGAAAAGTAGGAACTTAAGCCACTGTGGCTATACCCCCTTCACACCTGAGGTCTGAGGGCAACTATGGAAAGATGTGAATTTATTGCCATACACACTGCTTCTTTCTCAAAGTACCTGCTCATCACCAAATGGTTTGGCTTAACCATTTAATACTGATACTGAGTGTACTGGAATATAGGACATGTTTAACTAGCATTTTGACGACAGAAATCTCAGTGAGGAAGACATTGCAAAGTAAAAGCTTCTACCATTTCTTAAACTCATCATTTTTGCTTTGTGGAAGTTAATGTCAACATGCAGCTTTCCTAGTACTAAAACTTGTTCACAACATCATCACCTGATTTCTACTACTTGGAACAGTCACTGAAAAGAAACAGATTTCTCATAAATGCAGTTGATATTAAAGATTTCTGGAAGATCGAGATCAAGGACATAAGTTATAACCTATTCCAATAATAGCAACAAAAAAGTCCACCTTTACAGGGACGTCATTCGTCAATGCTCCAATTCTCTACTCTGATAAAATGGCATCTACTGGTATGGTATGCTCAACATGGAAGAATCCAAAAACACAGACAACTGAACCCTTTTAAAGCAGTAGGAAACATCTTTATCTTATTTAAGAATTCTCAAACACACCAGCCAATATTTTATCTTTGAAAATTTGTCTTACATGAATGACAACCTACAGGTTTAAATCTGAGTCATACTCTAGAACAAATCTTAGGATTGAAAAACTATGAGACTACAGAAATACAGAATTTAACTGCTGCTTGAAAAACCTCAAGCTGAATGTCAGTTCATTTTATATAAAAATACCAGGAAGCCTCATACATCCCTTCTGTTAACAAAACAAAGAAAGCTAATATTATTAAGAACATGATTTAAAGAACATACCTTTGGGTATTTAATAATGCTAAAATGATGGGGTTTCATTTCTTATTTCTATCCAGTGGCATACACCTTTCTAGCACCTTCAGCATGAAAAATATTGAATTAAGTAGATTCATACACTGAAATCCAGTTATTTTTAAACATAAAACCCCATTTGCAGTACTGATTAGAAGCAGCATTAACTGAATGTACTGAGGTTCAGGGGTACAGCAGGGGAGTCAGGAAGAAGACAATGAAACCTCACCAGAAGAAGCTGGATTGAGAAGTCTAAATATCAACTGAAAACATCACCTCATTTGAGTAGTTCTCAACTTTTCTTGCTCACACCATTCCACCATTCAGTGACACTTTATATTCCACTATGAGAAACACTCACTTCTCCAAAGTGACAAACTAATTCCCAAGTCCATCTAGAAATTGTAAGCAGTTTTATATTTCAACAAAGAAAATCTACAATTCCTTCCCTTCATTTCTCTGCCCCTTCTTTCCTCCTCCTGTGTCCCACTAAAACAATATCCTTCATTCTTCTTTGTATTTAAATGAAGATTCCTCAGCAACAAATTCTAGTTTTCTCCTAGTCCTAAGTCTTAACTACCAAATGCCTATCCGCAGATAAAATGTAAAAGCTAATAGTAGAAATGAAATGTTGATACTCTGTATGTTAATATTTCATTCAGGGATAAACTGTAGAGGAACTATTGAGAAATGCAACTCAACAACTTAACTTCCCTGGAAGTTAAACGCAGCAGAAAATTTGTGAAGGAAGCAGAGGGTTACCTAAAATATGTTTGGTTTTTTTTCTGAGCATGTTTTCTTGTAACTCTCAGTGCAGGTGGGTGAAAGCAGGTTTACACTAATATGGGGGTTGCCCTTATTTAACAAAGCTCTGATTCTGGCGTTACCACTGCTGTTTGCAGTTTGGCCAAACAACAGCAGATCAGAAATTGTTATGGTTTCCTCTAATTTTCATAGATTCCAGGGAAAACAGTAAGCAAACCACTCTTCCTTGATGTGACCCTTGACAAGCTGCCTCTCACCCAGCACACATGGACTTGGTCATCATGTGCAACTACTCCCTTAGGATAAAAAATTGGTATGGACGTGAAGTAACAGAAATGTCTCATCAATACAAAAAATGCACGGGAGAAAAACAGAATGGCAATGGAATCTATCTTCTAGCACTCACTAGTCAAGCAACCAGTGGCATGAGGACAGGGAACTCCTTAAAAGCCTTAAAAAAGAACCTATTTATTTTTATTTTCAGGCATACCTATCTTATGTGGGGGTTAGGAACAAAGACTGCATTCTGCCTGCATCAGCTGAGATTTCCACCTTCTTCCACCACCAGGATTACATGATCAGATCTGACTTTTTGCCATGGTACTGGCTGGACATTGCTGGGGTTCTTTTTGATAATTTTAAGTGTAGTTTCTACCCAGTTAACTCCACTTTTGTGGAAATGGTAGCTATAGCCGAGAAAGAAGGTGAACGTGGATACTACCGTAAACATTATCAGACCTGGTCGGATTCAAATTAGAATGTGTAATGGAACTATTTTACACAGTTCACTTCTAATTCTAATTCTGACACAGATGGCACTTAAGGATTCCAGCCTTGGCAGATTTCTTCAAAGTTGGTGCCAAGGCCAGGATAATCCTTTCTAGCAATTTTCTCCTCAATTTTTGAGCCACCAACTTCCAAATAAAACAGAATTTCTTATCTGCTGCTCCCTTTCTACACCCATGCACTGAACAAGTTCTGACAAGACAGACCTTCAAATACTGAACCAAGTCACACCAAAAAGAGTCATTAATCCCTCCAAGGTACAACACTCATTTCTTAATCTTTATCTTCAGGTGTGTGTATCACAACAAAGAGAAAAATTAGTGATCCAATAAAAAGGAAATTAGAAAAAGGAAAAGTAAAAATATCTTCCTTGAGGTGGCTCTGACTCTCCAGCTCTTAAATCATGCCAAGTGTGGGATAATGAACAATGACTGTTTTTAAGGCCAGCATTAATGAACAATGGTTGTTTTTTAAAGCTAGCATCCACTACCAAAAGGAAGACGAGCCAAACTCAAACAGAGCAAAAACAGTGCAATGGACATGTGTGCATGTTTCCTTGCAATGGACACGCGTGCACATTTCCCTGCAATGGACATGTGTGCATGTTTCCTTGCAATAGACACCTGCATGTTTCCTTGCAATGGACATTGGTATGTTTCCTTACACAAAACCACTTTTGAGAAGTTCTTTAGACATAGCATTAGGCAAATAACCAACAGTGCCAGCTCTGAAGAGAATGGAGACAAACTCATGAAGAATAACCAACTGCAAATTTGCACTAGCCATTATGTGCTCTTCTCACACAAATCTTAATGTTATCAGAACAGACACATTACAGGAAAAGAAGATACACCAGAAATCTCATACCCTTAAAACAGACATTTTGTTAATTTATTCTTATACAGATGATGAAAGGTCTTCAAAGCTAACAAGAGCCCATTAACATAGGCTTTCATACAAGACAGGAAATAAGAATAAACACACATTTTAAAAAAAGTTTAAATTGCTGTTCAGGATCTAGACAAACACTCCCATCACTCCTACAGTAATAAGAGTTTGAATGTTGACAGAGCTTAGCATATCAATTATTAGTCCTTATAAACATCAGACAAAAAAACCCCTTGGCTTTTGTTGGGTTTATGTCTGTGTTAGTTTTTAAAGATTGCTCTTATAAGGCCTCATAAAAAGAAATTAAAATAATCAGACAAAGGATAAAAGAGGAGAGTATTCCAGTAAGGGTCTATTAACAACTTATTGTTTATCCCAGGTAAAAATGAAAGCCACACATTTGAGCAGAAAGTCTCACGAGTTCAAAATCATCGTTTTTAAGAACACTTCAGTTCAGTGAGTTAAGTCCACTTGGGAGATGCCTAATTTTACAGTTTTTAAAAATAATTAATTCAGAAGGAATACTACTTTTACTAATATTAAAGTCCTACACATTGAAATTTCAGATTAAGCCTCTGACAGATTTAATGTTTCCAACAGGCATGCAGTCATTCATCACTGCTCTGCACTTTGGCTTTCTGAGGACTGTACTCTGGAATTTCTGCAGATTGAATAGCTGGCACAGAGGATTCAAGATATAAGTAATACTATTTTCAGTGGTCCTTTAAAGAAAACCAGTGCATATCTCTCCAGACCTGAGAAAACTTACAATCTTCTCACATCATCTAAACAACAAAGAAAAGAAGTTTTCATGCATATTTCAGACTTTTAAAAAAAAAAAAAGTATCTTGCTCCATAATGCCATTCAAATACCTCCAAGCTATGCCTTCCCCACCAGCAACTGAGAAGAGGGCATATACTTCAAACACAAAAGATGCCACATAAAACACAACCCAAAAGTCATGAGAATTAAACATCAACAGGATGGAGAAAAGGCACCAGCTACTACTGTAGGCAATTAAAAGACAAAAAAAAATTAAAAAAAATCAAAACCAACCTACCAATCCAGTTATCCATCAGAGACTGCAGTTACTGCGGCTCTTACATGACTTGCAGCCTTTCTGGTCAAAGGCTGTCACAGGACACCTAAGCGGTAAGAATTTCACATTTCAAACTTGGAATACCTACCAGCAATTGCCAGTTTTCAAGAAGTACTGGGATACCTGTTTCACATTTCTCCATTTAAAAAAACAGAAACACAGTGAAGGCATTTGAGGTAAGATTTTTTTGTTAGCTTGTCCTACTCCTGTAAGTAAACTAACCTCTGATAATCTATCTCCTTTGCAGCAGGAAACAAAATGACTTTGTTAGAAGACCCCTTGCCCTGAACTCATCACCCAAGTTTCTACATATGAATTCTCCTCTAAGCTTACAGTATAATGATGGAGCTCCACAAGGCTAGAAGAAAGAACATTTCATAGGTATTATCACAATAGTCTGTGCATTTTCACCACTGACTAAGGGGAAGAAGCCCACCCAAACCAGTCCCCTCAGTGACTCTATGCAGTGGGAGTCTGAAGAGATGTGGCAGATCACTATTCTTTCTATTTGTGTGTGGGGCCAGCTTTTTATTTTTGTTTTGGGATTTTTTTCCCAGTGGAAGACATAACCCCTTATGGAAACTAGGCAACGTTTCAACCCATTTATCAAATTTCCCGCTGCTTCTATTTCTGAGTAAGTTTAAAAAATATTTTGTACACAGAAAATCAAATCTGTATCCAACAGAAATCATTAAATAAAATATGCTGACCTGCTACCAATTGCCAGATCTGATTTTAACATAGCACTTTGTTTAGCCTGGTCTCTTCTGCTCTTTCCAACATTTCCAGCACCGATACTATCTAAAAAGAAGCTAACAATGTTTCAGTGTTTCATTTGCTTTATTTTTACTTCCAACCTGGCACCCATACCTTCCAGAACACATGCATGACAATCAGTCCTGTGAAAATGCTTCCTGTAGTAATTTTAAGAGTGCTATGTGAAATACATACAGAAAAAAGGTAAGACCTTCTAGCAACTGTTCAAATGTCTCCGCTGGCTAACTTTCATTTAAAAAATCCATGTAGGCAAAAAGTAGGCTTTATATGCTGTGTACCAGTATCCCTGTTCTAAGCAGAACAAAGGAGAAGACACTGTACTCAGGTGAAAACACTAAAAAATCGCTTGTCTGATGCTCTACAAAGAAAAACCACTTGCTTACTAAAACTGGGCACAGCAGAAAAACTAGGAATCTCTCCAAAAAGTGTTACATAAAGCACTGTCACACTTTACGTCACCTCCACAGGGTTATTGCTATTGCTAATTGCTATTTTCCCCCCATTCCCCGGTGCGCAGGGATTAATGAGCTAAATGACACAGTTCTCGGATACGAGGGAACAGTAGAACCCCTCCCAAAGGACCGCTTCCCGGGTTGGACGCTTGCAGGGGAGGCTAGCGGGTGATGAGAAAGTCACCCTGCTCAGCTTAGCGTTCCAGCCGAACTCCGGCTCTGCCCCTGGGTCCCGTTCCGGCGGGCAGAGCGCTCACGCCCCGCGGCTCAACTCCCTCCACCCCACTCCCGGCCGCCGGCCCCGGCTCTCCCGGCCGCGGAGCAGCGGCACTCGGCGGGACCCCGCCGAAGCGGGGCTGGAGCCAGCGCGCAGCGGGAGCGCAGCCCGGCCGGAGCAGAGGAGAGGGCGTGCGGCGCTGAGCCAGCGAGCGGAGCGGAGCAACCTCTGTCGGCCGGGGGGACGTGCCCTTTTGTGGCAGGAAGCGACACGCGCCCCTCCGCCTGAGCATCCCTTCAATTCCGGATCTGATGGGGATTAAAATCCAGCAGATAAAACTGGCAGCCCGGCCTTCTGGACTCGGGTGCCCCCTCCCCAGGCTGCTGGGAGACACTCACCGATTGTTTCTTGCCCTCCCCCGCCCCTCGTCTCCAAAAGCAGCAGAGACTCGACAAGAAGACACTTACCTTCCTCGGGTGGTTCCCGGCCCGCCGGGACGGGCGCTCAGCGCCCGCCGCTCCCCGCAGGTCCTTCCCCCTCCTCCGCTCCAGGCGGGCAGCTCCAGCTCCGTCCCTGCAGCCCGGCGTTCCGGAGCTGTCAGCCAGCGGGTCCCAGCTGGGACGGCAGCAGCAGTTCCACTCTCCCAGGGACGAGGAGCCGCTAACGCTGGGAGGAGAAGGAGGGCGGTGGGGAGGCCCCGACTCTTCCCGGGATGCGCTGCCGAGGTGGCCGCCTCCTCCGCCGCCCAGCTCAGCTGTCTCCGGGGCCTGTCCGCCCCGCGGTGTCTCGAGGTGCAGCCCGGCCGAGTCCGTCCGTCCCGCACGCCTTCCCCCGCCCCTCTCCCCGGCGGCGAACCGCGAGGCGCACAGGCCCCGCCGGCGGCCAGGAGGACCCGGGGGCGACGGGGGATTCCGGCCCAGCCTCCTGCCCTCTCCCCGGGGCCTGGTGCACACTCTCCGCGGGGAGAGGAGGCCCTGCCCCGGCCTGGCGATCAGCTCCGGGAAGGTCACGGGCACCGCGGAGCCGAGCACAGTGAGGCTCCCTCCGGCACCGCCGTGGTCGCTGCTACTGCTGCCGGCCCGGCGTCAGCGACCGCTGGGTGCCGCGCTCCGACCGGGTTCCCGCGGTGCCCGTGCCTGGAGACCGCCTCCGACTCTGAGTGCCAGGCTGCCCCTTCCTTCCTTCCTCGCCTCCCGCCCCTTCCCCGCTGTCAGCCTTCCCCCGCCGGCTCCCTCCGGCGCCCGCTGCCAGGCTGCCCCCTACGGGTGCCGGGGCCGCAGCTGCCCGCCCCGCAGGCCGAGGCAGAGCCGGGGACGGCCGCCGCAGCCGCAGCCGCAGCC
>VYXD01000329.1:176740-193253 GCA_013397195.1 Hylia prasina | reverse complement strand
GGCCCCGCGCCCGCCGCCTGCTAGGCGGTCCCGGGCGCCGCCCGGCGCGGGTGAGTGCGGGGAAGGCGCGGGGCGGCCCGGCCCCCGCCTCGGGCGCCGGCAGCGGTGGAAGACCCAACTCCGAGCGCCGGTACCGCGTCAGGCCTGAGTAAATATGACGGCTTCTGGCTTACATGTGGCGGAGCGTGTTCCTGCGATGTGTCCCTGCATGCTGGCAGCTGCTGAGAGTCAAGTGATAAGCGCACCTTTTGTTATTTCTTTTTTTTTCCCCGTGCGCATAGAGCAACCATCAGCGCCTTTTTTTTAAATTTTAATTCATAATTTTACTTCATTAGCGGTGTAAAATGGATTTTTGCAATACATCAGCATTCTGAGAGGACTGTATGATAACTTCTGTGTGTGGCTGTCGAGGGTGCCTGAAATTCCAAGAGAAATATGCAAGGAGAACAGAAATGAACAAATGTGCGTACAATCCGATTTTAGAAAGGCATTGATCCATTCTTAGAATGGAAGATGAAGCAAAGTATACGTGTGCTTTGAGTAACCATGTAAATAAAAGTATGAGTAATTGGGTTAGTAATCAGGATTTAACTGCTTTCTTCTAGAAGGATTAGGGAATAGTTTAAGAGAAAAGTGTTGTTCTTTAAAAGATATCATGAATGCTAATTTCTCTCATTACATCGACTACTTGAATGCTGTAACTCATGCAGAAGTTTCTTTATTGGGCAGAAGTTGTGTTTTGCAATATAGTGTACCAAATATTGTGAACTCTGGAACAGGTTATTCATAGCAAGATTGTATTTGGAAGACTTGATTAAGGTATTGGTTCATCAAGCTTATTATTCTATGAGCAGCAGCGTCCTTTTCCTGATGCTTTAGTCAAGAGTGGTATCAGATGAACTGAAGTAAATCATTATATTGGACTGATATCACATAAGTGTTAGTAAATGAAAATTTTGACATACTGTGATCACTAGGAGAGCATTTTGCAGGGAAAAAATACAAAAAAAAACCCAAAACAAAACAAAAAAAAAGCTCTGCTTATCTGTAAAAATAATTTAGTTCTGGTAGGAAGGATTTTCTGGAATAGCTGTGGTAACACAGAGATTGCTGTCTATGTGCTTATTTTCCTGAGCAAAATCAAAGCCAGAAGTGAGCTATACTGAACTGGCTAATTCTCCCTTTCTCTAAGGGAGAAAAGGCTCTAAAGGATCAGCCTTGAAAAAATAATGTTCTCTTGCACTATGGGAGGATTATAACTGCTTTGGTGACAGTCTCCATGAATGAATTTCTTGAGATATATGGGCGACGAAGCGGGACGGTGTGTACAGCTTCATTATTTAGAAAACCAGGTTGTCCATTCTCTGTTACTAGAATTTTCAGCAGTTCCATAGTTTCCAGCTTAATGCTGTGTCTTCAAGACTACTAACTTGCCAGAGTCTGATCCTACAAAATCTTGAACAATTTCTGGAGGTTCTTAATGTTCTTATCTTCTGTTTAGAGCAGGGAACTCTCAGCAGCCACAAAAATTCAAGAGCAGCATGGATTATTAGGATTGTCTAATATGCCACTGTACATGACAAATGATGGAACTTCATACTGGGACAAAATGTCTTACTTTAAATTGCTCTCTATCTGTCACGGTGACCTACTCACAAAAGGACAACAGTTGTCCAAACCCAGAGCAATGTTTGTCAGGGGCTGAGAATGCTTACCACAAGATTACAAAACCTAATAGGGACAGGAGGAATGACTACCTATGAAGACAGAGTTTTTCAGAAATTATCTTTATAAGCAAGTAATCTTTTTCATAGTCACAATAAAATTGCTTTATCAGTCTTTGTCCTTGAAAATCCTGAAGTGGCAATTGCTTTGGACATAGAGTAAACAAGCAATGCAGAAGTATACTTATGCCAAGGACAGGTAGAAAAAATTAGATGCAAATATTTGCACTTCAGATTTCATTCAGCCAGGAGGAAGGTTTCTCTAGAAACTACACAGGTTCTAGAGTGAGATATCTATTTGCATTTTAGAGAAAACAAACCCCAAGAAAGCAAAACCTATAGTAATGTCGAGCGTATAGGTTTTTGTTAATTATCATTTAATTAGGTCAAAGACCTCAAAGCTTTAATTGTCCTATTATTTAAAAATTTTGTAAACCAGATGTTTAATTTTTTAATAGAAACATGTCAATTTTGAGATGGTGTTAAAGGATTGATTTGTAGTGATATTAAATTATAATGTGAGTATTTGGTCTCATTTTTTCCTTACTGGAATAAGAGATAAAAGGCATAACAGTTCAGAACTCCAAACAGATTATGATGTTTTCATTACGCAAGAACATCAGTAAATAAAATTGTAATAAGTCTGTTCATGAGACCCTACACACAAATTATCTGTTTTTTGATTAAAGGAATAAAATTACTTTCAGTCTTACCATTTTGTGTGAAAGGGATGTGTAAGGCCCGCAAGTATTCAAACTTATAAGAGTGCATGAAGTTCATCTCCCATTTAACACCAATGAAGTCCTTTTTACATTCTTACAGTTGCTTCATTGTTCTAGCTGAATTCAACCACTATGAGGTCTTTTGAGAAAAAAAGACAGTGCTTTGTTCAAGAGGCGACTGAGAAGTGCATTACTACTTTAAATAGTGCATTATGTGCCAGTTGAAATAGAAGCTAAAATATTCCTGAAAACCAGGGTTTTATGTCCCCATTCCTACATACTCCCTCCTGTGGCTAATCAGCATTTTGAATACCTAGTGAGGTAGATGCTGCTGTGTCATAGTCAAGATATGGGATATGCACAGACAAAGCAAAGTTCTCTATTGCATTCTCTTATGTGGAGTTGATGAAATAGCTGCTTTTCATAAAATCAGCCATTCAGGGTGATCTCACAGCAAACAGAAAGTGAGGTGTGATTTAGCAGGCTGGCTGGATTGTGCTAACTGATCCACAGGAAGTTGTGACTCCGTGAATTGCTTCTGTTCTAAATGCTAATATTGCACAACTTACTGATAGTATCAGAGCCTGGAGAGCAAGACCAAAAGTCTGAAGCAAGTCCTAACCCTTGAGATCTTGTTACCATCTGCTGCTGCAATGAGTACAGCACTGCTGTACTGGTACTACTGCCTGGCACGCTTTGTAGTAGGAGAAGGCATTTAGATAAAAGTGAAACTTAATCTACTCCAGAAAAATAAATTCCCAGTTCTTGAGCATGAAGTACAAGTTGCGTTACATATGCTGTCCACAATGGGCAGTAAATTAAAATTTAATGGAGATTTTCCTGTGCATGTTACAGAAAACAAAAAAATAAAATCAACAAAACCCAAGAAAGAGCAAGATTCAGATTGCTTGGGATGATAGAAACTGAAAACAAAATAAAGACTGGTAAACCAAATGCCTTTAAATAACCAGAAAGCGCCATGAAAACCTAAAACTTTAAGAATGCAATGGAAATTTAGTTCTTAATTCAGAAATTACTTCTCTTATACCAAAACAGAGTTCAGACAATAGTTTGGATTAGAAAAAGTTAACACACATTGTTCTGCGTTAATTTCATTTTCGCATTGGTTTCACCCAGATTTCAGTTGTACTTCCAGTTGTAAAAAGGTAAACACCCATAATTAGAGGCTTACACAGTGTTATGCCTTATAAGAAAAATATTGTGAAGGAAATATATTTGTTTATATTTCTGACAGAACTCTCTGTGTACTTTTCTTTCATTGTTGCCATTTACTGCTCTCAATTTGTTGTGATTCAGTCATTTAGGGAAGAGTTGGGGGGTTTTGTTCTTTTGGTTGGTCTTTTTTAAGAATTAGTCGTTTTAAACCAATAAAAGCTAGTGAAGATATGCAGAACAAATATGATGCAACTTTAATTCTATGAAGATAATTTTATTTTAGGTTGATAGTACTTTAAGTTTTGACCTACTGTGGTCAAGACAATCTCGTGTTTCTACTTACAGAAATACTTGATTACTATTTTGATAATATGATGTGCATAACTTAGAAAATACTTGATTTCATACATGATTTTTTTTCACATTTTTTTAAATGTAAAGTAATCCTAACCCCTATGCTATTTGCAGCAAAATTCTGGATAATTTACAGTACGGTAACTGCTCTTTGTTAACATGTATCATTGCCTTTACAGAATCCTCTGGGAAGGAAAACTAGCAACTGGACAAACTTTAAAATAATTTTAAATTTCACTGGCTAGGAAGGGGAAACTGACCCAAGCATTCTTAAGCCTAAATCAAGGTATGTCAAAGTCAGTAGAGCAGCAGCATTGATTTCAATGCTGTTTGGGCTGAATTATCCTTGATGTCCTAGTCTGTGTTCAGGGAAAACATATATACACGCACACTTTTATGAGGTTCTTTTTTAATAATTGTTTCTATTTGAGTGCTTCACCTCATTGCCAAGCAAACAGTGGATCTAGTGTCTCTTCCTTATTACTGTTTCCTTTGTTACACTTGGCCATTTATTGCCCTGCACTGTGAATGCTGAGACTATGAAAAGCCTTAACTGAATTGTAGCCATGTATAATTAATATCTGCCAGCCTTTCTAGAAATATTAAAGCACAGGATGTATTATTCCTCCAGTCTTAGCCTTACACATTTAAATTTTAATTCATCTAAAGACACCTTTCACTATTTGGTGACAAAAAGGATACTCTACTTGATCACAACAAGACCTTTTTTTCCATACGGAAGGTTTAATTGTGTCCAGAACATCTTCATTAACTTCTGAAGGTGTAACCAATATAGGCCTCCCCAGAGCCAAGATGCTAATTAGAAAAAAAACTGGCCTTACAGTAGTTTGAAGAGTGGTGTCTTTTTTTTTAAGAGAGCAGAAGGCTCATTCTGTCATTGACAGAGTGTTTCTTCCAGAATGTAGGAATAACTGCCAGCTATATGAACTCAGAGAATACCTATGAGAAAAGAATTATTCCCACAATGAAACAACCTCCTCAGACAACCAACAATAGTGAGCCTGATAATGACTATGTAAATAATGTTAAAGATATCCATTCAAGATCCGTGCAGTTCAAGCCATGTCCTTTATGACCAACACTGTGTGTCAGCTCCAAGGTCCCTGACTCAGTGGGGTGGGCATGTTTGGAGATTGCCTTATGAATGCTTGGATTGCTTCCTCAGGTACCCAGATTGTCAGTAGTAACACACCTGGCCCTTGTCACATTTACGCTGATTTTATATTAAAGATGTTTTAAGTCTGACCAAAAAGAAATCTATACAGGACTAAAGAGTAAGTGTAAATACAAAATGTAAATTAAATTAAAATAGATGGATGAATAATAAAAAACATAGATCCTATTACAAATTGAAGCATGATATCAAGACTTCTTAATATAATTTGAAATTTTGTATTGATGGTCAGGCCGTTAGAATCTGTATGAAAAAGTACCTGGATTGAAAACAGGTACTAAGGGAAAAGAAATTACTCCCGACCTTTTTGTAAGGATCACTACCTAATGTACCATATTGGAAAGTTTTTGGCCAAGAATAAAAGACAGTAATTATCAGTGAAACCCTAGAACTTCCATATTTTTCCCCATGAATGTTGTGTTTTAAGTATTTTCTAGGAGGATTTCTCTAGAAAGCAAAAGTGCATTATAGCTGCTATTTTCCAGTGAGTAGAGAGTAAAATAAACCCCAGATCCTGACTAATGACTCAGACTTATTTGCTTTTTGGCCATTGCAACAGAAAGAATGCCCAGAATTAAAGTTTTCTGGTAATTTAACCAAACTGGTAGAAGAAAGTCCACTTTCATGTCCTTGTCAGACAAAACACAAGGAAATGTATGTACATGTTTCCAAATATAAACAGGGAGCATAGTCCGAACAGCTAACATGAACTTATTTAAGTGGCCACAAGTGGTTGTGTATCTTAGAAATGTACTGTGAATAAACTAAAATGTTCTTTTGCTGGGGATGAGATGTAACTGTGAGCTTCATCCTGCTATCTGTGCAGGACTGTCAGTGCTAAAGAAAGTTTAACTTTCTTTCTTCCTGTGTTCTTGCTGATGTTTCAGAAGTTGTGAGTGTGATCTGGACTTGCTACATTGCCAAAGGAATAGGACGGGTCACCCCATCTCAAGTAACAAGGATAATCCTCCTCAGACTCAACAGCAGTTACAGGGAAGTTGATGCTAAGGTCAGGCAACAAGGCAAGACCAATACTAGTGCCAGTGAACCTGTCAACATTAAACACCTCTTTTTCAGAGCAGTACTTCAACGCTTCAATACTCTGTGCTTCAGATTGTATCTTGACATGGTAGGGGGTTTTCCTTTCATTTGGGTGAAGCTAAAGCTGTCAGACGTAGTAGAGGCCAAGCAGACAAGGCCAGAAAAAGGACAGACTTCCAGAGTCTGAAGGTGACATGGAAGGAATCTAGCATCAAACACAAAAAATGCCCAAGAAATTTAAGATACTTTTCACTCCATGCACGTACTTGGCTTTTTGTGCTTGGCAGCCACACAGGTGCTACTACTTCTGAAGTTGCAGTCTCCATCAGATTGTGTACTGAGAAAAGGAATATGCTTTTACTTACACCATGGATGGTGTCAGAATTCACAGTTCTGGCATCACCTAAAAGAAATGACCAGACCAGGCAAATTTTCCAGTGAAATCAGCACGTTTGTGTTCATTAAGGAGAGAATTTCATCTGCAGAGAAAATAATTTTAAACAACACTTTTCCAACCAACATGCAAGAACTTGGTGCTGGAATCAAAAAACTAGCCTGGCATTGTGCCCTTTGCCCATTTTGAAAATATTTCCAGGTGTGCTACTTTATTGTTTGTATGTCAGCTTGACCTTACAACAGTTCCAGTGAGAGGTTATAACTTGAGGAATTTCTCCATTACCAGACTTGATGCTTTTTGAAACTTTTGCCCACCTTCTTCCGCTCAGCATAACCGGGTGTAAAATAGATGCAGCCAAGACCATCAGGAGGAGGAACTGTATTTCCTTGACTTCCCCCAGATCTAGATGAAAAAGGAGCCACTCCTTTCTAGATCTGGGAGTACAGTGATAGCTTAGGGCAATCACTCATCTTCATTTTTACCCCATTTTTATCAATTAGCTCTTTGAAAGGAAGAATTCATGCAAGTCCTCTTCCTGCACTATTATCTGTGATAAGTTTGAGAGATGTTGGGAAATTTACTGCTGGGTGATTGGCAGCTGGAGCCTCAGAACTGGTGATGGTTTATAAATTCTGCTAGGGAACAATGATACCAGTCTGGGAGCATTAAAAAAATAATTTTACTTAACTGAGCCTTTAGAAATCTATATGTGCTTAGTAGAGAGTTGATAAAAGGGAACAGCTCCATCCTTAAAGAATCTATTCCCATAAAGTAAGCTCAGACCTCTGCTTCTTTTTTGACTAAGACAGCAGCCACAAAAGCTCACTATACTTAGAATCCTTACCAGGCCTTGTATTTGCTGATCCCTGACAGCAAATGATTTTTAAAAAATATTCTCTTCACCACTGCAAGAGAAAAACTGAGGTTTTTCTGAAATGGTTATCCCTCTCTAATCAAGCCTATATAGTCATGGATACTGGAATTAACAATGGTGAATTTATTTCTTCAATAGGAGACAGAAAGAGAAGAAAAGAGGTTTGATGGGGTCTTGGGATACAAGATGAAAAGCAGGATTATCTGGGTGAAGAAATCAGATGTTGCTAAGATAGAAGTGGATACCTAAGAGTGCTGTGAAGTCAGTACCTGGTCTTTTTGTGCATCAAATAAATTTAGGGTCTGGTAGAATCACTCTGTCATCATGTAATTAATAATTATGTTACAATCTGAAAAAGGGATATCAAAATCTGTTTGCATGTGTGAACTTAGTGGTCATTTCCTAGTTTTGTATACTTGCGTTTGCAACCGCAGCAGCTCTCTAGGTTCTCTAGGTAGCTTTGGTGTGTAAGGCTGGATATTACAGGAATGGGGAAGATGGGAGTCTTAATAAAGATTCTGTTGCTTCAAGCTTGTACTGACTGCATTGCTCACAAGTGCCTCTATAAACAGGAAGCTATTTTTCATAGTTTCTTTCTAAAGATGACACCTATGGTAAAAAAAAAAAATCCCAAATCCTCCTAATAGGCACAAGTAAAAGTCAGATGCCATCATTGAAGGTCTCAGAATATTGTGACAGTACAAACTGGTTTTATTTGTTGTAGGCTACAGTTAGAATAGAATTCTACCATCAGATTTGGGGTTTGATCCCTGAAATAATACAACAGATATTCTCCCTTGTAAGCATTTTTTAAGGAACCATGGCATTAATAAATGACATTTTTTGAAGAATATTTTGATAGAATTGGTGTAACAGGGCGTTAGCAGAAAGACAATCCTAGCCACGAGCATTGACGTGGTAAAGGCTTAGATGCAAATGACACCTGCATGGCAAATTGGATGCTGGAAGACAGAGCTGTTACTGCTTAACTTCATCCACCTGCCCCATTACGTCAGTAGATCAGCTGTTATATGTTCCAGTAATCAGGTGCACATAATGATTCATTTGATAATCTCTCTACTGTTGAGCAGATTTAGGCTCAGAACAAAGAAAGTTTTTGCCTACTTATCCTGTAACTGATAACAGAATGTCCATAACAGAACAATTTAGGCTGGTGTCGGGGTTTAGTGTTTGCAATTTTATATATGACTAGGAGAGTTCAAAAAGCAAAACAGGCTTACCTTAAAATTACAAAAGATGATTTATTTACAGGCATTAAGAAAATAAGAAAAAAATAAACCTAAATAAACAACAAATGAACCTTTCAGACCATACTTCTCTCCCCCCACAAGTATTCACTTTCCTACACACAACATGAAGAAAGACAAAACCTGAAACTTCCATCAGTTTTACCATACAAAAATAATCTTCCATCAGTTCTTTAGGAAAGGAGTCTTTTTGAGTCCCATGGAGACATGGTCACAGGAGGAGCAGTCCTCGGGTGGCTTTTATGCCACACATCTGCAGCCTCCTGAAAAGAGCCTTTGCCCAAGCATGGCCGGGGCCACTCCCTGGCAGGGACAGCGGCTCCCTGGGGCCTGGCCAGGCCCGGCCCAGCCCCTCACAGCAGCCACCGTGAGCTGTTACCGGATCGCTCGCCAGGAGAGAAAGAGGGCGGCTGCTCCGCCTTCTCAGCTTTTATAGGGTATTAACATAAGTGGCATCCTGTTTTCTCAGTGGTTAAACTACCTGCCAACAGCCAAGAACTGGCCTCTGATAGGTGTTCAAATTTCCAAAGGAAATTTAGGTCCTGGCAGGGTAACACTCCACACCCTCCTTCAAGCTAAAACCAAACCATGTCAACCCATAACAGCTGGAAAAATCCCTAAATAGCAAACTTCAGTTGACAGAATGTGAAATCCAGCAGAGGTGCAAGCAGAGAATGCTGTCTTAAGACATCAGAAGTCTGATTTTAAAGAGGAATTATACCAGCTGAATTAATATTATGTTCCACTTGATTTTCTAGACCTATTCCTTCTGCTAGGAAAGTAGGCAGCCTTTTGGAAAATATTGAGTTTCCTCTGCTGCAAACAATAGCCTCAGAAGAAGGACATGCTTGAAGCTATTTGTCACAAAATGTTTAGGTTGGTGTCTTGCGTTATGGAACCAAAAATGTGTATTCTATTTTCATCTGCTGAAAGCAGTTGGGGAAATGTTTTCTTTATCTCTTGTTACTCTGGGGGGAGGGGGCGGATGCCTTTCTGATAACGGTTCAGCTATTAAAACCAGGTGGGGTACTGTTTCTTATCTCTTTCACCACCCATCCTCCCTCCAGGGGGATATTTTCTGCTAATGGGCCATTAAGGCTCACCAATGACATGACACATTTACATCATCCCATTGCGAGATGTTCCACCCAGTGGTGGGGGCTGCAGGGTCCCTGCCTAGATAAAAACTGAGACTCAGAACACCAGGCATCCTGCTTTCCACTGGATTCCAGAGGTAGATCAGACTCATCTCACCATCACTGGACCCTTCTTCAACGGGATCATCTACTCCAACAGAGCCACATCTGTTTCTCCAGGAGGACTGCTTCCAAACACCCTGACCAACAGGGTGTCAGGTTGTGTCCCTGACTCTGTCAGGGTTTTTCTGGGTTTTTTGTTTGTTTGTTGTTTACTTGTCTTTTTTTTTTTTGTACTATTACATTTGTATTTCTAACATTCCTAGTAAAAGAACTGTTATTCCTATATCTTTGCCTGAAAGCCCTTAATTGCAAAATTATAATAATTTGGAGGGAGGGGGGTTAACATTCTCCATTCTAAGGAAACTCCAATTTTCCCTAGTGGATACCAGTCTTCTAAACCAAGAAAGTCGGCCAGAGAGCTTGAGACTTTACAAATATGTCTCAAATGGAGTTTAAGTGCAATAGAGTTTCTGCATACGCATACATCTCTGATATAACTGATGCTTAACATGCTTTTTCAAAGGCATCCTTTGAAGAAAATTTCAGTAGACTTGTCTCCAGCCTGTCCACACGGTAGTTGTGCAGATCCACACCAAGTTTAGTGAGAAAATGACACTCTTAACATTGGACTGATCAACATTCGTTAAATGATAGGATAGCACAACAAAGTCAGTATCACCACAACTCTGTACATTCCAGTTAATTTTGATGCAAACACGTAGATACTTTTTTTTTTTTTTTTTTTTTAATTTCTTCTTTCTCCCTTGCATTTGTAAGCCCTGGGTTACCAGCCTTTCTCTGGAGACTGAAGAAGCTTGTCTGGAAATGTTATGTCAGTTTGTTAGCAGGCCTGTTTGTTTTCGGAGTCTGAAAGCGATATTCTTTCCATATACATGTGTGTCGTTTCACCAGGGACAGAAAGATATGGGTGAAGTAGGAAGAGCAAATGCAGGAGGACAAGTAGAAATTACTAAACTCCAATACTAAAAATATCCTGTCCCCACCACTTTAAATTCACACCCACTCCTCAGAGAAGGTAAGAGAAAAAGGAAAATTTCCATCTGCAGCTTTTGAAACTTCATTTGTCTCCTGAGAACTGAGCACTAGATCTTCAGCTGGTAGTGCTGAAACCTTACCATGTTTCTGAAGGATCCATTCTTCAACACCAGACTGCCAACTTGTGTGTCAAAATTCCATATGACCCTCAGCAGTACTTGAGGACAAGCAACAACAATTGCCTGCGTATCGCACATGATATTGTCAGCCTGACAAGGCTAAGCTGGGTAGTAGAATAAAGCATTTTACAGTTGGGTATAATGTACAGTTCATTCCTTAGCCTCTTCCTGTAGCAACTCTGACTGTTTCCAGCACTGTCTCTGGTACCGTTGCTCAAAACTATTGCTTTCCTGATACCTAGACACTAGTTCCTAATGAAGCACATCAGCAGTACATTGGCTCTTTAAAACTGGGGGATAACCATCTCCAAGCAAACCAGACACCAGAAATAACACTGCAGTGTGGACTTGGGCTGGGCAGTGAGCAAAGAGAATGGAATCAAAGACCTGCATCATACACTTACAAAGTTTAGGTGAAATGAACACAACTGTACACCAGGCTGGAATGTAATTGCTGGAAATGTGGGCACAAAGGTCTTTTTGCCTGGCTAAGACTGTTAATGAGAAAAATTACATCACTTCTAATTGGTATGCCTGTTAAAAGCGGTGCCCCAAACAAATGGAAATCAGATAGCATCCTGAACAGGCTGTGTAAAATAAGTCCCAATGAGCAGAACTTAGAGGAAAGAAACTTGCTGGTTCTGAAATAACTCTGAAAATAATCTCAAATAGATTCTTTATACTTTCATATTTTTTGTGATGTCAAGCTGAAAGAGCTCAGAAATTTTCCAGAGCTTGTTGCAAATGCTATGACTCAGTGGAGACTCTTTGGGACAAGACTGAAGATCCCATCTCCAGCCTCAGTGAGTCACCAAAGGCTATGGGTGCTGAGACCACAGCTCTGGAAAAGCTATACAGGTATGCTGAGAACTGCATATTGTCAGTTTTCACAGGGAAATCAAGAAGGTTTTTACGGGATTATGTAAACCTTTGCCACAGAGTAGCACCATGTGTGGACCAGGTGAGCTGTGGCGCAGCAGGCTGCTTTTTCTATACCAGGGCCATGGAAAACCAGCTGTGATTGCAGCTATCACCACTGAGAGAACAGTCAGGATGAATAGAATTAAACAGTCTGAAACAATTATCGCATAAGAAATTGTTCCAGAGGGAATCAAAAGGTGCAGTAGTAAAATAGAACTAGTTAGGTGGAAGCTACTCCTGCTGTTATGAAGACATTGATTGGGAAATAATTCTGAGGTAGTAGTCTCATACGATACAGCAGTAATTTTCCGGTTGACACATTTTCTTCAGAGGAAGAAAATCAGCCTGACTTCCGTACTTCTGTAGTTATAGGAATTCCTTTTCCAAATTTCTCATCTATTCATATATTTCCAGATTCCCTTGATTTTTTACAAGCAGTTATTCATGGCTGCAAGTGCAAACATCTGGTCAGTGGGAGGGAGTAAAAGGTAGCTAGAATAAAGAACAGTTTTCTGGAGCACAGACAAATCACTGAAGAACTTTGCTGCTTATTTCTTGTTTTCTTCCTTTTTTTTTTTTTTTCCTTTTATGGCTTGCGTTGGTGGGATTTACAGTCTAAAAGCTAACTCATTGTTAATGCTGGTTCTCATGTGGGAATAGACACATTGAAATGCTCATACCCTTGTAGGCACCGAAATTCAGGAAGCCTTTTTTTAACACTGCTATTCTAAAAAAAGCATAGGGAATGCCCATAAGAGGATCTTTTCCTTCAGCAAAAAGACACAACCTGATTAGAACATTACATAATCTTAATATATCTTTGGTATCTAATGCAGAACTCAACCCCCAAGGTGCTGGTGAGAACAGCATGCTGGAAAATTGAAAATTGCCAGTCTGGTGACTTTTTCATGGTTTGCCTGGAACTGATGGCAATAGCAAGATGAGAAGAAACACATGAGAGGAAAAGAAGGATGGCTGCCAACAGTAAAAGTCACTGTTGCTCTTTCCTCTTCAGCTGAGACAAGAAGTCAATGCTCTAGTCATAAGCAGGAACAGGTTGGTGGAGGATTAAGGAGCAGTGACAGATACCTGGACTCTTGACCTGTAAATCAGCCCTCAGGAGCACTGTAATGGCTGAAGCAACAATATCAAGTCCTGACCCCTCTATCTGACAAACACAACTGTAGGGACAGCTGAGAACATGCTTTGTTGAGGTAGAAGCAGCAATACTGAAAGCATTCATTGCCTTAGCAACTAGGACAACCTCTTCTTTAATTAGCACATCACAGTCTGAACTTTGCTAATAGAGCCTGCCTACACTGCATGCTAACCACGGGTTAGATAATCTCGCGCTTGCCAACACAGGCAGCCTACCACGCTTCTGCTTCCTGACATTCTCCACATGAGCACTCTGTTCTCAGGTCCCACATCTGCAGGCAGGCTGTGGGTGGTGTTACTGTATGATACATCCTTGTGGTTTCTCACCCTGGACTCATGATCTCCTATGCCATCACATACTTGTCTGGGCTGGCAGGCACAGGGTGCTGTGGAACAGCTTCTGTGTGCCCTCTTAGGATTTGGGAGGTTACTGTCTATGACAAAGGAATTATTTTCTGGCATTAGCCTAGCAGATATGGCAGAGAAATAAGCTAGCTACCTCACTGCCCAAGCAACCCCCTTTGGCCTATCCTCCCCAACTCATCTCCCTGCCACACTCTTCTGGACCTTCTTCACCAATGGCATTACTGATGACTATGTGAAATCTCCAAGATCCAGTGGCACCAGCAATTATGGAAGACACTTTTCCAGAAGATATGCCATATAGGCTTGTAGTGCAGTTATTCTCTGTTCCTTGCCCAAATTTGCAGGGGAAAAAACTTATTAAAAACCTGATCAAGAAAAAATAGATATCTGGATGAAAGCAAGCGGGAGGGGGGGGAAGTACGGTTTAGAAAGTCATTTTCATTGTTCTAACTACAGCTCATTGAAATTTGTATCAGCATAGCAACAGTAGCACTAAGTTTAGATCAAAAAGCAAAATTGGTCACATATTCTGGGCTGAATTCTGTACTGTCACTGGCATTAGAGAGGTAGGGCCCAAAGCTAGCATGGACAGGTGTATAGGGAATCTTGCCAAAGTGCTAGAACAAATCACGTTCTGAGACAACAGGTCTCACAAAGTGGGAAAAATACAGCATTCAACAGAGGAGAAAACTAAATTTTGATTGTTTTCAATGCTTTATTGAATAACACTATGAACTAAGGAAGCAAACTCTTCTCTTTTTTCTCCTGTTATATTGAATTAACCCTAGGAATTAGGGAAAAAACACAAGATCACACGCTGAGTTTGGAACGCCTGCTCAGCAAAACAGGGAATGACACTGTGACTACTTGTGGGATCACCTTCAGTATACTTTCACCCACGGTGTCTGTAAAACTGCATGACAAGATGTTTCTTAATTACAGTATTTGCATGTTAAAAATGTTGAAGGAGTGCTTTTCACAATAAAGTAGGTATAGTTTCTGTAGGTACTTGTTTAGTGTTTTGGTGTGATTTGTTTTGTTTGTTTTTAATGTTGAACAAGATGAGAAGAAAGAGAAAGCTACTGCCATCCTACAAAAGTAGAGATACCTATTCAAGATGCCAGATAATCCTTATAAATGTACACTTTTAGAAGCAAGAAATTGCACCTCAAAAATCAGTAAATTGTCTGAGTGCACATGCATACCATACAGGATAAAATATCAAGCTTGCATTCTCAAATATGGCTAATGCTTGGAATGCTGACAAGAAGATGCTTTTCTTCTGTTCTTTAAAAATGTCAGACTTTTAACAGATCGTTTCCCCAACAGAATCAGAGATTCAGAGAAGTGTCATGATCAAAGACACACACCATGCTTCTGAAGAGGAATTCAGGAAATGCAAGTTCAGCTAGTATAAGAAACTATTACCTCTTTGCTCTGGTTATGTGCATCTTTAAATTAGCCATTAGATAATTCTGCCACTTCACTGAACTTTCTGCATTGAAGATATTTATTCTTCCTTGTCCAGAAGGAATGGCTTTAGTGGTAGTTACGGAAATAAAAGACATAATAAAGCTCCCATGCAAGTCTTGTTTTTTATATTTTCTTATTTGACTATAAAAGTGATATTCCCAAAGGTGTGGGGTCAGGGATATTTTAAAACTGCTTATGAGCATCACCCATTGCTATCTTAATTAAATACTAGTGATTTAGTCATTACAAAAGACTTTGTTCCATTACAAAATTCTTTCCTAGTGTGTGGAGGCATAAAAAGAGAGTGTAATGTTAACTGCATAAACTATTTCTGTAGAATAGAAATAGTGAAGTTAACTTCCTCTTGTGAAGTATTTTGAGATCTGCGCATGGAATGTGCAGTAGGGGCAGGTGATTTCATTATTACCCTGTCTTGGTTTGGAAAGACAGGTGTCTGCTAGGGAAGGCAGGAGCCTCCCTTGGGATGGAGAATGTAAACCACCTCCCTCCAAATTATTATAATTTTGAAATTAAAGGGCTCTCAGGCAAAGATATGGGAATAGGAAAAGCAGTTCTTTACTATGAAAATTAAAAGAAAAATGTAGTAGTACAAAAAATAGCAAACAAACAAACAAAAAAGAAAACACTGACAGAGTCAAAACACAACTTGACACCCTGTTGGTCAGGGTGTTGGTAGCAGTCCAATTAAGTCCTCCTGGAGTGACAGATGTGGTTCTGTTGAAGCAACGATCCTGTAGAAGGGTGTCAGTTTCTCCTTTGAAGGTCCAGTGGTGGTGAGATGGGTCCCATCTTCCTCTGGGAATCCAGTGGAAAGAGGCTGCTCTGGTGTTTTGATGCTCAGATTTTTATCTATGTAGGAATGCTTGGCTCCTCCCCTTGGGTGGAGCATCTCACAATGGGATGATGTAATTTTATCAGTCATGCAGTGAAACTCAATGGCCTGTTAACAGAAGATATCCCCCTGGAAGGAGGATGGGTAATGGAAGAGATAAAGAAACACTACCTTACCTGGTTTTAACAGGTGGTAATAGAATACATACTTTTGGTTACATCTTGCATTGCAACCTAAGACATACTCCAAAAGCTTCTTGCTCTTCTCTGCACTGGCAGATACTTGCTCAAGCAATTAAGATATGGGATGCTATCAATTTAAAGTGTTCCTTCCTTTAGCTGGAATAGTAATAGGACCTTGGAAACCACATAATAAAATTACTTTTCAAATGAAATCTGATGTACTTGAACGCTGCCACCTGTTTTTATGCACAGATCCCTCCACCTATGTAGAGATCTTGCTGATAGTTCCTGCTTGCACTCCTTCCCCAGGATAGTGATGATGATACTGCATTAAGCATCTCCTTGGAAGCCAGCAAGCCTCTATTGCTTCTGTAAACATCTCTGGAAAGCAGAGCCTTCCCTTCCCTTCCCTTCCCTTCCCTTCCCTTCCCTTCC
>VYXD01000329.1:68775-176433 GCA_013397195.1 Hylia prasina | reverse complement strand
CTTCCCTTCCCTTCCCTTCCCTTCCTTTTCATGGTGATGATTGGTGAGAGAGTAGAAGAAAGGCAGTAGGTATTTCCTGTGATGTTTTTCTTTTCACTATTTCTGTTGTGTAAAGATAGTCAGGAGAGGGTTTTTGGAGCTGTCCTTATTCTCCATGTCTCTCTTATCCTTTCAGAAAAGTGTGCAAGGTGTCAGCATCCCAGGCCTGAGGGATTTTGATTCACTAATGCCAGATTAGGGTACTCATGAAGATTCAGAAGAGACTTTTATGATGCTTGTTTGCCAGGGAACATAGTTTTGAGAGGGAAAAAAAAAAACCCAAACCCCCAAAAAACCCCAAAAAAACACGTTTGGATTAAAAGTACTTTTAAAACTGTAAACTTAAGCCTGAAAACTCTTGTCAGCAATTTGCTTTTGGACATAAAGAGTGGGCTAAACCAGGGAACTTCTAGTAAGTTTTCTGGATAGTGGGCAGATCACATGTATGTTAAAGGTTTTCCTTTACCTCAGAGAGCTGGAGCCTGACTGCCTGGAGAAAGAGCACTGTGCATTCAATTCTGATTTGCCATTATCACAAAGAACACTGTAATGAGAATGTATAATATGGGGGAAAACTGGTGAGAAATGCTAAAAAAACTCGTGAGAGTGCTATGATTTGTTGACATGTTTAAAATTCATCCCTGAGTTGGATTTCTCTGAGTGAAGAACTAACTGTACAATGACCACAGCTCTTGTCAGGACCTCTTGTTGGCCAAAAGGGAAGCTGAAGTCCCCAAAATCTTACTTTACATTCACCTGCAACGTGGTGTGAGCAGGAGTCCCTCTGTTTCACACAGTCATGGGACACATGTCAGGGGGACTCTTGGGTTCAGCATTCTTAATCACTTTATTATTGGATTCTTTTTTGGGCCACTCAGTGTGCATTAATCAACAAAGTCCAGATCAACAGAGGTCAAAGCAAAGCCTCCCCAAATTTGCCACTGCCCTTTCCACAATTGAGATCACTCCTTTAAACTTTAGACCAACAGTTTTCTTTATGGCATCAGTGGACTTGGGTAACATTTACTTCAAATGAAATGTATTTCCATAAGACTGACAGAGGGCCCCTCTAGCCTTGCTTGCCTGCAGGAGCAGGGCAACAGGAAATGCCAAGGGCAAGTCTTGCTTAGACCTGCAGACTTGTTCCCTTTAGATCCAGAATGTGTTTCTTTTTTTATTCTTCCCTTCAGCAATAGATTGAGTCCCTGTAGCAGAAGGAAGGATTGTTGACCTACACATTCATAGTGGAAAGGTTACTTCAATCAGAGGGGAAAAAATGTCAAATCCAAGAGGAAATGCTCCCCAAACTGTGTGTGTGCATCTGGGAAAGAAAGCTCTTCTACTCATAAACAGAGGTGTCAGAAGAGAGCTCCTTTAAGGTACTTCCAGCAATCATTTTAAGTGACATTTCTTATTGGTTTTAGTATTAACATGAGCACACTTGAGAACTCCACTCCTAAATCAGAATCCCTTTTTTTAGCTGTTGTACAAATAATTCCACACTTTCCCTTAGTGAAAGTAGCTCTTCAGGAGAGTGTACAGGGCAATTATCAGGCCAAAAATTGTTTCTAGTTTACAGAGAGGCAATAAATAAGCATATTCCTTTACTGGACACAAAATAAGAAATTATTAACCCCTTACCAAAGGATTTGTTTGGATGTTCGTTTGTTTGTTGTATTCAGCTCTTTGTTTGTTAGTTTTGTTTTGTTTTTAAATTTATGCCGAAGGTCCCTCCCTCCTATCTCCAAAAATGCCATGTTAGAATGAAGATTTGATCTTAACTCCTTACTGTGAATATGCATTGTCCTTCTGGCTCAGGGCAGAGCTCAACTACAAAGAGTCACAGGGAAAGCACAGGTCCCTGGTAATTACTTCTGCCAAAGGGGACAAATATCATAAAAGCAGGCCATTAATGGTCTTCAGTAGTGTCTGTGGTCAAAGCACATGAACTTCGTATCAGTCAGAGGTTGGGAGGGCTAAAGCAATTTCACCAGCTGTGTGATCTTTCTGTGATTGGAGCAAGAGGCTTGTGAGAGCACAGCAGAACCTTTATGTACACAAGTGTACACAAAAGCTTGATGTTCTTCCAAAGCAAGGACAGGGGAAGCTGTTAATGTGAACCCTCTGATTCAAGCACAGGTACCTCAGGACACAACAAAGTAACAAGGCACATCCTGCATCAAATCAGGTCTTTTCAATGTTTCTAAAGGGTGCAGAGGACCTGTGTGTATCTGGGGGTGGAGAGGGTAGACAAAAGAAGAAACAATAAAATGAACTTTTTTAGTTAGTTCTTAAAACAACTAAGGCAAAAATATTTCTTACCAACCCTGATAGCTTATATCTGTCTTGTTATCCTTTGAGACAGCCAGCCACACCACTAGGTTTTAAATTCCAGCAAAAAATTCAAACCTGTTCAAGGAGTCCTCAAGCAATAAAGTACTTATGTACAATAAAGTACTCATGTTTTCTGTATATAACTTTGTGCACAAGACTGTGTGTATAATTAGTCATGCACAATCACCTGTATTTGCTGGAATCTGAGTTTTCCAAGACAAATGCAGCCTCCTGCTTACAACATTTCTTTTCCTCAGAGACTGCACAGCAATTGCTTTTCACATAATAAAGGTGATTTATTCCCTTGTTGCATCACTTTGAAAATGTGACTGCTTCTGGAATGATACTGAGCCAAATGGTTTAGGTATCTGGCCAAAAGTAAGTCTGTGAAGTGGGAGTGAGTAGGAGTTCAGTTCAGTGCCAGTTCCCCAAATTGCTATATGTATCAGTTTCCCTAAGGCCTTCTCTTACAGGGCAACATCCCTTCCTTTGCCCTTGGACCTTTTAGTTGTATATCCTTTAAATAATGTTTTGTAACATGCTAAAGATATGTTGGCACATTTCACCTGTGGTTTTGCACCAGGCCATGATGCAGCATTTTACTCAAAATCAGCCTGTGGCTGCACAGAAGCAACCAAAATCTGCAGTCTCTATAGTGAATAGAGCTGTACTTCAAACATGCATCCACAGATATAGTGAAAACGTGACTAGACAAGGCTTTAATGAACTTGGTGTCAATTTGAAGTCAGTTTAAAGCATGAATGTTGGACTCGATGTCCAGCTGAGACCCCTTCCCATCTACAGTGTTCTGTGGTTTTTCATGGAAGCTAGGCATGACAAGGAGTGTGATGCGAAGTGGAATTAAAATCAGACTTCCTTGATTTGTTAGAGCTAGTGTAGAGGTGACCAGGTCACCAACAAAAGTCATCTCAGCTCACTCACACAGATGTTTGGTGGAAGGTGGAGTGCTATGGAGTGAAGCCACTATCTGTGAGTGCTGATCTCAGCTCTGGAGCAAGCAGCAGTCACCTACATTCAGACAAACAAAAGCACCTCCATACTGTAGATTTCAAAGCTTCCTCAGTCCTACTCAGGTACTGAAAGCAGTAGTAGTTTCCTGCTCATGACAAACTCATGTACACAAGAAAGACTTGTCTTTGTGAAAGAAGGCTTTTGACTCTAGGTCTAGTCTTACTTCCCAAAATCCATTGCTGTCCCACCAAACTGCCTTTGGAACTGATTTTAGGGCTTCTGTCAGAAAAGCCAGCAGCAACAAGACTCTCTCTAAGTAATATAGCTATGCTAGAAACTCCAAAGGTGCCTCTGATTCTTGTTGCTTGATTTAGAACCTTCCTGGGAGTGCTCTATCTTGAGGAAATTAGAGCAGCTCCCAGAAACTCTGCTTCAGTTTCAGCAGGGATCCAGAGCAATATAGAAATCATAGGTATGATTCACTTCTCCAGATTCATCTTGTCTTACTGTAGGTGTCTAAATTAGGTCAAATTAATCACAGCCTAAAGTTCCTGCTTAAAAGACAGTCTACTTGCCTTGCTCAAATACACGTTTTCATTCCAAAATATTCTCACCAGAGAGTTCTGACACTCAACTCACAATAGAAATGGTACACATATGTATAGCTATATTGACATATCAGGTAGTCAGTATAATGAAATTAGATATTTTGATGCATTTGAAATAATTGTAATTCTTTTATGAACATTACCCAAATGGTAATTCTGTGTTCCAGATTGAGGGCAGGAATGTTAGGCTTACTGACCAAATGATGAATATTTCTCTAGAGAGCTCCAAACCTCAGTCACTCACAGGTCAACAAAGTCTTCTCCATCTTCCAGATCCCAAGACTTCTCTTCTGCCTTTATATTCACCATGACAGGAGATGCATTCTTTATATCCAGGAAAAGACAGCTAAATATATGAGAGGAAGGACTATCTGCCAGTCTTCTAAGTGTAGTAAATTCTGTCACTAGCAGGGTGACAGCCTCTCTTCTTATGAAAGAAAGAATAAATTCAGTTTCCTCAAGAGAAATAGCAGTTAGCTTTCCACAGTGTTCAAAGGTCCCATGGTTCATATTAACTTCATTCACAGGTCTGGCCCAACAAATTGAATCACACTGCACTGGTCTCTTATTCCACCTCATTATTTTAGCTTATTTAATAAAGAACACAGTCTTTGCTAACATTCTTTCAAAGACAGGGAATAACAGCCAACACCATGCAGAGTCCATCTCCCTTGAAAGAAAAAACCATTATCACTTACAAGCAAGGCTATGCTTCTTGCATGGACTATCAGTAATTTACAAAAATCACAGACATAACATTGATCCCAACATACCCTGTTCTTGCCCACAAGTTTTTGTGCCATTGCCTCAGCACTCTGAAACACATCTATATAGGGACTAAAAAAATTTCTGAATTCTGCTGAGCAGAGTCTATCAGAACAGAATTCTCTACTTGAAATTTCCTTTTGGATGCTTCAGTTATCCAGCTTGGAAACAATCCAGAGTCAGGTGGGTGAAACATGCATGTGCACACACACACACACAGAGATAAGAATATATATATATATATGCATAATGGATACCTGCAAAGATTCAGATGAGAGAAAATAATGCCAGAAAACAGGAATGCAAATGATCATATCTCCATAATTTAATAATGTCTGGAGGAGAAGATAAAGACCAAGATTCTCAATGATCAGCAGTGTTTCACCTTTTCTAAGCACCCACCACAAAGGTTCTCTATGTTTTGAATAATTCACTCCCTGACATGGTCCCTTTAAGGTATTTCAAACTAAAGCAACCGGAAAAAAAAAATCACCATACATTCTGTATGACTATTCATTAATTCATTTATTTTTGCCACAAGCTTGTAATTTTCACTATTAAACACGTAGATAAGTACCAAGAAATCACTATTCACTGGCCGAATCTGTCCCCATTAAACAGAGTTTATGCTAATACTGTCTCACTTAAGTAACAGTTATTCGTTATCCTCAGGCTAAATTGTTTCACTGGCAGATGTCTCATCAAAACAGCTGTTCTGAGCAACCACAACCATACAAACCAGGGGATTTTCTATTGTCATTATTGTTGTTGTTATTAATAACAATAAGCATTTACATAAACACTTCAGATGTATGCAACTCGCAATTACTCTCTAGGAGTTCCTTACCCTGAAAGTTTAGTGATTCAAAGACCATTTATCACAGTGGAAGCAATTGCTAATTGGTGATAACACAATACAGCATATGCTTTTTGATATTACTGGTATCCTGGAGCAAGTATTTGACCTTATCTCCTGCTACTTTGGAACTTTTCCTCCAAAACCTAAAGAAAAGCAAATTTGAAAAGACAGCAGCATTCTCAATAGCTAGAACTGGGCCAGAGGGCTTTCTCATCTTTCCTCTTCTCTTTATCCACTTCCTTACCCTCTCTCTTTTGCTTTTGGATTTCTCTGTGCATTTGTTCTCACCAAGAGCCCTGTAAACTCCTCTCCCACCAGAACAATGTGCTGCACTGTCCTTCCTTCTCCCTGTTGGAGGAATCTCCATACAGAGAAAAGCAGGAAAACCAGGTTTCAGCCCTCTGCTTTCCTGTCTGTATGCCTGGAGTGCTGCTTGGCCTCTCCTGCCTTGGGGAGAGTTCACCCAGGTCCTCCTCAAGGGCCATGCTTACACAACAGAGCTGGCCACATAAATATCTCAAACATTTAGCAGCCAAGCTCTAACAAGGCTGTAATGAGCACAAATTAAATGTCTCAAATGCTTAACCTTGCCAAATAAAAGCAGGTTTCCATAGCAACAGTATAAAAGGGGGAAAGGCCACCTCTACCAGGTACTGTAGAATACCTGGTACTTGAGGAGTACCATCCTCCAAAGAATGGAGCCACTAAAGTTTTGACAATAAAGTTTTACCTACTTGCTGTCATGGCAAAATAGTGGTTTCACCCCTTAGTCTCATTTCAGGGAGTTTTTCAACAATTTTTGTCAAAACTTAAGAAAAGGATATGCCTATTTTGAGAAAAAAAATCCCACGTAGGAAACATCAGTCCAGTCAAAGTGGGTAGAAGTTGAAAATAAAGATTTACAAGGGGAAGTGCCAGGAAACCGCGTAAGTGATGTTTCTAAAGGTGCTTGCAAAAGATCAGTAATTGGGAAAGAAACAGGAATGTGAACCTGTGCTTCCAGTCTCCCTAGTGGATTAGAGAATGCTTAAGCAGCTCAGACACTCTATGACAGGGCCCAGGAAGGTGTGGACTGAGGGGGGACCGAGTTGAGTCAGGATAGAAACGTAAGAGCTGGATAAATCCAACGCGGCTGCCTGGGCTATGCAGGGAGGAGCAAGACAGCAGTAGGAGCCAACCCACAGGAAGACTCAGCACTCTGGAGAGGAGCAGAGCTGTCCTGCTCTATGTCAAAGGCAGCTCAGTCCCAAATGCCAGCATCTCTGCTCAGCCAGAGAGGCAGATGGGTGAGACATTGCCTGGGATCCAGGAGGCTGTGGGGCGAGATGCAGCTGCGTGTGGCAAAAACATTGCCACCTCACTTCTGATCAACTGACACAGAGACAAACGCAGTTCCCCTTGCAAAGATCTTGTTTCATCTGTGGAATTAAGGTTGTTAGACAACCCCCAGAGAGTTTTTTTCCCTTTTTCATAATCTCTGAAAGTTAAAATCTTGTATGATTGCACGGAGTCGGACATTTGTCTTCTCACTGTTTCATAAATGCATATTTTGACTGCCTCAAATCACCACTAGTTCCAATGTGAATGCAAGGAACTCTCAGACGACAGTTAATTGAGACCATTAGCAAGGTCTCATGTAGATTGTTAAACGCCAGGTTGGGTAAATTTAACTTAGTAACGTAAATGGAATAAGTAGAATCACCATGTTGGTAGTCTGGTCAGGGCAGGTAGAAATATCCAAAGTTTATGTTGCCCAAATTACATATGAGTCAATCAGTTCTACTTTTTTGTTTTGAATGATATTGAGTTGGAGACACTTCAAGTGCCATAATGTTTTTTAATTTAAAAATAAAGAAAACAATCTCTTAAAAATGTTTGCTGTGAGAAACCCTCCCCAGACACAAAAATTATTTCAAGTAAGAGAGATATATTTCATTTCAATAATTTTAAAATCTTTTGATTTGATTTTCACTGCCTATCTCTTATGAACCTCTGATATTTTGACCCCTTTCCTTCATGAAAATTTCATAAATCTCTTATAACTTGCACCGTTTGTTCCAAAAAGAAAAAAAATCTGTAAATTATCCATTCAATATGTTTAATGGTAACACCCTCTCCCCTCATTACAGCCATTAATAATTTGCATTCTTAAAATAGGACAGGAAGCCCTGGAGTCAGATCCCATCTCCTTTGCCAGGAACTGTGAATCTTATCTACATCCATGGTGAGCTAGATGTGACTGACAAGATCTAAAGAAGCTTTTAAGCTAATAATTCCTCTGATACCTTGGAATCTGGGTGAGAGCCAGTGGGAGTCTGGCATGCAGTCTGATAAATTTTGCTAGCAATATAGTGGCTTTTCAAGCTTTGATGACCCTCTTGTCAGAGTATCTCTAAGAGATAGCATCTTCATCTTTACACACAGATTCCTCCAGAAAATCAGTGCCCATAGCACAATGAACATGCAGCAGTTGCTTATGCCCAATCCTAATTATTTCTCATTTTACTGAGTTATTTAATTGTTGTTCAGAGGATACTTGGGTTATTTTGCAGATGTATGATTTCACTGGCAGATAGGGAGACAGGGGGAAGGGAGAACGTGTTGTGATGAGCATGGCACAAATGACGTCCATCTGTGCCTGTTGGGAGCAGGAGGTACCTAATCAAGGTGCTGTAAAGCATTTTCTTGAATCTTCTGATGACTAAATATATTTGCAAATCCACTCCCAGTTCTTTCCTTAAAGAAATGAAAGATAAGTGTAACTTTTATTTAGGGTACTCCAAAACTGAGGCATCATGACTCATGATGAATCATGGGTACACTAGTTCTCAAAAGTTTCTTCATCTTTTTCACTGAGTGAAAAGGAAAAAGCTTTTTAGTGGGCTTCAGGAGCTATCCATGTGGTATGTAAAAACACACCAGGAGGCCAGAAGGCAATATTGCAAAATTTGGGAGGTTTTTGTCCTTGCAAATCAAGAGGGTCATGTAGAGCTTAAATTCTTGGATAAACATTTATCTTATTTTCTTCATCACTAAGGAGTAAAAATAGACAAAAGGAGAACTTCTGCCCTTGCCAGAGTGGGTCAGACAGCTCTGGCACAATTCAGCACAGAAACACATACATACTTACGTATTCCTTTAGACCAGCTCAGCAAATAGCCTGATTTGTGCCTACTTTTTGCAATTACTTTCTGGAAAAAAATCTTCCACAGTCTTTCTGTAAATAATTCATGAGACTATTTATCTTAAACTCGTTGTCCCTTGGCCCCATAACTACTTGCTCTTTAAACAATTCCTGTGGTTTGTGTACATGTAACTGATTGTGTCTCAATTGCCTATGACAATATAATACAGGTAATTTTCTTTGGCTGCATTACTCTATCATTACTTTGGCTCTCTGCTTAATATGTCACAGTAATGAATGCATAACAGTGCCTGGTAACTTTTCCCCTGCTTGTCTCCAAGTTATTTAAAGTGAAGAGAGGGGGGCAGAGTCTGGCGTCTAATTAATAATTTGTTCATTTCATCTTTATAATGAGAAAGAGAAAGGAAAAAAATGAGGATCGCTGTTTATTACTTAAGCCAATATAATGTCAATCCATGATTGTGGCTGGCAGTGTGACTCTCTGAGGCTATTTCTTTGTGAGTATGTAAAAAACTGCAAAGAAAATGAAGTTTAAAAAAACCAGACAAGCAGCAGGAGGAAAACATTTCATCTTGTACACAACTAAATGGGAAAAGAGACAAGCAGGCAACAGATGACAGATGAATGGGCCTATGATGGACTGCATTTTTTGTGTCAAAACAGAGCCAACTGTCTAACAGTCATTCAGATGGTAGGAGAGGCACCACACAGCATGATTTCCAGTTCAGCTGGCACTTAGGGGTTTAATTATGTACATGGTAAATATTCTGTGATGACAAAATCCTGCCTTCAGATATGGGCACCTAAAGGCAAGGCTTCTTTCCAGTTCTGCCTCTCCTACTGTTCTTAGTTTTCACTTTGAACTGATATAAAACTGTGCTGTGAATTCCCAGGGATGAGAGAAGCTGTCACAAATGCCACATCACCTGTTTCCATCCCTGCTGCACAGAGAACATTAATTCCCCTGTTTGTTCATTGCAGGCGTCCTGTGCTCTGACACGACTCCTGCTCTCTGACATGAAGTGGTTTGAAAAGACAAATAAGGCTGGGTGAGGGTTTGTTTTTACATTGGCATGTGGATTTAACCTGCACAGTCCACTTGTTTCCTGCTCTTCTCTTTGACTATTCTGTAGCTCCAGCAGCATAGCTCAACACAGGTGCTTTCCTTAAAACTAAAATGACACCAAGGTTATAAAACAGAGCTTATACTGACAAGCAAAAAGGATTTCTGACCAGTCCACTTTCCAGAACCAACCAGAAACTTTCAACCTGGAAGGAAAAGCAAGAAGCTTTTTGCAAAGTACAGCAAGAAATAATGGCTTATTTATAAATACTTACATAATAGAGCATAACTACTACTGTATGCTCATAGTTAATGGTTTCATTAACTATAGTGGAACATTCCTGCGCACACAACTGCCATTGATGGGCAGAAGTCCACTGATGGTGGATTGAGCTGTCCCTTCTCATTGCTGATTTCTTTCACACTGGCTCCAACTCTACTTTTTCTGGTGTAAAACCAGCAGTAACTTCACTTAAGTCACAGAATTACAGAATGAGTCAGGTTGGAAGGGACCACTGTGGGTCATCTGGTCCAGCCTCCCTGTGCCATGTCTCTCTTGTACAGAGGAGCACAGAACTGGACACAGCACTCCAGATGTGCCTCACTAGGGTTGAATAGAGGGGCAGGATTATCTCCCTTGACCTGCTGGAAATGACCTTCCTAATGCACCCCAGGACACCACTGACTTCCTTGGCCCAGGGCTCACTGCTGGCTCACGGACAGCTTGTTGTCCAGCAGGACTCCCAGATCCTTCACCACAAAGCTGCTTTCCAGCAGGTTGGACCCCAACCTGTACTCATGCAGGGGGTTACTCCTCCCCAGGAGTTCCCCAGAACCCTACATTGATTGTTGCAGAATTTCAGACTGTTCCTCTCTGCCCATCTCTCTAACCTGTCAAAGTCCTTCTGAAGGATTGCACAGCCCTCTGGGGTATTGGCCACTCCTCCCAGCTTGATGTCATCAGTGCACTTCATCCAAGTCATTGATGAACAAGTTAAACAATACTGGGCTTTGTTCTGAACCTTGTGGGACAAGACTAGTGACAGGCTACAAGTGGACCCTGTGCTGCTGTTTATGGCTTCTTGTTAACTTTGTTGCTGTTGTCAGAGGAAATGGAAAATCCGTTCTGTACTTTTGCAGCTTTATCATAGCTTTTAGAAACACTTTAAGAAGTTGTCTCTGATTTACAAAGCTCTTCCAGCTGTGGCCTGTGGTTTCCCTTCCTAAGGCTGTTTTTGTTCATTACAGCAATTGAAAAAAAGTTGGGGTTTTTCTCCATTTAATCTCCAGATGGGAGATCTGCCTATTCTGTCTGCATGTTACTTTTCCTTGATGCTCTTAAACCTCAGAAATTGCTTCTCTGCTCCACTAATAGAAAAAAAATATATTGACTCTCACAGCATGTGGCAATCCCAGAGGGTCACAGGTAAATGAACTTTTAATTGGCCTTCTGTTTGTGTGTATGGTTGGGGATTCAGGGACATGGAAAGATGCAAAGTACTTGTCAAATAAGTGGTTAATTATTCAGCAATAGTAGAGATGAGCTAAACGAGGAGAAATTGATCTTGCAGGACATAATTGGAGCTGATTTTTCAAAGGGGAGCGAGCACCTGTTTGTGACCCTAGGTTATGCAGAGGTCCACAGATCTAACTAGGATAAGGCAGATGTCTCTGTAAGTATCCCAATATTTGGTGATGGAGTAAAACAGAGAGGCCCAGCTGTGCTGTCAGTTACCCTGGGCTTCCTCTTAGGACCCTTGCCTGTTCTGTATTGAGGAACACTGCTGCCAGTTTCCCCTGTAGCTAAGCATCTGGGTAGGATTCCATGATATATTCCCTTAGTTACAGAGTCTTCCTTCTTTATACTGTAAAAGATGAGACAGAGAGAGAGAGCAAGAGAGAGACCTGTGTACCTTCAATGGACTCTGCTTTATAACTGAAGTGCATTATCCAAGCTTCCCAGATAGAATATGAAATTTCAGTGAGTTCACAACCAGTGATTTCTCTTTATTTGTCAGTTGTTTTCCTGCCATGTGATACTAAGAAGGTATGAAAGTTGCCGAGATGTCAGCAGTCAAGGAAACAAATATGCTGATAAAATTTCTTATTAGGTTGCAGTAACAGAAACTGTCTAAATTCCTTGTTAACAAAACCTGGTCATGATAAATTACACCTCTGCATTTGAAAGCACCCGCAGTTCCCTAATAATAACCTCTCCAGATGAATCTCTGCAGCACCGGCTGTTTCAGTTTATGGGATACTCACGCCGTGTCTGTTTGAAGAATTGATAACCCTCTGTAGCTGTTTCAAAACCAATTTATCTACACACTGTGAGATAAAGATTTTCACTTGTGTTGAGTGTTAACCCAGAGAATGCTGGACTTCTGCAGCCCTCCCAGAAAATGAGACCTAGGGAGGAAAGGGATGTAGAGCTCTGTCTGATGAGAGGAGAGTGGAGGCATAGAAACATGAACGCTTTAGAAGTGCTGAGCACTCATTTTGATAATGTCTTTAAAAATCCCATATTAAAAGGAAATCATAAGTGTATATACTATTCTATAGGAACTGTTATTGGTTTAGAAGATCATGAAATTCTGAGCCAGAACACATCACTAGGACTATGGAGAACATTACATGTGCAAGGGAGTTTTCAGCATAGAGCCTTCTAAAGGATAAAGGAAATCTTCTAGTACAGGAAGCTTCTTTAGAAGGTTTTTAATTCTCTCTTGGCTTAAACAAGAGTCTAGGCTAAGACATGCAATTGTGCCTGTGACTTTTAGTTATCAGGTAATTACAGAATGGGTGAGATTGGAAGTGGCCTCTGGAGATCATCTTGTCCCTGCTCTGGTTCAAGCAGGACCACCTACATCAAGTTCCTCAGGACCATCTCCAGATGAGTTTCAGATATCTCCAATGGTGAAGACTCCGCAATCTCCCTGGACAACCTGCACCACTGCTTGGTCACCCTCACAGCAAAGAAGTGTTTTCTGATGTTTAGAGGGAACATCCTGTGTTTCAGTTTGTCCCCATTGTCCCTTGTCCTGTCACTGAACACCCTAACACCCTTGAAGAGTGCTTCTCTCCATCTTCTTTTGACCCTCCTTATAGATACTTATATACAATAGTAAGATCCTCTCCAAACCTTCTCTTTACTGTGCTGAACAGTCCCAGCTCTCCCAGCCTTTCCTCATATGTATGATACTCCAATCCCTTCATCATGTTAGTGGTCTTCACTCGACTCTCTCTAATGTCTCCATGTCTCTCTTCTATTGGGGAACCCAAAACTGGACCCAGAACTCCAGATATGGTCTGCCCAGTGGTGAATAGAGGAGAAGGATCCCCTCCCTCGCAACATTGCTCCTAATGCAGCCCAGGATGTCACTGGCCTCTTTGCTGCAAGGGCATGCTGCTGGCATATGCTCAACTCAATGTCCAACAGGATCCCAAGGGATTTTCTGTCATGCTGCTTTCCAGCAAGACCATCTTCAGCATTTACTGGTGTGTGGGTTCCCTTGTAGAATTTTATGAGGTTTCTGTCAGGTCATTTCTCCAGCCTGCCGTTTCTCCAGGCTGCTCTGGATGGGAGCACGACACTCTGGAGTATCAGCCCCTAGCCCCAGTTTTGTGTCACTGGCAAGCCTACAGATGGTACACTCTGCTTCATCATCCAAATCATTAATGAAGACCCAGTATTGTCCCCTGGGGCACACTGCTAGTTATCAGTCTCCACGCAGACTTTGTGCCAGAGGATCACCACCCTTTGGGCCCAGCTGTTCAGACAGTTTTTCATCCAGCTCACTGTCTGCTCATCCAGCCCATACTCCAACAACTTGTCTATGAGGATCTAAAGGGATTAAGCCTTCCTTGACAGCTTTAGGAAGGCCCAGGTAGACAATGCCCACTGCTTTCCTCCCATCTACCAAGCCAGTTCTTTCATCACAGAAGTTTTCAGGTTGGTCAGGCACCAGGTTGGAAATGTTTTGAACACTGAACTAGACTAAAGTAGAACAGATTAGCAGAAAGCATCTGGTTAATACTTCCTGCAACTCAGTCTTTTATAGTCATCTAAGATTGTGCATTTAAATTAAGCAGTTTAAATTTTATCTTAAATGAAGCTGGAAGCAAATAGCAATTCAATATGTATGCCTGACTACTGCAGGCAACATCTTTACTTTTATGTTTAACAATCAGAGGAAGAAAAGAGCTGTTTAAGAAAAATCCCTCAATTTATGGTTTTCCTTATTAGCACAGATCTGAAAATTATGCCTTTCTGCGTGCTATTAAGTGCTGATTCTTAAGTGTTAGAGGTCTACATGAGGTCTGATTTAATTATTTAGTACTCCATAAAGGCCTAGTTTCATCTCCTCCATAAGGCATTGGAAATGTTTCCTTGATCTCAGTATGCAGATCCCTCTGAGTGCTGCTCAGGCTGAACGTTCAGCCTCTGGAAGGAAGAATTGCTGCCTGCTGTGCATTGCTGGAGCTCTCCCAGCCACCCCCGGTGAGTTGCCACAGCCTCTCCAAAAGCGGCGATTGGTCCAGTGAGGAAATCAGAGGAGACATACCCATAGGGGAGGAATCTCTCACACCATTATGGCCATATTTTAAGTTGCTTTTTCGCTGAGTAAATCTATAGGCTGCAAGAACCTGGTTTTTTGGTAAGAACTATTTTTCAGCCTCTTCAGTTATCCCTGTCTCCTTTGTCTATCAAACCCTTTAACCACTTGTCAGCAACATTTGAGAAGGACGGTGAATAACACTCAAGCTTCTGTTTATACTTCTCTCTGACCTTCTCCAGATCAAAGCCCTTTCCACATTGGGAGTATCTGCTATGTCCTGGCCCTGTAGGATATCAGATCAGTGCTGTGTTTCCTCTGTATTCAGGGCCTTCCTACTGACTCTGAAAGATTGTGAGGGTTGAATGATAACTCCTCTAAGAAAGAAGGGTAAAAAGGCATGGGCTTCAGAGTTTAAAGGGCAACTTAAATCTTCAAAGATCTTCCATGTCTGGCTGACACCTTGCCTAGAACTGCAGGACAAACCAGTGGGACACAAACATGAGGGAACAGACTGTAGCAGATGGCAAAGCTCATTTTATTCCCACAAAAGAAAAACCAAAGATGAAGGTCCTAACTATTTTAGACCTGTGTGATTATGTCTGTATACATAGTGGATTACCTGTACAAATGAATTGTAGAGCTATAGTCACAAATTTGTGAGTTTTTGAGATGAAAGGTTGAAGTTTTTTAGAACTGACAGCATGTTGTTGTTTGGAGTTTCTGCAAAGTTAGTTGATAATATATGAGATACAGTAACTTCTACTGGTTTTGCATCTGTAATTTGGACACCAAAACATCAGACCAGAACCAAAAACTGCTTTGATACCTCTAAAAATTTAAGTAGTTGCTTAATAATGCTATTCTGGAAGGCACTTAATCGAGCACTTACACCAAATGGTTCACTGATTTTTGATATGGGGGAACAAAAGAATTGCATAGTGGAGCAGATTAAAGGTCCTTCTAATAAGGTTTCCAATACTCATCAATGCCCAATAATGCATTTGAATTTTTAGTGCTATACCATGAAGAAATTTCTTCCTGACCTCAGCAGGTAACCATGCCCCGAAGCAAGAGAATTGATAGCCCTTGTAATAGTATTTAGCTGGTGTCCTTGCAGATGTTCTTTTTATTTATATAAATGCTGAACCACTTGAACACAGGGAGTGATCCTTCTCCATATCTAGACCAGTGAATATCATGGTTTAATTATACCTTTTGTAAACATTGCCTTTCATCCGCTCACAATGTGTTGCTTTGTACTTGCATTCAATGGACACCAATTTATTTTTTATTATCAAAAAGGCTGACTAGCAGTGCTTTCTTGGCCTTCCTTTTATCATTTATAATTCTCTATACCTTTATGGTAGCTGCCTTTAGTTCTCAAGTTATTACTTTCCTTCTTCTAAAGTGTCCTAAAGTGAACTACCTTACAGTCACATCTTTGGCATAAACTCCAGCTTAGGAACAATGCACGAAGAGGGAAATATCAGGCCTTTGTTGTCAATTATTCTTCACTGTGTTATTGTGAACAGGTGGCACAGAGTAATAAAATGACACTATTTCTTTCCTGTCTCATTTTTTTTTTTGTGGAGAATGACCATGTCTTCTTTTCCTGAGGCTGATTTCTGACATTCTCTCATATGTGTTATTACACATGTAGGTTCACTGAAGTCAGTGGAGATCTCATCTTGTGGAAGCACCTAAAATTCTCTGTGAGGGGTTTTATGGATCTGGCCCCATATGGGTTCATCATGTAATGAAGGTACAAAAAGACAGGAGGATAGGAAAGGAGAAAATCAGGTGATCAGATCCTCCAGTAACTTTTGAAATGGCTAAAAGGCAACATGAGGCATTTCCAATTCTTTACTCACTTCTTTCAGTTTTTAAAACAGTGGATAATCTGTAAAATGACTGTTCTGTTTGATGCTGGTAGTGTGATAACTGTGGGTCTTAGGGGAATGATTTGGGTACAGAAATACCAGCAGTTGGAGAACTTGCTTTGAAAAGGCTCCTGTGCTGGAAGGAGCTGCTCACCTGCAAAAAAAGGAGACAGGCTGATGCTACTTGGGGAGGAGTTGGGTCAGAACAGGGATTGCTAATGAAGCCTGGTCAAGGTCACTGGATGCAAGAAAAGCCTCTTCACATTCAAGGGGTGTTATCTATTGAATAAGCCCAAGAGAGGAATAGGCTGAGACACTGGGAGGCAGGTCTGGGGAAAAAACCATCAAGACCCAGGCACAAAACAGATGGCAAAGGAAAAGTGCAGATGCCAGTGAGGCTACCAGGTTACAGGTCAAGCCAACAGGGGAGAAACTGATTCAGAAAAGAGAAAGGAAAAACATTTAAAAGGGGAAATGTGTGTCTTCTTTCTGCTATGTCCAATATGACCAAATTAAATAATCTTAAGCATTTCTAATCTTCCTTTCAATGGAAAATCTCCAAGGCTTCCCTGGCCTCAGTAGGCAATCACTTTAGGCTCTGAAGCATATGATTACGATTATAATTATCTTAGCTTGTATAGATACAAATGTTACTAATGGTCATGAAATTATCTAGTGTGGACTCTTTTTACCCCTTCCTTTTAGACAGTCTTTGCATTAGTGTCCTTAGCTTCCTAGGACTGTGAATTTGTAAAGAGGAGTACACGCGGCACAAGTCAGTCTACTCCTCAGATTTGTTCTAAATATATAGCCTTTTACAATCCCTGGCCAACAGCTTCCCTTGGGTTTCTAGAGGATTTTGAATAATGAAAAGTGAATTGGGAAATGAACTATTGTTATGGATGAATTTTATCAGATAGTTTTATGGAAATTGGTAGATTACTTATATATGCTGTAATTGTAACATGATTCACTAAATATATTTGAGCTAAATGTACTGCTTATTAATTTACATTTAAAGAGTCCCCTTGTTCTTCCACTATGTGACAATATGAAAAGCACAGACTGATTAGTTTTCACTGTTTCTCATATAATTACAAATACCTCAATCAAATCTTTTCTAACTCTTTTCTTCTTTCAGGCAAAATAGAATATGTCCTTTAAATTTACAGGTTTGACTTTTGACAAGTAGATAAGTTTGCCTCATTATCTGAAATATTGCCCTGTATTTTCTAAATTGTTACTGAAAATTTTAACACACTGTTTAACTGCACAGGCTTGCTTTGATACTCAGGGCACCCACACAGGATCAGTGGCCACTAAGGCCTGTGTGGGGTAATTACCACAATGCCACCTCACTTCTCACTGCACTGCCCGTGTCTGTGGTACAAGCAGATACACATCTTGGGGCCTGATTTGGGAAACAGCCCAAATGAAGCCAAGGATTTTCTTTAAATCATTTTCATGAGTGATAAGCTTAAATGAAGGAAGGCTTGAATGCATTAAAAGAAGGCCTAAATGACTCCACAAAAATGGCCAGCAAGATTTTAGTGAGCAGTCCTTCGGGGAAGGGACTGTCTTTTAGACAGTGCTCCTATGGTTGAGGTGTAGCTAGTCCTGCTGATACCACCACAAATGCCATGCTCTGAGAGTAGCAGGATTAGTAAAGCCTGCCTTAATACACCTGCTCCTATACAAACCTCCAACTCTCTGTCCTCCCAATTCCTGTACAATGTTGTTGCTTACGGGACTTTTCACAGCCTGCCCCCTTCCTTGGCTGCATCATGAGACTTGCATCATCCTCCCGTGCCCCTAATTGAGGAGGAAAGATTGTTGGGCAACAGATCTGCATGGGCAGGCTGAACAAAGCAGGCAACCACAGGGCTCACTCTGAAACTTTTCCTTCTACGGTGACACTGATTTGGATCTTTTTTCTACCCAGACCAGACCAAATTCTTACAAGGCGTATGTGTTTCAAATCTCTGAAACCTCCTCAAAAGTTGGCTGAAAATAGACAATGACTTCAGGAGGTGAGAAAGCAGCAGGCAGAAGAACGATTTCATAAGGCTTGTTTCCTCAGGAAATGAGGGTAATAAATAAATAAATAGTCAAGAGTCAGGCTGCAGGTATTTGTGATAATGGTAGGAAGCTTAATATGTGGGGTTTTTTTCCCCATAGTAGCACTCATTGTAAGACCCTTGGTTCGGGCTTCTCAGACAGCTGGAAGTATTTAATAAATCTGTCTATCATAAGAATAGGGAGTTATCCTGGCAGCTCTTGGATTTCTGCTTGCTGTTTCCATGCTCTTTCCTTCTTCATGTAGCAAGGAAGTTTAGTTCTGGAGAGGGGAAATAAACAGGGTATGTGTGCCTAGCAGGGAGGAAAGATCAATGGTCTTTCACACACCTGTGATTCACAGTGAGGGTCATGAAGGCTGGATCAACAATCTGTCTTTCTCGGCAGAGACTTATTCCCTTTGGTCCTTCAGACCCTCTTGGCTGATAGGGAGAAAGTATTATTCCTTGCATTGTACAGCAGATTTCTGCTGAGGAAATTCCACCATTGTTTTAGAGAAAGTGCTACAGGTGAGAATGGGCCCAGATGGGGAACCAGATGTGATGTCCAGCTGGGCAGATGGAGACCCTGCCTTTGGCCCCTTCTGCTTTTAGCTTTATCCTCATTTCAGCCACTCCTGCAAATGCCTGTGTGGACAGAGAAGGTCAGTTTCCACCGTGATACTCATTAAAGCTGAAACTCCAACTGTAGCAAATAGGCTGTGAAGGGCTAAAGTTACATCAGCATCAGCCACCTGTGCCTGTTAGGTCTTGCTGCTTTCCCCCTCCCTTCTGCTAACCCTTTCACAAGATAGGCTGTCTCTCTCTCTCTCTCTCTCTCTCTGTGTGTGTGTGTGTGTGTGTGTACAAGAGAGATGGACACCTTGAACTGGTCTCTTCCCTGCTGCTGACACCACGCTTCTACCTCAGCAAGATGCTGCCGTGGCAGGAGCTGCCAGCCTTCCAGCAAAGCATCATCCATCAGGTGGAGCATTAAGCTGCTCTCTATGGAAGTCAAGCCTATTAAAATACAATTCATCTCAGAATTATAGTGGGAGATGCATTCCCCAGTCTCAATGTAAAGAATAGGAGCAGAGTTCCTGTGCTCAGCATTTCCACCTGAAAACAAGCTTGGTAAATGATTCCTTTGCATGCTTCGTACCTTGTCTCCACAGTCTTCCCAGGCTGGTGTGTTTACTGTAACTCCTCACTGCATCCTTAGTCAATTTTTCCACTTGTTATGAAAGAAATGAAAGTTTACCAAACAGACGAATAATTCTGATTAACTATAAATGGCTGGATGTCAAGGGTGTCCCTATGGTGCAATTATGCACTCCCGTTTTGCTGTAGCAGAAGAGCATCTCTTTAAAATATCTGTCAGATGCTGCTGCTGCAGTAATTTAGTGTTCTGCAGGCAAAACCCATGACTCTGCCTCACATACCCCCATGCAACCTACTGTAGTGATCCACTTCACAGTTGGGATCTTAGGGCAAAGCATTACAAGCTATTTCCTTGCATTATTAGGTGAACAAACCAGCAATCCCTACACTGGCTTAAACTCAGAAACACCTCCCTGAAGCTGATGAGTCTCATAAAGAGACTCATATGTACGTAGAGCCACAGTAGCTATGTTTCAGCACTTGAATTTTTAATGATGCTGCTCTGCTGGTGTGGTGCTACTTGCAGCTTACACTGCGCCCCTGGTCAGCAATTCTCCTGCAAGCCAAAAGGTTTACGAGCACTAGATAACCACAACCTGGCTTCCAGCCTCCGTTCCCCTCTCTCCAGTACCCATTCCCCCTGTTAAGGGCTTGACTGTCTTTTTCAACACAAAGGCAGGTGTGCTGGCTCCTCCATCCTACCTCATTCACCAAGAACAAATCTTCAGTAGAAATTTTTTACTGATGTCTCTGCTATAGCAAAAGCTTCATTTGAGTAACAACTTCTCTTCCTGCATGTTCAGATCCTTCTTTTTCCTTTCTTATCTTTCATAGGAGGGCATTTCTAAAGGAAATTAATTTCAGGAACCTTCTCCACCCCCTCCTCACATCAGGATGTTCAGCCCAGCTCTTATCCCTGGGTTACAGGATACTCAAGAATTATACTCCCTCACAACCTTTTCTTGATTTGCTTCCTTTATTGGGACACACATTTAAATATTCACCAGATAAAGATAACTCTCTGTTGTGGAAGCCAGGAGGAATTGGAGTTTCAGTTTCCGCTTCAGTGAGTTTTTACAAAAAGCTCAGGTGAGAAAGAGAAAACAAAACACAGTATAAGCCTGAAAAACATATAAATAGCCCATATATAGGAGTAATCATCACTCCTTATGCTCAACCATATAAATGTGCATGCTGTCTCTGTCACAAACCCACAGAATTAATTTCAGTAGAAATGGTCACAGAACCAAAATTCAGCATTTGACTTCTTCCATTCTCCCAAAGAAAATGTTTGGAGTTACCTTGGGGCTTTAAATAAAACCCTCCATCAAAAGGTTTTATGCAAATTCAGGTGCAGAGATTCCCTTCCTTCCCCCAAAATGCTTATTCAAGCTTTTAATTTGAGGAAATTTTAATCTTTAAATTTATTTTGTTCTTAATGCAACTTTAGTACATTTTAGCAAAAAATCCTTTTGTCTAATTATTCAGAAAAGTAGGCCATGTTTCTTAAAAATCCCACGGACCTCAAATTAACTCTGGAGTGTTGTAGGAGGTTAAATTTAATACCATCCCTCTGACTTGCATTGATTTGCAATGCAGCTATTTCTGCTGTGCATTTTCCTTCTTTCCAATCTCATTATTATTTGTTTTTTTGAAATATGGGAGGATCTATCCATCCTACCTAATTCTGAACTGGGACTCTGCTGTGCTAAGTGTTGTACAAACACAAAAGAAACCCATGGCTCTTTCTCTCAGTATGCAGGGTTATGACACAGTGATGAGGAGCTCAGTAACCACAGCCAGAGCACACGCAGCATCTACCTGCCAGACTCAAGGTTTTTGGGAGGTGTCAACTGTTTTGATGGCCTTAATGTGACTGTGGAGGAAAATAATGCAAAGGTAATTGTGGGCTTTAATGGGAACCTACTGAAAGGTGAAGGTGCCATGCAGTGTAAAAAGTACAAAGGTGTTTATCAGAAATAGTAGCATAAGCAGAAAAAGCCCCGTATCACTGAAACAGCAGAGACTATTATCATGCTCCTCATTTCACTTTAACTCTGTTACTGCTGAAGGAAACGTTGTTCCTATGATTAGCTCAGGCACGTTGTAATTATTTCAAGAGTCACCATAAGGACGCAACATCAACACATTATAAATCTGACGTATTATCTGAACCAATATGGATAAGATAAATCTTAATATCTAGAAGTCAAAATCACTACCAGTAGCTGAAGCTTTCTCTGCATCAGAGAGTCAGCACAGGCTCAGCAAAATCCCAGTTAAACCTCTGGATTATAGAGATAATGTGTAACTAGGAAGTGTAGTCGCGCTCTAGATAGTTTTCATGCAAGTGTGTATAATTCTGAAGATATTAGCTCTCTGGGCTCCCAGTGCCCCAATGTGTACTCTGCTTTCCTTTCTGATAAGCTGAGAAGCTACTCTGATACTGCAGACAGCAGAACAGCTGTATTTATAACCTGCTGGAGTAGTACTTCAGAGGTTGTAGGAAAGCCTGCAAAATTTGCAGGTCAGCATTTCACAGTAATGAGTAGATGAAAACTATAAACCACTTCCCGCACTCAAGTTATGAGATCTGCCCTCCACAAGAGTTAATAGTCAGCTTTGTTAAAAAACAAAACAAAGCAAAAAACCACCAAAGAAAAACAAAGCTGCAGGAGTTTTTTACTTCACAGCTGCATGAGTGCAATTAACTCATTTGCTTTCCCAAATTTGAAAAGGATGCTGTGCTGGTTTGAAAGCAAAACCAGTGAGAAACTCCAAGTCAGAAGTACAATTTAATAAGAGGAAAAGAAAAGAAGTAAAATAAAGTAAAATAAAATAAATTAAATAGTACAAAATACCACTGACAGAGTCAGAATACAACCTGACACCCTATTAGTTAGGGTGGTAGTAGCAGTCCAGGTGAAATGGTCTTGTCAAAGCAGTGATCTTGTTGAAAGGTCTGGTAGCTCTTGTCCTCCGTGAATCCAGTGGGGGAAAGGCTGCTCTGCTGTCCCAAACCCCGGATTATATCCAGGTGGGAATGCTTGGCTCTTCCCCCTGGGCAGAGCATCTCACAATGGGCTGATATCATTCTATGAATCATGTAATGGGTCCTTGACGGCCCATTAAACAGAGACAGCTCCCAGAGGGAGTTATCTATGAGTCATGGGGCAAGGCATTGATGGGCCATTAGCAGAAGATAAGGGAAACACTGCCCCACCTGGTTCCAACACCTCATGAAGATGGTGATAGAATACATACTTTGGGTACATCTTACATTTTTAACCTAGGACAGATGCTAAGGTTCAAGGGAGCAGATTGGAACAAATACCTGCTGGGAGATAGCAGCAAGCCTCCATTCAAAAGAACATGGAGAATAAACAGCAAAATAGTAACACAATGGGTAAAGTCAATCCTGACCTTTTTGATACTGAGACCATGGTAATTTATACAAGCGTGCATGGAAATACCATTAGGCACCCTGTGCTGGACTTTGCTCTACAACAACTGACTTATGAGATCCTTTACTCGTCTTCTACACTTGTGCTCCTGGCCATGGATACTTCCTAAGCTGGAGAAGCAGTTGACAATAGAAGGTCCTTGCTGATGCTTAGAAGAAGTTAGTGCTTGAACTGTTAGTGCTTCCAAATGAACCCAACAGGATGTTCCAAAGCTAGACTGCTACCAAAAACCAAAAAAGCAACCAAACAAAACCAAAACACAAACAAAACAAACAAAACTCCAACTAAAAAAGAAATTAAAAATAATATATAGCTATACTCACTTTGTAAGGCAAAGTAAGCTGTTGCAAGCGATGCGTCCAAAAGATATGCTAAAACAAAAGGAAACACTCAGGGCCTTCATATGCTGCCTTCATCCTGGTGAATGAGGCCCAGTCTATTTGTTTATTTATTCCCCTGATTTATAGACCATCTACTGCCATGGCAGCAGGGTGTTTATTTACACATACAAGAACATAAATTCTGATGAATTCCATAAAAGCTGGAGAACAAACAAAGCTTAAGAAAAAAAAACCCCAAACCTCTAGCTAACGCTAAACATCTTGAGTTGTGTTCTGAATTACTACACAGGGACTATTGTGGGCTCCAGAGTTTTTAACAGGGATGATTGATAAAAATAAAGCACTACAAGCATTTTTTTGAAGGCATTGAAATAAAGCTCAATGGAAAATTTCTTGAAAGCATATATGTGATTTAGAAAATAAAATCTTATTTTGAAAGACACCTGAGTACAGAATATTATCAGCATTTAGCATCTCATCATAGTGAAAACACTGAGGATTAAATACTCCTTATCTTGGGGAGTCTGGGTCTATAAAGGTCTTGTGACCTTTCAAAGTACTTTAGTTCTAAGACTTTAGGTCAAATTAGTTTCATAATTAAGTTTTAGGTTCCTCAGTCATTTGGATTATGTAAAACTGTATTGGAAAACCTAAAAGCCTTTACAAATCTGAACCTTGGGAAATTAATATCTCTTGACACTGAACGAGACTGCAGGCCTGCAGGTCACTGAGACTGAAGCAAGTCAAGTGCTTCAGCTCTGCTAAGGCCTTCAGGACCACTTGTCCAAGGAAGAAATTTTCAAAGGCACAGAGAATTCCAAGATCCTCAGTCTTGTCTGATATGGGTTAGGAGGTGAATTTCAAATAAAGTATATTAATATGAAACTTAGCTTTCTCAAAGGAGGCAGAGGCTTCCAAATCAGACAAACCATGTCTTCCAACTTCAGTCTGTTGTTAAGGAAGACTTTTAACTGCGAGTTTACTAAGCCATTAGTAAAGTTACAAGAGCATTATTGATCCTTTCAGCTGGTTTGCATGCCCAACCAGGCAGCAACACTTTTGATAAACTTGCAAGTAGAGTGAACCTGTGAGGCCTAATATTTATGTAATGGGAACAAAGATAAGCAATGGATTTCTTTTTTTCCCTGAGACTACAGAAATGTGGGAGCTCGTTCCCAGTTTCTTCACAAGTTGAACATTGCTGACTTAAAAAACCGAGTCAGATTCCATGAGTATCATTATCAGATTTCTTGTGTCAAAAGGGATGGAACTGAATCAAATCAGCTTTGACTATACAAGAGAGATGCCGTATGAGCCGTGTGGAAACCTTCAGGGAGGGTTTTGGTGAGGGGCTCTTCACTGTGAACTTCTGCTCAGTTGAGTTAGGGGTGAACAGCTGATGTTACTGGCCGTGGGGTGGATGACTTAGTCAACAACAACTCCAGTAATCTTGGAAATGTGATTTAGTTTCAGCCCTCTGGTAAGTAGGGAAGTATACTTGAATGCAGTGTCTGAGAGATGTGCTAGCTTTGAGCCTGTTCTAGTCAAACAACTGATGAAGAAGAGAAAAATATTCATCATCATTTCAGGAAAGAGGTGGAGTAGGAAGAGGAGAAATAATATATTGCTTGAAATATAGATTCAAAGTTTTTAAGGTGTGTATATGCTTTAACAAAGAGAAAATATGACATTCTGTGATTATGATACATTTGAACAGGGAACATCATTTGTGAGATGCCTTGCATTAAACTCTTATTTTGGCTAATAAATACATAATGCTTATGTAAAGTATTATAGCACAAAAATATATATTTATTGTTAGTGGGGAGGCTGTTTGTATTAGGAACAAAGTCCATGGTCCTGGAGATTTTCTAAAAGCACTGTTGAAATTTGGTACTTTGGGTGGTACACATAGCTGCCGCTCTTGAGGTTGGCTCACAGACACATCTGAGTGAAGTGGAAGGATTATTTCATGGACTTGGCAAACGATTCTTTTGTTTATACAGCTCAGTGGCATATTTGCTTTCTCCACAACAGCAGGACACTGTGGATTCATGTTCAGTTTGTGATCTGCTGTAACTCCCACCCCCTTTTCTACAGAGTTCTTGTATTTCTCTGTTCTGTATTCATTCATACTATACACATGGCTGTTCACTTCCATGTGGTTCCCTCCCTCATATTCTGTTCTTGTTCATTTGTGATTTTGCCATGTGTTCACTAATCTATTGGATACTGTGCCTTCCTAGCAAAATGCACCAGGATAGTGTGAAGAACTGTGGAGTTCTCAGGTATCATCAAAGGGTTTTCCTCCTCCTGCCCTAAAAAATACACTGTCAAATTTGGCAGAAGTGGAATCAGGAGAGAAGAGATGTCTTCCTTTATTGTCAGGATTGGACTACATCTGGCCCTTAGGAAAGTCCACAAAAGAGGCTGGGGATAGGAAGAATCAGAAAGATATTTTTGTTCATATGTGATGCGGGTGGAGTCAAGGCATGAGGTGGTTTCCTGCCACAGACAAAAATGGCTATTGCCTGTGGCTTCTCTGTGTGTGTTAGCAGATCTAGAGATCTGCAAATCTGATCTGGACATTTCTGGTGCCTTTTTAACTGATAGCTTTGTAATTTAGCTGCCCACCAGACAGAGCATCTGCTACTACAGAAAGCACTAGGGAGGGGAAAAAAAAATTAAAAACATCCCCCAACAGTCCCTCAACCTTAAATTTTTCTGACGAACACTGGAAAGGGTTTGAGGCCTCTCACCCCCCTCTGACCATTCCATCCAAACTATTTCCTTGGTTTTTCAGTTCACTTATCTACAGTTTTTCAGGTTCAGAAGGTACTTGTTAGGAAAATAGAGAAAATCACACTGTCAGATGGGTTGGCATGAAAAAATGACCCAGAAAGACAAGCATCCAAGTGTCTTGAGACAGCACTGAGATGGAAAGTGTTATAAATAAGAAAACTGGTGAGAGTGCTTATTAAGAATTCTGTCCTGTGCTTCCATGTAGAAGGACCATGTTTCTGGCACTGAGAGGATGGCTTGCCTGCTGCTGCTGTACCTCTTCACTAAATGTGTGATCACTTCTGCAAAGACATGCAGCCCTGCAAGTGCTCAGTGCCATGTTGCCATCCACACTGCGTATACATCTGAGGTGCAGCAGGTTATGGGCTCACCAATGGTGCTAAAACCACCTGCAAATATTTTTTCTTTTTAAGAAAACTTTTTAGGTTTTATCCCAGAGCATGCAGAATGTTACACTTCGGAGTTAGACCTGTGTAATTTTAGAGGGGAAAAAAAAAAAAAAGCTAGGACTTTCCAAACAAGAGAATATTTTGGGGCAAAAAAAGTCAAGAGTTTCGTTCCCAAATTGCCAAAAAACACCGCTTCAACTTTCCACTCCTGTGTTCATTTTCTCAAGTTATTTGGTGGACAGTGACGTCAACTGAATCAAATCACCAGGGAAAAATAAGAGACGGTAAAAATGAAAAATATCTCTGTCCTACTCCAAATGTAAGAAAATATCTTCTACTTATAAACTGCTTACCTTGAGGCAGACAGCAGTTTCCCTGGCAGGCCCAGCTCACCCCAAGTATTTTACTCCTAAGGTACAATTTTGCCTTTCCCTGCTACTTTCAAACACCTCTCTTGTGGTAAAATTTTAGAGTAGATACCACCCTAAACCACCATAGGTCTTACTGTTTTCTTTCTATCTGTCCTTTTTCACTGATTTTTCTTCAACTACATCTGTTTCCTACCTACATACAGTTTTTCACACATCGCAAAAACACTCTTTCCTTCTCTCCTCCCCTCTGTATCTGCTCGTATTTATTTTTCCCTGTCCCTCTTTCCTGCAGTCCTGGTGTCTTTTACAAGCACCTCTCAGTGCTACATCCTTTAATGGTGCAGTACTCTCTTAAGTTCTCTCAGCAGCTCATTGCAAAACAGTGAGGGTGATAAATAGCCTCACCACCTTTTTAAACAATGGCAGAAGTATTTCTGACTCCTTACTGGGGATACTGCAACTGCTGTATCACAGAATCACATTCATTAGGCATGGTTGCCCTGTGACTGATTTATCACATAGGTCTGTGTCATTCGCCATTGCTCCCAAGTGATGCATTTCTACTTCATAGGAGATACTTCTTGATACTAAGTTGGGAAATATTGTCAATATACAGGAGAAGAAAGCAATGCTACAGGGACAAGTGGCCATCATTAAGGACTGAAATAACAGAAACAGGATGACAGTCACTACCTTAAACTACACCATCATGACCCTGGGGACTAATAAGAATTTCTGCTTCAGAGAGGAATTTGTCAACTGGAAACAATGCTTTAAAAGCAACGTAAAATGAATACTTTTCATTAAAGAAAAAGGAACACAAATTTTCTCTGGAAAATACAGTTTATATGAAAGAAATTAGCTTGTTGACTTATATTTCTTGTTAAGAGGATTTGATTAACCGTGATTCTCTAGGCAAATATTCTGACTGCAGTGAAAATAGTGCTTTCCATCAAAACTTTTCAGTGATGAAGTTACCCTTCTCTATATGTACCTATTACTTACAGCCCATTTTCTAAACAGACTCGTAGATGTCATTACATCATTAAATCAACTATTCATCTCATTTTATAGGAGAAGGGGCAAAATATCTTTTCTAACTGTCAGTAAGTTTCTGGCCACAAAGAACATGATAATGGGACATGGAAGGCTCCCACAAAAGCTTATGCAAGAGTTCTGATATAAGTTCAAGGTCAGAGAGTAGTGGAGTTAGCAAAACTGACCCTGAGCACAGACAGCCAGACCCCAAGGAGGGTTTGGGATGAGCTCCATGCAATAGCAGCTTTTTCCATTTCCACCACACAGATGCCCATTTCTCTCTTAGACTCTCAAAATCCTGTTTTTTCTTAACCTTTTAGTTTTTTCTTTCTTCCCCCCCCCCACCCCGAAGTTGTGTCTGCTTGTGCAGCTCACGCTTTTCCTTAAAACCCTCTTAATGTTCATTCCATTTGCCAAATAAAAGAGCATTATGTCCAGGGGAACAGAAGGGGGTAGTCTCTGTGGCTGTTCTGTGAAGCAGCCCTTGAGAGATGGATAAGTTCCATTGATCTTGCAAGCTGCACTGCAGAATTTTTAAGTCCTGACACACATTACAGCTCACAGAGGGCCATGGGAGTAGAAGGGTACAACAAAAGCAGCTCAGAGGTGGGTGGTTCACAGGGCATCTCTCCACTTGTGGGTAGTGAACTGGATCCCAGGTAGACCAGTGATAATGGCTTCATTTCCCTGTGCTCCTTTCAGATAATCCACTAGCCAGATTCCATGGTTCTCCCTTCTGCCTCTCCCTGTAAGTCATGTCATATATCCCTGCCCAACACTTGTTTGAACTACTTGTGAACAGCACATTACTCAAGGTCAACCAATTCACCACACTTGACTGATACTGGCCAGCAGCTCTTTGAACTGTAGGGTTAGAGAAGGAAATTTTGGAGTGGAAATGTCTCAGATGGATGAGTCCCTGTACAGATGAAATCTCTCTTTGAGTAAAAGTATTATTTGCATCCCCCTCTAAATTCTTCAGTCCTTATTGAATTTTCTCCCTTGAGGCTCTTTCACTTTGGTGCTGAATTCCAGAAATTCAATAGCCAAGCCATTCCCATTAATATACTGTCTCTCTCCTTAACTGTATTTCGTACACATAGCTATAAATAGATTTAAGCACTACACTTTCACTGTGTTCTTTAAAGCTGTGAAATTCTGTTACCATAGAGACTTTTTTAAAAAAATATTTAGCCTATTTAGTCAATACTAAACTGTAGGTTCTTTGTGCAGGGAATTCCTTTCTGTCTGTGTATTGCCCTTTGCCAGACATATTATAAACAACAGATATTCTATAGGTAAAACTGTTTTACAAGCTTTTTCATGGAGATGAATCTTTTCTATCCTCTGAACTTCTTTTTCTCTAAGGTAAATTAATCCTTTCTATATGTAAACAGGTGGTTAGCTTTGCATCTTTGCTTTTTCACAAGGCCCTTATATTATATTATTGGAAAAACTGAGCCTTTGTCTGCATGGATCTTTTCTTTGCTTCTGCGAGAATTAGGTCCAGAAGAACCCATTTTGCTTCCACTTAGCACTGGTCTAATCTGAATGATGTAGGGATTTGCATACATGTACCCTTGGTGCTGTGAAAACCATTGCTATCATCTGCCTCTAGTATGGCAGGTCTCAAGGGAACTGGAAGATGTCTGCATTATTAGGACTAAATTAAACATCGACTTCAATTGGTCCATCTTAATAACCCTCCACTCAGCACAAGGAGAGCCTTTATCAAGCTTGAGTTTGTCCTTAACTTCTAGATGAAAAAAAAAATAACTATGTTCACCCCTTTTTTACCATCCTCCCTTTGAGGAGATGCTGGGAGGGTATCTACATAAGATGATACATGTATCATCTTTCAGACTACTCAGAAGTCAAATGAATCATTCTGTGGGCGTAAAGTTGGAAATCATCCTGTGTTTTAGAAGAAAATGTAATCGACAAGGTTTTAAACAAAGGAGACGCCACAGAAGCAAAGCTTGTCACACCATGTCAGCATCTGACTGGTCTCATGTGTTTTGACTTAAAATGCTCTGAGGCTTGGGCAGTGGATTGGGAAAGGACAAGTGAAAGAATAACTCTGCTGCTCCGCTAAGCTCAGTGGCTTTAATGAAGCATTTTGTTGAAAGGGATGGAGCTGTTGAAGGGGAAATATGTTAGATGTGCAATACCCAAATTTAGTGAGATTGGTGGCAGCTATATTTTTTCAGAGCTGGAAAAGTATTTAAATCCTGGACAAGTTCAGAAAGCACTGGGGACTGACTTGCTTTCTCCTAGCTCCAATTACATCTCTCCTGCCACAGCAGAGCTGTGTGTATGTGGCCTTCTCTGGCTCTAGAGAAGCCCTGAGTTGTTTTAACTGGAAAGTCTCTTAGGTTGCATCATGAATTAGTGGTTTAGTTTGCTCAGAGAATCACCAGCAAAGGTCTCATCAAAAGCGGGTTTAATATGAAAGTTAAAGCACAACAGTGTTGTCTCGGCTTGAGTTCCAAGGGTCTCACTTAGGACCACTGTTTATAGGTTTGCAATAGAATTGGCTTTAGTTAGGATTTTAGTTAGGAATTTTCCATCCTGGTCACAAGTCAGGCCAGTAACTATCTTTGAAAGTTCAAAATTGTTGTTCAACTTGCGTTGTTAGTCAGGCAAGAAAAATAAGTTTCTAAGGCTGTTTGTTAAAAGCAAGAGCTCATGAGATAACACAAGTTCCTGGGAATAGAACTTCAATGATAATGGCAATGACAATGACTTCTCTATATGTACCTATTACTAACAGCCCATTTTTTAACAGACTGGTAAAAAGCTGAGCTCTTTCTGATAAGCTCAAGAGGAACTTGGCCCAAGTGCTGTTGTTCAAGGCTAAGGTCTAAGGAACATTTCTGAGATCACAGTGTAGTGTGGGGGATGTACCCCAGCTACAGGTTGTGACTGACATGTATCAGCAGATCCACCTACTGAAATGTCATCTTTTTTCACAAAAAGTTCAACAGAGGCAGTAACAGCATGCACAGACAGTGCCCTGGCAAAAGACTCTGCAGCAGCCTTTGCTCTGAGGATAAGAAATGGCTGTGAGTGTGCAGATTAGGGCTCTATACATAAATAAGCTGAGGGACACAGAAGTTAAGACTTGTGAGGTAGTAAGGAAGATTGCTTGAGAGGCAGGCACAGGACTGAGACCTGGCTTCTCAACACCTTGGGGTCCTTCCAGTCAAAAGCAAAAGATCGATTGTCTGAATTCCCTCCTGGAGGTAGTGTCTTGCTAGTCATTGATTACAGAGTGATTTTAAAACAATAACATTCCAGGCTTTAGGGAGCACAGTCAGGCATCTATCCGCTGGATGAATCTGTGCCTGTGAGGGAAGAAGATTGTCAGTCCAATCTTAACCTTCTGTCTGCCTATTTGTGTGTTTTACCAGGAACCAATTTTAGTTGTTCTGCGCTGCAAAACAATAAAAAGTGATGTGCTTTTTCTGTTTCAGTTGCTTTAGGTCTTCTTTTTCCTTCCCCTTACTTTTCCCCCTTCTTTATATCTGTTGTCATTATATTCTATACAATTTCTTTCATATTCCACTGTTCTTGTATTTAATCTGATTTCCCTGTGATACAAAACTGTTTGGACACATTTCTCTCAACATCTTACATCTAGCAAGCTGTCTAGTTGGGCTGATTTTTTGTCGTCTTCTGCACTTTCTATTTCCAGCTCTCTTTTGCTGCTCTACTGTCCATTGTCTTTGTTTATTTTGTTTACTCTACTTCACCAGTTTCACCTGCTCCTCAGTTCAGACCTACATCTCAAATGAAAAAAAAAAATCCCTTTTCTTGATTGGGATCATACATGTTTATAAATACATGCGGGAAAGGGCAAGGGGCAATTTTACAAAATCATGCGTCCTTCAGCTGAGATGACCGCGACTGCTTCCAGCTTCAGAGAAATGAATGTGGTGGCTATTTTCATCACAACACTTTACTCCTTTCCCCCAAGTCTAGAGAGCATTCAGGGAAACCTGGAAAATGATGTTAAGGTCTCCTGAGAGATGTGAGCCATCCAGCAGGAACAGATGGCATTTCCCACAGTTAGGAATCAGTATTAAGGAGAGCAGAACAATCTCCTCTCCACAAGCCTGCCATTCCAAGGTGACAGTGTGATTGAAGGACCACCGGATATGGTTAGTTCCTGTGACTGAACCCAAGACTTAGCTGACATATGGACAAGAGAGAGGAAAATGCGAGCCTTCACTCACAGGTGAGAGAAGTTCTGGGCACCTTCTCCTCCTTGTTCTGGTTTCTTGAGGACAAGTGTGCCGCAGGCTCCATCTGGTTTGGTAATAAAGGATAAATTATTAAAACAAATAAAATATTTATGAGATGTTCTATAAAACAGAGGACATTTAAAGTATTGATTAAGAACTGAGAAAATGATAATGAGTTTTAGCTGCAGAAATAATTGGGAAATTCTTTTGTGTAGTACTTCTCTTCATGGAGCAGGTAAAAGGCAATATTTAACCCCTGGACTTGACTGCCAGCTGTATAGTTTATACATCATCCAAACACAAAATTTTACAAGGTCATTGTCATGTCCACCCAAGAGCCTTGTGGCACCTCATACAAAACAATAAAATTTCACAATAGCATTAAGAAACAACTAATCACCACTATAGTAAGGATAGGACCAAGTAAGAAGATCAACTTTCCACATCCTGCAGTGTATGTTTCACCTGACAGCTTTCAAATCCACATGAAATCAAGAGAGAAAGATGTGTAAAGGCAAAATTACTGAACTCTTAAATAGTTAAAAGCAACTAAATACTTCTTCCTTAAATAAAGAATAAATACCTACTATTTGGTTTAGATTAGAAAGGTATGACCTATTCTAAGTTGGTTCTTCAGAGTCACCTGAAACACACATGCTTAGTAATGCCTATAAAATTGCCAAATAATGATTTAGCATTCATGCAATCCTTGTAATCTGCTCCTAGTGGGAATCTCATCACGTTGGTGTGTTTAGGTACCTGCAAACTGAGATCATGTGCTTCCCTCTGTTGGGATAGAATTTCTCCGGAGCTTCCCTTGTCATGACTTTGTCTAACAGGAAAGCACCACATTCTCTGGCTCTGCACCTGCACAAACCCTTTCCTAGACTCCCATCATGCAAGAAACTTGTCCTCAGGCTCAGCTATTTTGGGGAGTTTTCAGTGAAAATCTGTTGTGGGTAGACCTAGTCCTTCCAGCGGTCTTTTAGCCCCTTCTAAAAGACAGAAGGGTCTCTCTGCCACTTTTGGAGAAAGGCACCTTCAGGGAGTGAGTCAGTTTTACCTAAGATCTAAATCAAAAGCTTGGCACTTCTAGAGAGTGAATCAGACCTTAGCTGGGCTGAATCACTCTCTGTCTATCAATCTGACCAGCTGGCTAAGTCTCCCAGCTATGGTGCCTCTGAACTGCCTCCAGATTGGCTTCTTTTGAGCTTGGTTAGTCCCACAGTTAATCAAAACTTCACCTATAAAATCCTACATTTCTCCTTTCTGTCTCCCAAAGCTTAGTGGTCTTCCTGTGAAGGACTTGACTTTGTCTATCCCACCATGAATTCCTGATTCTTTACTTTTACTGCTGAAGTTTTCCAGCTTCCTTATCTATCTGCAGAGCCCTGAAGGAACTAGTTCTCCTAGTAGATTTCAGTCAAGTAATTCTCTTAAGGTATTTCCAGTTGAATAGGTTAATGACTCACTCTACCTACCTGGTAGATCCATGGCAGGCCCTGCCAACTCTCGGTATCTTTCTATGGATTGTAGAAAGTGATTCCCAAAACAGCAGCTCTTTACTATGACCCACAAAATAAGCAGAGGCCCTACCTATGACTGATTTAAAACTGATTTTCTATGAACCTGATGTCACCGCATCCATTTATAACATGTCAGAATTTATTTCACCCTCTTCTCTTCATAATTCATTAACTCCTGTCTGTGGGTGACTATCTAGAATCTATTAGAATACCTGTAAATAGTGGCATTAAGTACCCTCTCTATAACTTGCAATGGGATATTACATAAAGCAAGGTCTCAGATTTTGAGGAAAGGAGTTGCAGAGGTAATACAATGCTCTTGAAATACAGGTGTGGAGATGTCAAGATCCATATAGCAGGATAGGAATGTCTAGTTAGGGTTTTCTTCTTTTAGGGTTGCAAAGCCTGGGGCACAGATCCACAAAAGTATTTCCACTGCAAACACTGATCATTGCAGTGCCTGGCTTTCAAACCCTTCATTCCTGATTTAACAACACTTTGGAGGGTTGGGTGCTAAGGAACAGAATTCACCAGAGCCAGCATGCTGAGAAGAGAGCTACTTAAATTAGCCAATAGGAGAAAACAACAGGAGGGATGAGTTTTAAATCACGTCTCTCTTGGGGATTGAATGCCTTAATTTGACTTCATGGAGATTAGTTTGCAGGCTGCATTGCCTATGCAGGGAGAAAAGTGTTTGAAGGCTCTTTAGCAAAGGCATGATGAAGCCCAATTGTTAGAAAACAGGAGTAAAAAAATCAAACTGGAAGCAAAGTGCATGTTTTAAAGAATCAGGATAATTTACTGCTGAATTAGCTTATCAAGAGATGTAAAACGTTTTCCTGCCTACTGAGTGGCATCTTGCATTATGAATTTGCTGTCAATATTGAAAACAACTAAAATGCGTGTGTATGATTCAGGAATTACTGGGTGATAATGTTTGTCAGCAGTTTAGGGCATATCACCATAATCTACCATCTCCTGTCTTTTAAACAGATTAATCTGCTTTTACCAGGGCTAAATTTGGCCTCACTCCTGTTGCTCAGGGATGTTTTGATATAGAATAACACGAGCCAGAGATTGTATCAGCTTGGCTTGTCATCTCACTGCAGCCATTGCAGGATTGCCTTTATTTTTCTGTTGACCTTGGCTTTTTTAATATATGAACTCTTTCTATTGTTTCCCCTGGGATTATTGAGCAGTCTATTAGCGCTCAACTAGAACATTTTCAACATATAAGTTGTCCTTCATATCCTCTGCTTACTTACCTGTAATTTCTTTAAAGTCACACTTTAAGGATCCAGGTCTCCCTCTGTTTTTGCTGATTTATTTTTTGGTTAGAGATACACTAGCAATAGATAGTCAACCTACACCTTTTATGCAATTCAAATTTACCTCTCATTCTGGATCTGGGAGCCTGGTCCACATTCATTTTTGGTCTTGCAGTGCCACAACAGAATCCCTGGGAACACCCTATCACCAGCTGTCTGCAGTCCACTCTCAGTGCTTCCCCACTGTGTGCTCTACAAAGTACATGTGCTGTTGACTGTGACCACCCAAAGCTTTGAGTTATGTGTTATAGAGGATCAGGAAAATTAACCATGCTTTGTGGACACTACTTTCCCCACAAATTAATCAAACTCTGTAAGCTGGGGTCTGCATTTGGGACAAAACAAACCCCATCAAAAGCAACAGCCTGATTTTGGCCAAATTAGATTTTTTAATATTTCCTGCATGATTGTATAACCTCAGGCAGAGGAAATTTGTAATCACATTGGCTTTTCTCTTCAGTGCATTGTATTGCAGGCCCGTAACTCATTTATTCACTCCCACCATCCATCTCTCACCAGTCAGCTCTTCAAGTATTTCCCTTTCCTCAAAAAAAATTTAGTTTCAGAAAAGTTTTCCCCTGTGTGCATTTTCCCAGGCTGAATCTAATTTTGTTTTATTTTCAAACTCTATTTCTTTCTCAGCTTTGACAGTTAAGGAGCAAGTACAAGAAGCTACATGGAATTAAGTGCAATCTACACTACTTCTCTGTTCTCCTTGGGATTTGCAACAATTCCTGGTTTTGTATCACCTGTGAATGTAATTAACTCAGTCTTTATTTTGGAGCAGGGTTATTACTGCTCAGTGAAGAAAGGGCCATGGTGAGATCTGAATAGATTTAATCTCTCAACTAAGGGAGGGATTATCTTTCAAATAAGAAATTATTTTAGCAGTATGTTTATTTACAAGAGATTCTTATGTCTGTTTTTATGTCACACAACAACATTTTCTGTGTGAACTGGAAGAAAACCTTCTTCCTTTTATTCACTAATTTTGACTTGAAGTGAGAAGTGATTAGATTTGCAAGCCTGATGCACACTGTAAAATGCTCTAATGATGATTTCTTGTGATTTTGTTATCACATTTGTGCTTTCAGGATTGCTGGTTTGTTAGTTTTTCTTTTAATTTCTCCCTGAAGGGAAGGGTGGGTACAATGTCAGTGATGCCTGCAGCTACTCCTGCAGCCATCCCCTGAGACACCAGCTGTGCTGAGCCCTGTGCCCAGAGCCACCAGCAGCTTGCTTTGGCAGAGATGTTGCTGAGATGCTGTGTCAGAGCCAGAAGAGGGAGCAAAAAACATGGTGTTCAGGAGCAGCATTTAGGATTTTGTTCATTCAGTATCATCTGTTTAAGTGAAAAGTTTTCTTTTTTACTCTCAAACGGATTTTCTTCTTGATTTTATACTTATACTAGAATTATCTTACCTACAAACTTGCTACTCCTGCTGTAGGACTGTCCAAACTTTTAAGGCACTAGGCTGTAGAAAATGAGAGTAGCTGCCATGTCCCATCTTACATCTGTGGGAGCAACATGAAATGGAGGCAGTGTTGCAGTACCAGTGCTAAATGTTATAATGCAGCTGCTATGGAGCAAAAATACATGGAGATTGGGAAAGATGAAGACTGAATGTATCGCAACGTGCAACACCACATCTCATGTTCTCTTTGAAGTTTCTTAGAACTTTGTGTACATCAGCATAATAAGTGAGCTGAGCAGTGCTGAAGATTGCTGAGACTCCTTCTCCACACTTGACTTTCAGTAGCCAGGGACAGAGGCAGCCTGCCAGTGCAGCACTGGGCAATACCAGCAAACTGAGTGGAGGTCCTGTGTTTATGCCTGCTCACGCAGCTGTGACAGCCTGGATTTGATCTTGTGCTTGCTATTGTACATGTTGCAGCCACTTGTTTAACATCTTAGACAGCTCTTTGAGCAAAGGATCACCTTGCTGCCTTAATGTGTAGTGCTGAAGGCAGCAGGATCCCTATACCTAATGGGGAAATAATTATTATAATTAAAGCATCCAATCACCCATTTGGTTACCTTATCAGTACATCAGCCTCTGAGCCCAAGAGTCATAACAGTCTTGCTACTAAGTAAACTCATATACTCAGCAAGTATCTGCCCTTTGTTCTTCTACTCATTGTGTGGCATGAGGCAAACACAAATACTTTTCCTCTAAACTTTTCAAAAAGTTCATTAGAGAAGCATGAAGTCAAGCCTGCTAAAGTGCAGGATGTGTAGAACTCTGCAAATAATACTTTAAAGTTTGTTATTTCCCATTTAGAATTCTGGGTGCAAATGCTTTGTATATACCTTAAATTTATCTCCTTTTTACTAAATGCTATGTGCTATTGACTGGAACCATAAATATAATAATTGATCTAAACGGAACTGAAAGGCTGTTTATGATTCCCTCATCAACACAATTGCAGATTTTTTCACAGAATTAAGAAAAGCCAAACATTTGATCAATAAGTTAAGAGGCCATTTTGTGCCTGGATATGTCATACTGGAAGGATTTCTGGTAGAATTTAGGAAAGCTGATATTGGTTAAAATAGATATGCCTTTGAAAGTTATCCAGGAGAAAACCTGGCCTTCTATATGAAAGGAGAAGGATAGGATGTCATAATAACACAATACTGAAAAAGGCGGTTTGCAGTCTGGTGACAATTTCCACTGTTCAAATGAATTTCTAAACCTTTAATGAAGTCAGCAAGGATGATGAAAGATGATCTGAAGAAGACTTCTGGAACCAAAGTGCTGGGTCCTGACTGCAAATTCAGGTACTTAAGCAAGGTAAATCCCTATTTGATTACAGATCACCATCATCATCCACAAAAATATTCTTTTCTACATCTGCAATGTTCTGCAAAATGGCTTAGAAAAAGGTGAGGTAGAGATCTCTATATTTAGTTTTAATTTCTCTGGTTCTGTCACTGCTTTTCTGTTTTTCTCAGGATGACCCACTTCTCCTTTGCTGAAGAGGTGTGTAAGGTGGAGTAGAAGATGAAGAATGCACGGTGCTGAGAGAGGAGAGTGGTAATTGCCAGTCAAGCATGGCAGATAGACATTAGTGACACAGAAACTGTATGGAATAACCTAGTCCCTTGAACAGAAAGACAGCAATAGAAATAGCAGGTGTGAGGCCAAATACAAATGTAATAAAACTTCTGGCATCCTTCTTGCATGTGGGCTTTAAAAAATGGGCATATGCCCCACTTTAAGGAAAAGCTACATTAAATAAGTCACAACCGTCAGCTTTCCAGCACACATTTAAAAGTTGGAACTGAATGAACATGGTCAAAATACAGAGTGATCGGCAGAGAAGCAGTTAAGGTAGGTTTTTCTTAGTTTCTGAATATGTGAAATATGTGAGAAAATAGGAAAATTAACACTTTAACCTCCACAGTCCACCTGGAAAGCACTGCAAAAATTTTAGTTGTATTATTAATAACATTGATCTAAGCTAGATCCTGAGTAGACAAAATCAGCCAGTCTGAACTCTGCATTTACAGGAATCTGTATGGAGAAGGTTGAGGATCAGTGTAATCATCTCTAAAACAGCTAGAAATCTTGACAGAGCAACTGGAAAGAGAACAAAGAAGAAAAAGCTGTAGCTTTCAGTCTTTGCCAAATATATCCCAAGCTTAATTCCCAACTTCATCTAGCCCTGGTTTCTGCTTAGAGAGAAATTATACAGGAGAAAAACAATAATAAAATCATAGAATCATAGAGTACTTTGGGTTGGAAGGGACCATCAAAGGCCACCTAGTCCAATGCCCCTGCAATGACCAGGATATCTTCAACTACATCAGGTTTCTCAGAGCCCCATCCAACCTGACCTTGAATGTTTTCAGGATGACGTATCCATCCCTCTCTCCGGGGAACCTGTTTTCATCAGCTCCAGTACAACTTGGAGCTTCTGGATTCAAAAATTATCAAATTCAAAGCCAGCAAATTACTCCCTCTGGCCCTGAGTGTGTTACTACATGGTCTGACCACAGCCATTCGCTCTTGAAAGTTTTCTGGGTTGCTGCCTGTCACCTTTCACAGTGTTGTACTTTGAACTGGTGATAGGTTTAAGAATCTGTGGTATGGGCCAGCACATGGAGTCTAATGGGATCAGGACTTCATTCACACAGTCTGCATCGTGTTTACAAGCCTGACAAGTACTGAGCTTGCTTGAGCAAGCTTTGGTAGTGGGCGTCAGAAATGTCCTTGCCAAATAAACACACACCTTTGTGGTGACTGTTTGACACAGATGCCTTCCAGCAATGAGAGTCTCACCGCCTGATTCCCCAAGGTATTTGAGTGCCTTATTCCCACTAATGTCAAGGGGAATCAGGTACTTATGAGAGGACAGGGCTCTCCCTTCCTGCGGTTGTGAAAGATGGAAAAGAGATGGAAAGTATTTGGCAATGATGGCTTCAAAATGATATCCTGTGCCCCGTGTCTGTAAAACTACTGAAGGTCTTCCTGAGACTCTGGTCTGTGATAGAGAAAATCTGTGGCTGTAGCCTTCCTAGATAGAGGTCATGAGACACAGGGAAGAGCTGTAGCACACAGTGAGCCATTGTCTGACACTCAGGCTGGCAAACCCCCTTTCATATGAGCTCCAAGATACTTGTCAGGAAGAGTGTTTGGATTTCTGAGACCTGGAAGGTCAAAGCAATTCAGGCTGCAGTGTGACATGGGCTTATCTCTGGATGGGCAATCAGGTGCAGCCCAGGTGCTCTGGGCTGCACAGTCTGATATTCAAATCTAAATTCTTCAATTTGAGATATGTCTTTGTACCCCAACACCTAGCATGATTCTGGCATTGATGAACCTTTCCACTTGATTTTTGATGTTTATATTCCTGCTGGGTGTCCCTTTTATGATTATTTTCCTGTGCAAGCCTTTTCTCCTTTCAGCAATGTCTCTCACCATGCCAAGCCCTTGGGCTGCCTGTGTGTGTTGGACAGTTAAAATCTCTGTCAGTCTCCTGCCTTCTAAACTTTGCTTTGGAATGTCACAACAGCCAAGCAACAGCCCCTGTGATTTAAGCTTTACTATTTACTTTGAATTCACATGGGCTAAATCTAGGTTTTGTCTTCAAATATATTAAAATATTTAAAGCCACCATTGCTGCTAAACTTCTCAAATTTCTGGAATATGTAATTCCAGTTGAATGAAATTATTTAAACAGACTGTGCTTTGAGAATGTTGCTGTCTTGGGTTATGGAACCAAAATATTTTATTCTATTTTCATCTGCTGAAAGCAGTTGGGGAAATGTTTTGTCTTTATTTTTTGCTACTCTGGGGGAAGGGGGGCGGATACCTTTCTGATAATGGTTCAGCTATTAAAACTGGGTGGGGTATTGTTTCTCATCTCTTTCACCACCCATCCTCCCTCCAGGGGGATATTTTCTGCTAATGGGCCATTAAGGCTCACCAATGACATGACACATTTACATCATCCCATTGTGAGATGCTCCACCCACTGGCTGGGGGCTCCAGGGTCCCTGACTAGATAAAAACTGAGACTCAGAACACCAGGCATCCTGCTTTCCACTGGACTCCAGAGGTAGATCAGTATCATCTCAGCATCACTGAACCATCTTCAACAGGATCATCTACTCCAATAGAGCCACATCTGTTTCCCCAGGAGGACTGCTTCCAAACACCCTGACCAACAGGGTGTCAGGTTGTGTCCCTGACTCTGTCAGGGTTTTTCTGGGTTTTTGTTTGTTTGTTGTTTACTTGTCTTTTTTTTTGTACTATTACATTTGTATTTCTAACATTCCTAGTAAAAGAACTGTTATTCCTGTATCTTTGCCTGAAAGCCCTCAATTGTAAAATCATAGTAATTCGAAGGGAGGGCGGGTTTACATTCTCCATTCTAAGGAAACTCCAGCTTTCCCTAGCGGATACCTGCCTTCTAAACCAAGACAGTTGCCCATAAGCTTTTAAAGAATGAGGAATCACAACAAAGCCATGGACTATCACAGGGACGCACACACACATCAACTCACGCACATGCACAGCCAAGTCGATGCTACCAAGGAAAGGAAAGGAAAATTTGGAAAAGCTTTAAAAGCTTGTTTGTTGGAGCTGGTATAGAAAGCCATGAATGGGAGGCAAAACAAAAAGCCAGTGGTAGAGCTTAAAGTTCATTGTAAAACCTGCCTCTGATTCCTGCAAGAGGCCCAATGCACATCACTATCCACTCTTCAGCTACTCTCTCATGAGCTGAAAACCAAGTACTCTAAAGCCAGGAGCAAGCAGGAGGCTACAAAGATTATTTACCTTAACTAGACTTTCTAATTTCCATAATTTCTGCTGCTTAGAGAACCGACTCCTGACTCTTTTCCTTTACTAGGATTCAGAGTCATTATCCCTGCAATTAAAGCAGTTACAGAGGTACATTTGGAATGCAGGTTCCTTTGAATTATTGCTAATAGAAATATTGAGGATCTCTGTTAGCTTTGATCTCTTATCACATCATGCACAGAGCTCACTCTTGTCTCTTTCTCCCTCCCTCTCCAAGCATGACTGCTCCCAGCATCTCTGTGTGTAATCAGACATGTCACACCTCCACAAAGGTAAATTTGGTTTATGTAAAAAGGAAAACTAAATAAAAACTGGTTAGGAATTAATTGTGACTGCATTGGATTAATCTGTCATATTATACTATTGTTGGCTCATCAGGGCAAAATATCAGCGAAACCAGTTTTTGGAGTGTAAGGGGGAGGGAGCACATTCACCTGCACCTAAAGAGGCAGCAGTAACTTCTTGGGGAGATGTTATTTACTCTTATGAAGTTGTTATTCTTTTGAAATAGTGAAATGTGTTGCATCAACTGATCCTTTTAACACCAAAATCTGTTATTTCACTTATAGAAGGACACAGCACGTTTCATCTATGTCAGCAAAAGGACTTCATAAAATGCACACCTGACAAACGCATGTGGACTTAGATAAAGTGGTTAAAACACCTAAGCCAAGGAGTTAACTATCTCTCCACTAAAAGTAAAAACCACCAAACCATAAGTTATAATAAATAGGCATAAGAGAAATAATGCCCCATCCAAGTGTTATGAAGGAAAAAACCCCATTATTTCTGACAACACAGCTGCTGCAAAAGAAAAACATTTTATCCTCATAAAGGTATCTCCTTTCTATGCCATAGCCAGGGTCTTTATGATGCACTTTTTAATGACAGATGAAAAATTGTCACTTCATGGGGAAATGTAACAACTCAAGGGAAAGTAAAATTCACAACTGGATATCAAAATACTTGGTGAAGTAATGAGAAAATGAAGTCATTATACATTAGGGTGTGTCACCCTGGTTTGAGGATTTCTCTAAGCCTTCTGAATTGTGTTTCATACTGGAGTCAGAATTTCTACTTTCCCACACTTGTACTATAAACAATAGCTTTGTTTTCCTAACTGTCCTTCGTTGTTTACATATTTTTAAGTAGGAAGAGAAAGTTGATTGATAGTTGTCTTAAATGTGGTTTGGGAGGTGGGATTTGATCCTCCAATCCACAAGCACCTTTAGAAATGTATAAAATTGAGTTTTGTAAATAAACTAGCCCCTTTTTTCCTGCTTGCTCACCACTGTGCCTTGTGAGGTTCTTTTGTGCCATGTTGCGGCAAGGGTGGAATTCCTTAGGGTGGAAAGTCTTAAAACTTAAATCAGCCTTACTGCTTTAATTTGAATATCATCTGCCCAATGTATCCCAGTTTCGAAACTCAGAATCTTGACAGGAAGAAAGTCATAGTCCCTTGGTTAAACATACTTTCTAGAGTCTAATCCCTTTAGCCTAGTTTGTGAGGTCTTAAATAAGTCACCTTTCCTGGTATCAACTTCCACACCCAAAAAGCAGACTTGATGTGCTTGCAGTGATGCCACAAGCATGAATTCACTGTCATGTCCCTGGCTCGTTCCAGATATCATTGCTACATAAATACAGAGCTCTGCCTGAAATACTGATGCTGCTCTGGAAACGGCAACACAAGCCACTTCCTCAGCCTCTTGTATCCATAAGCACCTGGGTCAGAGCAGGCATTTTAGGGTGGTGATAACAGCTTGGCATTCAGTGACCAATTGCTGAGCAATGATTTAGAAGGACAATTACAGCTGAAGCACAATCTCCATCACCTCCAGGTGACAGAATTACCAGAGCATGGTGAGTGGCAGAATATCAGCACACAACTTTTCTATTATTAGTGAGAATATTGTAGAATAAAGCAGCCTTTATTCATGACAGACAATAAGCAGACACTTTGTTCTAGGGAGAGGAAAAATCTCTTTTTTCACATAGGAAAATGACACGTTAGCTGCAGCCTTTAGTCTGAAAATAGTCTACAACAGTGAGAAATAAGAAAATGATTCTATGGAATGCCTTCAAAATTCTCTGCAGCCAAAGTGAAATTGTTATATGAAGCTTGGGAAAGCGAGACAGGAACAGGCCATTGAAAAGAGACAACATAATTTAATGCCATTTAGAACAAATGTAAGAGGTCATGTTATAGATACTCACCCGTGTAGTCCCAGCTACTGATAATCTATAGCTCTCTAATAAGTGTGGAGGTACCCACACAACCCACATTTGGGAAATTAATTCTGTGTGTGTATATTGGTGGGATTAGAAGTTTTGGACTAGTTGTAAAAAGATGTTTAGAAATGTGTAGGTGTACAAAGTTGTAAGGTGTAAGAGCTTGGTCTTATGGTTTATCAGCTGGTTTATTGCTGACATTACGTCCCAAATGTTTATTTTGCTGACTGGCATTTAAATACCTGTCATTAATAAATCAACAAAACACTTCAGTCCTGATCTGTCTTAATAATTTGGACTGTGCAATTCTTCCCTGCTACAGCAGATGTTTGTGATTGGGGCATTTATTATAGACAAAAATTACAATCTGTGTAGATAAATAAGGGTTTAATGCTTGCAACGGGAGAATTTTGGTCTTTAGAGAAGATTGGTCAATTAAATCTGAATAAACTGAACCACAAAAAGAATGGAATGAGCCTCTTAATAAAGTCTGGATGTACACTGATGTAGTTATCCAAATTTAAAAGAATTTTATAAACTTTGCTTTGAATCTGACTGAGGTAAACTTGAATGTGACTGTGACAAATTAACTTTGGATATAGTCCCAGAAAAGAGCCAAAATTGAATTAGGGTCTCATACCTGATTAAAATGGATTTAATGTCACCTTTGAAAAGAACGTAAAAAAAATCTGGCCTCTCTGGTTAGCTGAAAGAGATGATGATACTTATCCATCTATGGGCCTCAGTAACCTCAAACTAAACTTCTTGATATTTTCAAAATAATGCAGACCAATAGAGTTAGTGAGTGTTCCCCTTTAAGATACCAACTGTGTTATATTCTTGGTCCTCTGCCACATCAGGTCACACGAAATGTTGATCTCAGCCAAGGGGAATAAGCAGAAAGAATGGATGAAATCAGAAGGGGCTAATGACACAACTCATTTTGAGATCAGTTCAGATCAGCTGAGGGGACTGGATCGGCATTTTTTGACCAGAGGCAATCAGGATATCTGCTAGAAGAAGGTAATTAGACATCCTAGAATCATGAGTTGCCCAGCTGGAAGCTAATGAGTTATGGAACCCAAATGAAGGAGAAACAGAGCCTAATTAGCTAAATAAGAATTCCTGGAGGAGCAGGGAAATGTCAAGAAGTGACAGAAAAACTTTTTCCAGTGCTTTTTAACCAATTTTTAAAAGCAAAATAATTGGGGTGGGTTTTTTTGCATAATTATTTCTACTTTTATTGCAAAATTGAAATCACCTCGTTCTGTTTCCCTCGGCTTCTCTGTCCAAGTCAATGCTCTCTTCTTAATATAGAAGATTTGTCAGTAGTTTTCCGGTTGAAGAACACACACTCTTACCATGGAGTTTTGCTGCACAGGGTAGAGACATAGGAATGAGAGCACTGCTGGCAGTATCAGCAAGGTGTGGCTCTCCTTGAAGCACACAAATCTGAACTTTATTACCCCTGAAGAGGTCCCACACTGAACCATGAAAGACATCCTACTTGGAACTATAATTTTGCCTCCACACTTTGTAGTGTCTTGGACTCTTACCACACCTAGTCCATCACTATTCACTGCACAAATCTAGATAGCTGTGAAACTTGGAGGAATTTTGAACAAAATGGCTTAAAAAAGAGATGTAGGGGCCCAAATAAATCTTCCAGATGTATGTTTGAGTTTTGGATTTTGATCAAAATTACCTCAAGTCCATGCATATATTTAAATAAAGAAGTGTAAAGCAGAAGCTGCACTCTTTGGGAATGTACCCACCTTTCTCAAACAACAGGTTTTTTTAGCAGACAGTGTTATCAATCCATGCACAATGGTTACCTGGGCTATGACTGCATGGGAAGAAAGAGGGGAGCTGAGAGGCCTCTAACAATGCTGCCAGAGACTCCTTCAGTTGTGTGTTGTAATGTATCAGGCTGAAAGAAGGTTGAGAGACAATGGCAAGAGAGTAGCAGAGTGTCAACAGACAACACTTTTATTCAAGGATGCTGAGATTTTTAAACTGTTTGCTTAAAGTGAAATATATAAATAAGTGGCCTTGATTCACTTCAGTAACAGATGTTCTCTCCTATATGATCTATTTATTTAGTTAGAGTGACTGGAATTAAGAGCTAAAATTTGGTCACCAGTTTTTGAAAGGTGTAGATTTTCCCCGTAAGACAGTATGGCAGAGCAAATGAGGGTGTATGGTATTCTGTGTGTTACAGCCTGTCTCACCAAGACAGCTTCTGACACCTAGGTCAGAAGCAACTCTTGGATACTCCCTAATCCAAAACCCTGTTCAAGGAAGAGCTAGTGTCCAAACCAGAGTGAGCCATAAAGGGATGGCTTCTGCTCCCTTTCCCCACAGACATACATAGCTTTCATGCGGCCACAGTGCAGTGCCATGGCTGCTGCCCTGATTTGCAAGGAGGGGAAGAGAGCTTGACTTTTTCCGTGAAATTTGGTGAACAGCACAGACAAATGGCAAAATGGCAAAGCTTGCATACAAGAGAAGACAAAACCTTTCTCAGAGCTGACCTTGCTACAAACACAGACATAAGGCAGACCAAACTGTGAGAAATTTCACGTTGCATTTACACCTCCAGATGATCCTTTAGACATTCTTGACAACAAAGAAAAAAAAAAAAAAAGGCAAAATGAAGGAAAAAAGTAACAAGTGAAGCAGCCCAGAAAGTGTTTTGAAATCCACAACGCTCTTGGGTAATCATGAGGGAGAAAAGGCTAAGAGGGACAAGACAGAAAACTGAGATCATAATTCCCTAACAGGCAGCCAGTCTCTTCCTCCAAAAGGCTACAGATTAACTAGATAAAACAGACCAATCCTGGACTGCCCTTTCAGTGTTCCCTCCCACCAAGAGGAAACATTTGGCCAGGCTACCTTCACAGCTACCCTCAGACAGATATTTTGGCATTTCTGCTTTCTGCTGCACAGGTTCAAAGCTGGAGAAGGAGTGATTGCATCTCTTGGGCCTACCCATACACGGTCCCATTGAATAAAGGAAGAAAAGGGTGTTCCTATTTTCCATTTTACAGTGGGCAAATGGAAACCAAAGGAAACTCCACAGCTTTTAGCAGACTTGGGTACTCAGCCTATCCTCCTGGATTAGCAGCACAGTGAGTAAAATTCAGGGTCAGTCATATTATCCTCTTGATGGGATAGTGTTAAGACAGTGGATACTTGTACCACTGGATTTGTAGGGAAGACCTGCAGTAAATATAAGACCTATATAAGAACTGTTCTGTTAGACAGTTTAGGAAGAGTGCTAAGAATCTCCTGATGGAGCCAGGAAAGAGATTTGCTCTGCTCTGCGAATGTGCAAACTCCCCCTTAGGGGGACGCTAGTGATGAAACCATGAAAGTCAAATGTAATTTCTTTCCTGAGGGGGTGGTAAGGAGGAAGTGCACAGCTCATAGCAGCCATCTTTGGTGAGGAAGATACACTTTTGTGGTTTTTCTTTGTTCTTCTTCCTTGAATTCTCCTGCTAATCCAATGTCTCTCTTTTCCCATGGCTGTTCAATCTGTTCATCTTTCTTTGCCTCTCCTTCATGCATCTCGGTAATCCCATGCACCAATTTCAAACTCTTGACTGGCCTCATTGCCTCCCCAAGGCTCATGAGCTGAAGACTATTTTTGTTGCTCCTCAGCCTACCAAATCCATTCTCTCTTCTGCCTTCACATGTGAGATATCATCAGTATTTCTTGGATGCCCCCGCCCACTGTGTGTACAAACCTGTCAATCCCCCTGACATGGCTTAGTCACAACGCCCCGCTGGAGTTTCCAAACAGCAAGGAAGCCATCCATGAACAGCAGTGAGAAGAAATTTCAGCCTGGCAGTGGGCTGTTGGAAATCACACGTGGGAAGGAAAAAGTCAAAGCAGAGCTCAGGGCTGGATGACACTCTAGTCTGAAGCACAGAACTGTTCCTACACTTATCCAGCAGGCACCAGCTGTCTCCTGTGGGAGCAATAGCACTTCCATGTCTGCCTGGGCTTATAAACTGATATCTGCCCCATCACCAGTCTGCTAAGTGACTATTTGGACACTATTTGCTCCTTAGGAATCCCTGCCTCATATTACAGAGGTCCCTAGGTGTCATTTGCCAGATGGGAACATTGCACAAATTGGGCTTCAACCTCTATGGGTGAACCAGCATTAAGACTGACTTAACAGCAGATAAATGCCACTCATATTCCAACCTGCAACCTGCTTAATCACTTGGCCTATTCAGACTGGGGCAATGGAGACTGAGGGGGGACCTCACTGCAGTTACAACTTCCTTGTGAGTGGATGAGGAGGGGCAGACCCTGATCTCTTCACTCTGTGATCAGTGACAGAACCTGAGGCAATGGCCTGAAATTGTGTGAGGGGAGGTTTAGGTTGGATATTAGGAAAAGGTTCTTCACCTAGAAGGTGGTTGGGCTCTGTAACAGCTCTCCAGGGAAGTGGTCACAGCACCAAGTCTGAGAGCATCCAAGAAGCATTTGGACAATGCTCTTGGGCACATGGTGTGACTCTTGGGGTGTCCTGTGCAGAGCCAGGAGTTAGACTCAATGATCTTTATGGGTCCTTTCCAACTCAGCATATTCTGTGATTCTGTGATTTTGTAAATAGAAAGATGCACTTCCTTTGTCAAAAACAAATGCTGACAGGCCAAATATAGACCTGGGTCATTTCAGGAAAGCTTAGCTAACTTCTGCTACCAGATTTGCTGTACATAGATGATTTTCTCCGTCTCACCATCATCAAATGCAGACATGCCCATAACCACACATTAATTTATTTTCAGTCACTCCTTTATCCTACTTCATTTTTTCCTGGAGATGGCATAAAGAAAAACAAAAAAGAAAAAGAGTGAAAATGCTGTGGAAAGACAGAGATAAAAAGAGAAGGGAAGGAGTTACAGAAGATGTGAAATATTGGAGCCCATTTTCTCAACAAGTTGATTTGGATCTATTTTAGTCAGGGAAAAGGTAACAGCAAAGGAAACATGACCTACTAAAATTCGAAATAAAACTCTGACAATTGAATGTCAGTGGGCAGTCAAAACAATAACAGTAGGCAAATATGCAGGGATATCTCTGGGTTCATATTAAGTAAAAAAACCCCTGGAACTACATACATTTCATATGGCACTCTGTCTCCCTCTCATGGTATGCCTTTTTATCTAATCAGAGAAATCCATAGACTGGCTGACATAAGAGATCCATTGCTTCTAGTGTGGCGTCTCTGGAAGGATCAGAAGGACCTGGGACCCCTCTAGCACTAGCCCAGCAGCCTAGGTTAACACACTGAAATAGTACCCCAGGTTATGTTGGATCCAGCAGCATCTTAACTGCATACAGAAGCTGCTGCTAGAGGTGCTCTGAGCAGCACCAGGAGCTGTTAGCATTGTGTGGAGCACACCTCTTCTTTTTCCATGAACCCTTCAGAGTGCTGAAGTTATATTCTGCCTACCCAGCTGCAACCACATCTTCAGTACTCCTATTCCTCAGGATAAAGATAATGTGATTTTGCACAGCTTTTCTACCTTTTTTAATTAAAGATAGTAAATGCAACATCAGACATTTTCATTCCTACTGTTTTTTCCATCCTTTCTTTCCCTATTTGTACTCTACTTTTCACCTTTTCTTTTTTCCTCATGTAAAACCTGCTCTTTCATCTTCAGTGTCACAACAAGAATCCAGAGTAAAACTGCAGTCAGTGAGCAATGGAGGTACAGTATACAGGATCTGTCCTTCAGACCCTCACTTCTACATGTACTTGTTCTATTACAAGCTTTATATCAAAGTTTTAAATGCAACCACATAGGTAAGCCAATTAATTTGCTAAGCAGAATATATAAGGATTCTTTCTTATTTCTTTTTTCTTAAGGATACAGACTTCCCACCAGAGTTATTATACACTCCCTGGAGTGGTCTTTCTTAGAGAAATTCAGGAACAACCTCTATATATTTTGAAAAAGGCCCAATGAAACTTTTAGTTTTATGTTCCATGTATTAAGGGATAAAGGTATTAATGCAAGTCATTTACGGATTTTGAGCATTGAACATTGTTTTTCGATTCTCAATTGAAAAGATGAACCTAATGTATGCAAAGAGCAGCAACATTTTCCCACTCAAGTTGTATGAATATTTAACTGTAAGAGGTTTTTTTTTTGCCTTAACTGGAAATGCAATAGGGGCAGTGGGGAATCTACAAGGACTTTAGGCTCCTGAGCAGAGTCATGCAGTGCATTCACTCACAGGATACTCTTCCCACCAATCCCTTGAGAATTATCCTCAGAGATACCAATCTGGGTGCAGATGTGGGGACAGCCAGTTGCCTGCTGAACACAGAGAGACTGAGGTAAGCGTGATGTGGCAGCTCTACAGTTATTCCAGAAGTGCACTGAACATGAAGGGACCTTGAATGGGTTATCTTCTGGAATTGCCAATACTGTATGAAATCTTAGTACTAGACAGGATATACTGACCACATTCACAGAAACAATCTGTTCCTACCTGTGCTGGCCACTGGCCAAGAAGTGTGGAAATACAAGCCTCAGCCACCTCTGCTGTTTGTTGCAGAGTTTCTCTCCCTCTTTTCTAATTCCTGTAGCTACTGCTGTCATTTCCATCCTTCTCCTCAAGCTCTGCAAAAGGGCCCAAAGGCTTTGGAAGTATGTCCTGTTAGGTGGTGAAGAACAAGACTCAAATTATAAAGTGCATCAGAGAGAGTGTGGAGTTGGAAAGCTTTCTTCCCTGTCAGGCTACAATCAGCTGTTGTGAAACAACTCTCAGACCCAGATTTTACTGCTGTTTGATGACACTGACAGCTAATGCTGATGACACAGGGGCTGGTTATTACTGGACAACAAGGAGCAAGACTACTGCTGTGGGCTGAACAATTAACACCTCAGAGGGTTCCAGGGAGCAAGCAAGTTTACCAAAGTACCAGAGAGGCAGGAGTTGACGGCAGTGGCACACACAGACGTCACATGAAGCTTGCACAGTCCTTGATAAAGTCTGAAAGACGTAATTTTAAATTTGGCATGTTCATTTTTTTAACCACATAAGCTACTTTTGATTTTCCCTGGTTCATCTGTGACAGTTTATCTTAATTCAAATTACCAGAACTTCTTCTGTTATGCTGGCCTCTAATTTAATGTCCTGTTCTCTATCTGATATTAAGTTCCTTATGCCATGACAGTCTTGTGTCTCTTCTGTGTGTAGCACTGTTTCTGAAGCTCCTCAAGTGCCACACATAACTGTACTCCAGAGACCTCTGTTAATAAATATCTGTCCCTTTGCTATTCTAGTCTTCTGCATCTGTCAAACAAAGTTGCTGATTGCACAAAACAATTTTGTGATTTGTTCTAGTGTTTGAAACTTGATTCTGTAACTGAAAGCAGGAAACTGCAAAGAATAATAGCTCAACGCTAAGAAAGAACATATGCTTGTCAAAACATACTTGAAATTTTCCACTGCACTGAGACAAAGCATTCAATAATGATGACTTTATTTAGAACTGAAATGGAAAATGGGTAAATAATAAAAAATTGTTCCACTTGATCTCAAAGCACTCTTTAAGATTAAAGCAAACAAAAATCAAACTTTTGTTAAAAATGTTGAATTGAAACATTTCAATTTTACCAACCCTACTCCTTATATATTTCTTCTATTCATTTTGGCTAAAGCAGTCTGCAAATCCAACCTGGATTTGCAAAAAACTTGAGTAATTTTTAAACTGCAATTTTAGTTATCAAATAATTATCCATTTGAGAAATGCCTATGGCTCAGGCTTTGTAAAGAAAGGTTAAGCAGGAGACACCAAATTCATGTTTATTTATGATAAAATCTTTCCTTGGGATTCTTGGCTGCTGTGGTCAGTATGCTTCTCTGGGTCTTCTTTACTATTCTGCCTTTACTGGCTACTTCTGTATGAAAGGAAAAAGGAAGAATAAGCCTTTTAGTGAATTGGATGCTCTTGTTGCACTTCTTACAGCACATTCTGTTTTGTGTTGAAAACCAGACTGTTCTCAGGATTCCTTGCTGCTTCTGTTTCACAGCCTATCAGTTTCTTTTATTTATCTCAGTGTTAAAAACTATCAAAGTGTTTGGTGCCTTTTTTAAAGGATAAAAAGAAAATAAACCCTGGAGTATAAAGGAGAAACAGTGTTGGGAAGATAGGAATATTCAGTTTAAATGTTATGAGTTTAGGCATTTGATTAAAAACCATCAGAATCTACAAAAGGAGATGGGACTGGGAAGTGGAATGCAAAATCAATGGCTTCCATCCATGGTGCTAGTCGGGACAGAGGCAGGCGCAGATGGGAATTCATCCCTGGAAGGTGACAGAGAACCAGTTGCCTGCCATTCATGTGTGAACGAGGCTTCTGTGTGCAGCGCTGGTGCAGGAAGGCTGTGGTGTCTGCAAGCGGTGCTGGGTGCTCTGCAGAAGGGATTTGGGAGCAGGCACTGTCTTGGCAGGGTTAAAGCCCAGATGAAGCAGAATGGGAGCTGGAAGACTGCAATACTGTCCTGGTTAGGCACATCTTCTTAAGCATCCTAATGAGTCTTTTTGTTATGTGTGTCAGTGTACACAAGGATATAAGCAATGTTTTAATAGATCTGAAAAACATCTGCAGGTCAAGATAAAACAAGGAGATTTGCCTTGGCCTCTGGACCGCAGAAGGGTCACTACCATAACTGACCAAAGGCCTGATGGTCCCAGTACTTTTTCACAGTAACAACTAGTGTATGTTAAATAGATGGACCAGTGGTGATTATCACATGAAACTGGGCACAATCAAATGCTCAAAATTTCTTAAGGAGGCTTACATGCCAGATTAAGCACAAAACCTTTTTAATTTGTTGGTCTGCCTCTAATAATGACCTTAGAGAGATGTGTAGAGGTCTCCAGAGGTGGTGGAATATCTTCTTGGTACCAGCCTAACATTCAAACAACTAGACAAATCTAATGCTGGAGTGTACAAGGCAGTTTGGGCATAATGAACTAGGAGCTGAGCTGTCCCAGAATAATGTTCTTACAGAGCCAATCCCATTTAACAATTATATAAGCTGGTAAGGAGGGCAGGAGGAGGAATTTACTCTCCATTTTGCATCTAAAATTTTTTCTCTGCCTTGTCAGGGTCAGGAGAGCACAAGATTAAACGTATATAAAACATACTGATATAAGTTTAGTCTCCAAAGCCCAATTTGTGAGGACTTAATAAACACATATGGCCTTTTCAACCCATCTTGTGACAGAATTAAAATAAAGCTTTCCAAAGTGGTTGTCAAAACCAGAAAAGACTGATTAACTGACAAAAAAGGTAGTAGAAATCCGTAACAGAAGAAACCATGTAAGAACAAAATTATGCTGGGATGCAAATTGACATTTTAATATAATGGTTGGTCTTTTTTGTAACACTGATTTGTTATCTGCTGTACCACATATTTAAGAGCTTGCAAATCCTCTATGGTCATGTAATCGATATAGTGCACAGAGATGTTTTTTTCTTGATTGCCAAAATGTTCAATTTCCATGTTGAATCCTAGAAGCAGTGCTTTGGTATAGCTGCCAAACCAAAATCCAGAATAAATAAATCCAGAATAAATAAAGCCCACGAGGGGCTCAGCTGCAGTACTGGTGCAGAAAGGCTGACACTGACAACTGTTTTGCTGTTTAATTTTCCCTATCAACAAATGGGAGCTACTTTAGCTTATCTAACCCTCAGCATAATGCAGTGGCTACACAGGTTAATAGTCATTACGCATTCAAGGGATGTAGAGTATATCAAGCTTCAGGTCTGGAAGCTTCTGGGAACAGTGTTTGTCTTTCTGTTGTGTGACAGCACAACACTCAGCAGCAGCAGAACTCCTGGAACAGGGCTGGGTTGCTAGGCAGTGTATCCATATAAATATTAAGTCCTAATGATATATCAGCAACATATGTTTCTGCATGTTTAGAATTCATTTGCTTCAGCATGGGTTTAAGTGCTTTGCTGAACTGAAGCCATAACTGCTAAATGGTGAATTTGAGTGGGAAAATGCCACAGGAGAATGGCCTTCAAAGAATAAAATCAAATTATTCTTGGGAATGATAAACAAGCATATATAAAATGAGCCACAAAACCCAGCTGTTTTAATGCTGTGAGTGGAGTGCAGATAAAGGATAGGAAGTTATAAGCACTAATGCAGCTCTGCTAAATTCAGTGGATATGAATTTATTGTCTGTGAGGATTTGCTTAGATCTGGACCTTCTTTCCCATTGGTAGAAATGATTCAAGACTCACAGGACATCAGATACCCCACTGCTGAGAGCAGCAACAGAAATCCATCCCTTTCTAAGCTGAGTACAGAATGCAGAGCTGTTAGGACAGGAATCCAAGAATAACCAGGATGGTCAGGTATAACTAAGGGAAAGTCTAGGGAGATGAGCCTGGCTGTATGTCTCATAGATAATTAAATATTGTGGGGAAGGTAAATCCCATTATCACTTCTATTTCCATTAAATATTGCTCTGCCAAGGTGTGAGGATAGAATGGAGGATGCAGAGCTACTGTTCAGGATATATAAAAGCAGGAAAGTAAAAGGCAGCCCCAGATGAAATGGACAAGCAGATGCAAAATCCTGACCCTGACATCACTGGCAAAGACCTGTAGAAATTGCCTACACCAAATCACTCTTTCAAATTTGTGAGCGGAAGGACTAAGAAATATTAAATTATAGATAGTACTTAATTTCTAATATGCATTTTAAACCTAATATGCATTTTCTATTTTTTTGTTTCTTCTATCTTTTTTTCTTTTCATCAACAGTAGAAACTTGTAGAGGGGTTGCTACTTCTGAAAATTAATCAGAATAGAAAGGAGATCTGATAGAAATAAAAAAGTCTCTTAACCCTTACCATCCCCATCCAGTCCTAAGCTTATTCATTATTCCAGTCTGAAAATTAATTGTAAAATTTAAATGAATCAAAAATAAAAAAGATTATGGAGATGACTGAAGTCTCATCAGGAACCAAAAAATAATCTCTAGAAACTGGGGTTTTGACAGTGTTTGAACCTGCAAAAATGAAAATGCTGAAAGGCTCACAGGAATTGTTAACTATATCCTAATTACAGTATAAATATCTCAAGCTTAGTAGGAGGTCAGGAAAAAAACTTCAAATGCTTATTATTTTGATTAAATACATAGAAAAAAAAGCCAAACATCTGATGTTTGTGCCTTATTGGACCAGGACAAGGATGTATAGTGAGAGCAGTGAATACCTAAGCAGAATTAACAGCCAAGGACTGTGCAGTAACTACCTTTAGTGGATTACTCTCCTTGCCCTGCAGTGTGACCAGATGTCTTTAAGCACAGGTATGCTGTAGAATACCTTGCACAAAACTGGTAACTATCTTAATGGGAAAGCAAAAGGCAAGGGGAGTAACACTGATAGTGATAATTGTAAAAAGTTACAAAAGCCAGTGACATCTCCCAAGAATATGGCCAAAATTCCATGATCTACTCCTTGAGACCTGTTTCCCTGCCAACCTGCTTATCTGTTGAAGCAAGTGGTAGGAGAACAGATATCAGTCTTGTTCTTGGATCTCAGGCCCTAATGAGTATGAAACATTCAGAGTGGACACAGAGTTTTGGAAGTGTATTGTAAAATCAAATGTCAGGAAGGAATGGAAGTCAGTGAAATGTACAACTTGCTCCTATGCCTTGAGTAGCAGTCATATTCTAAAGTCAGAAAAGAATTTGATATTGAATTCTTTATCTATTAGATAAAGAATTTTGAAAGTTATCTAAAATTAATTTATATTAATTTATATTAATTTTACTTCTTAGATAACTGCACTAGAACTTACTTTTACAAGGAATTAGCTTTACATTTTTGTGGAAGGACACAAAACTGGTCCATTTTTGTAGGACTTCTGCAGAATGTATGTTTTCCCTGGGGATTGGCAACAGTATTTAGAAAATATATGATTTCTTCCAAGATGGATAGCAGAATTTGCTCTCAGATCTACTATATTATGAATTGTCCAACATTTAAACCACTAAGATATATTTTTTATTGTATTTTCATGTATCTTTCACTTTGACCCTACACAGAAGAAACTCCAAATTGGGAGGTGGCAGCTGGGGCAGGGTTCATACTCCGTCCCACAGTGGAAGGCATTGGCAGTGTGTGTTTTTCTCTCTCAAATTACATGCATCCTCAATTCAGTCTATCTGCTTGCTGTCATTTAGAGGGCTCTCCACAACCTTTGCTGATATTTCTATTTCTATGGGAACCGTCTTTCTTACTTATTCTGTGGCAAATTTGAGGCTGTCTTTTCACATATTTTTTCCTTTTTTTTTTTTTTTTAATTTTATATGTCCTTTCCTTTGCCTCTTTTCTCTGCTCATTCTGTACTTGCGTACCTTCCTTTTCCTCAAATTTACATGCCTTTATATTTCCTCCTCTTTCTGGTTGCTGAATAATCTGTGCTATAATTTTTCCTTTCATTCCTTTTCTTTCCATTCTCTTTCTATTCCATTTTGTCTTCACCCTTTCTGTTGTTTCATTGCACCCTCTTGTCTCTCAGATGTTTCACCTTTTTCTCCCTACATCATTCCTTTTAAGATTTTTTTACTTTAATATGTCCCTTGCCCAACACATGCATATATCTCTTCCTTAATATCATCTTCCACATTTCTCTGAGGTCCCAGACATTCATTTTCCTCTGTCCTCAACCTCACAGCCAGTTTTTGCAAAGGGGAAAGACCTTTCTAAATTCAGTTGTGGGTTGAAAAACTGTGAAGAATGTCCCACAGAGATTAATGAGTACGGTTCATGGAGGGGCAGAGGTCCTATGGGCTTCTTGGGGATATTTGTGTAAATCCAGGAGTTAGTCTAGCAGGTGGGGCTGATGCTCAGTGCTGCAAACTAAAATTTTACATTAACAAAACTCTAAGATCCTATGTGTCATGGTGTCATCCTTTCCGTTTTGTCAAGAGCAGTGGATTTGTGACAGATATTGCAAACCTTAATATCTTCACTGAACTCCTGAAAATTTTAGCCCAATCTGCCTCTTCACCTATTCTAATAAGGAATTTACTCTTATTTTTAGTAAGGCACTTCCAGAGTATTCCTGCAGTTGTTTTGAGACCCTGCTGTAAATGACAGCCATTATCATTAATGGATAATTAGGATCTAAATACTCTTGCTGCAATTTCATCCTGTATCCCAGGGCATTGCAGGCCCTTTTATGAATCACAGTATCATAGAATCATTAAGGTTGGAAAAGATCTTTTAGATCTTTGGGTCCAAAGATTAGGCCAGGACTGCCAAGTCCACCACTATACCATATCCCACATCTACACATCTTTTGAATGCTTCCTGGGACAGTGATCCTGTCACTTCACTGGGAAGCCTGTTCCAATGTTTTGTCACCTTTTTAGTGAAGAATTTCTTACTAATATCCAATGTAGTGATATTTCATTGTGTTCTTTTAGAACATTCTTTGAGTATACCTACATAATAGAAAAATTGAGACAGTATTAAATGCTTAACTTTCTTTTTACATTATACAGTATTTCAGAGATCTCTCTCCTATCTGTGATGTTGTTGGCTGGGATAGACAATTTTCTTCACAGTAGCTGGTATGGAGCTCTGCTTTAGTTTTGTACTGGAAACAGTATTGATAATTCAGTTATTGTTGAGCAGCGGTTACAGAGAGTCAAGGCCTTTTCTGCTTTACCCCACCAGTGAGGAGGCTGGGGGTGCACAAGAAGTTGGGAGGGGACACAGCCAGGACAGCTGACCCCAACTGACCCAAAGGATATTCTACAGCACGTAGTACCATGTTCAGCCTATAAAGCTGAAGGAAGAAGAAGAAAAGGGGCATTTGGAGTGAGTGATTGTGTTTGTCTTCCCGAGTCACTGTTATGCATGTTGGAGCCCTGCTTTCCTGGGGGTGGCTGAACACCTGCCTGGAAAGGGAAATGGTGAATGAATTCCTTCTCTTGCTTTCCTTGTGTGTGTGCAAGCCTTTTGCTTTACCTATTTATCTGTCTGCATCCCAGCCCACAAGTTTCCTCACATTTACTCTCTCCCATGTCCCACTGGGGAGGAATGAGCAACAGGCTGTGGGGGCTGAGTTGCCCGCTGGAGTTAAACTATGGCATTATCACTTTCCTCCTAACCAAATTAATGGATCTAGTTCTTTTCTGCTTTGTCCCTATTTGAAATATTCTTCTGTGATTCTAATAAGTTTCACTTCCCTTTCTCAAAATATTTTTTTGGTTTCTCTCACAGTCTCTTTAATTGAATTGACCAAAAGTAAATGTAGTATTCAAAGTAAGGACATACTGTAGAGCCAGTTGTATACAATGGTATCTTATATAACTTTGTCTTTGCTATTCACCATCTCCTTTCCCATGCAGCCAAACATTTCCCACTTCTTCATGGACAGAAGATGTCTTCACTGAATGATCTATAATGATGCCTGGAACTATTTTCCTAAGAAATAACAGCTTATTCTGAATCCATCTGTATATATCAGTATTTTAAACTGTTCCTTCCAGTGCTGGTTACCTTCCACTTGTCTAAAATAAATCTAATCTGTTATTGTGTTGCAAATTTCTCTAGTTTGATAGATCTTATCAGAATTTCTCCCCTCATTTCCACTGAAAGATTTTTTTTCTCTAGGCAATATTGCAGCTTTCTTTGGTCGTACTCTCTTCCTATTATTTAATATTGTTTAATATTTACACAATGGGATTGATTCATCTCCCAATCAACACCAGATATACAAAGGCCTGTTTGCAGATGGTGTGGGAAGTAAACCCATCTTTTCTGCCACCCTAGAGAGTGAAGGAATGTCTGTAGCCACACAAAAAGAGTGGAGCTGCCTCAGGAAGTGTAATTATGGGGACATTCTCTAATTAATATCTTGTCTTAATTGAACTGCTCCTGCATTATCTTCATGAAATCCAGAGCAGCTCTGCCCTGGAGCAGCTCTGCTCTCCAGGAGCAGATGCCCCTCCGGGCTGATAGTGTGAGGTAGCTGCAGTATCTGCATCCTGGGTCTCTCTGTGCTGTGCCATTTCCTGAGAGTGTTCGCAATCCAGGGCTTCTGATTTTCTCCTGTAAATTTTGACCCACAGTTGACCCACTGCTCAACAGTCTTCTCATTTCCTCATGTGAAGATCAAAACAGGCCAACAAACTGTTGTAAGACTTTCAACCCCAAGATAGTAATGATCCCATCCTCTTACACTGGGTATAATAACAGGATAAGCACATACAGGGATGGATTTTACCTGTGAGACCCTGTGGACAGCATAGCCATAAGGCAGCACAGGTCCTGGCTGCCAGGGCCCATCCACAGTTCCAGCCAGGGAGCAGCACACTGGGGACAGTCCCAGGCATTTGGCAACAATCACGCACTTGAAAAGTACCCACACAGGCAATAGGACTGTACATTGTTAAATGATGGAAAATAAAAAAAAAAATGCATTGTTTTATAATTGAGCCAGTTCCTGACACTGAGATCTTTTACAGAACAATTATGGCAACAGGAAAGTCTTGATGTCCTATTACCTGGGACATTTAAAATTAAGCTGATCAAAACCTCAGCACATGCACTGCGGGAAACACTCCAAAGACAGACAGGTAACGCAGTGGATAAAAGGGGTTTTCAATCTCTTATTATGATGAAATTACAGCTAGAATTGCCCAGCAAGAAAAAGTTGCACAGATTCATTACATGCAATTTAAATCTTTCAGTTTTGTTAGACACACAAGAAACAAGCTAAATCCCAACAGGATATCATCATACTGTGCCCACGCCATACAGCTAAGGATGTATGAACAGCATGTAGTCATGTTCATAATGAATAAGAAGTGGAACCAAAGCCTGTCACTTTTGCTACACTGGCCTTTCTGCCAGCCAGAAAGATATATGCCACTAATACTTTAGACATTTTAACCAGTTTATCCACAAGTAAGTTAAAAAAAACCCCTCTTGATGAACTATTAACTACAAATGGGCTTAAAATACTCATTAACACTGGAAATATATGGCAAAACCTTGCCCTGGGACATGCAGTAAAAATCTTGTTGTCTTCAGAGTGACTTGCAAGTGTATATCCAAGGGCAATGATTAGTCTATTACTATTTGCTCAGAGCAATAAGCCAGGTGATAATGAAGGAGGACATTCTTAATGTTTCATCCATAACACTGCAACCTTGAACCACATGTATTTTCAGATTTAACCTGGAATCTTTTACAGCATGCAATTACCCTGACAAAACACTGTTTCAAGTATCATTCATTAAGAGATTCCTGAGGATCTTGGTATTTTGATTTAAAAAAAAAAAATCATTATTTCAGAAAGTAAAAAGCAACGTTTCAACTGAGAGTACATCCTGAAAAATGACAGTGAAGGGGGTAAGGGAGGGAGGAAGGAAGGAAGGGAGGAAGGAAGACAAAACAAATATGTACATTGAGGTTTGTAAAGTCAAAAAGACATCTTTGTTTTTATTTGCATCTGTGAAATGCAGATACTCTTGAAGTACTCTTGACTTGTGAAGTCACACTTGAAGTGAATTATACAGAGAAACTGTAAGGTTCTTATTTCTAGGATGATCTCTTGGGTTCATAGGGGAAGAAGCAACCCAGATCTACTTGAAGACTTTGTGAACCAAGAGATATGTGGACAAGGCAACTTACTAAGATGTTGAAATATTAATGTAAAACAGGCCTTAAACTGTAGGTATTGAGACTTGAGAAATGCAAATGCTTTTAAAATTGTTTCTAATCCCTGAATAAACACACCTAACTCTTGGAATCTGGAATTGTATTTTCAGAAGTAAGACATCTTAAAGCATTTCTGAGGAAGACCTGAGCACTGGTCATCTGGAAAACTGGGCTATTTGAAGCATCCTAAATTGGACACACATTATGATTCTGCCTGTTGAAAATTTACTCTTGAATTCCTGGTACTTGCTTGAAGTTTACCCTGCTAGGAATAATAAAGACAGTGCAAATACATTAATTTTCAGCAACATTCCTTCTAGTACAAGTGTTTATAAGGTATTTGCAAAAGATCTGTTGGATATTTATAGTATCATTGATTATGATATTAATGCCAATATTAATATTATTATTTATAATAATAGTCCCAATTTATTTGTTTGGAATAATTTTTTTTCTGTGTTCTGTACAGGTCTGCTGAACAAGAATCCAAGAAGGCTCTGGCATGCTTTAACATCATGCCCAGCATTCCTGGCCTGAATGATAAAACTCCTCTTGTCTTGAAGGGATGAGGAGACTATATCCACAGTACACAAAAATATCTCTGGCAACCATAGTCGCAGTCACTCCTTTGCTCATCTGCAAGATAAAATGTTCTTCTTTAAAATACTTGGTAATGGTAATGGGGCTTTTGACCTTCACCAGGGAAACTCTCATTGCTGAGTCTTGATCTCAGGTCTACATGCTCTATTTCCTTTGAGAATTCCTAGATAGTTACTGGAAGCTATCACCTCAATGACTGCTTTGAATGTGATACAGCTGCACTTCTGCTAATAGCTCTACCCTGCTGCAGTTCCCTCACATATGGTTTTTCCTATGCAGAATTGGTATCAGCAAGAAATCTGGCCTCATTATCGCAAGTAGATTGCATTTGCCTGTTCAGTTTTCATTGCCATCTTTCAATCTGATTTTTTTTTTAATCTGTTATCTCATGTTCTGTTGTATTCAAAAGCTGTTGTAGGAAAGCCACAATGGAATATTAGATAATCACTCGTTACATTTTATGAAACATGTCTAAATTACTACAAAATATTTCTCCATTATGCAACCTACTTGGATTCTAATACTGTGAGTATTTATTATATGCTAATTTATGCTGGCTGATTTGAAGTTTCTCACAAAAAGAAAATAATCAAGCCTATCTTAAATATTTCCAGAAGGGCACCAAGAAACAGAGGAACTTCAAATCATTATTCTTCTTCTTTTTCTCTTCTTTAACATTAAAAGACCTGATTCCTGAGGGATCAGTTAAGTACTTGTTTAACACCAGTTAAGTTGGTGTCAGACCTGTCCTTAGCATATAAAGAAGTTAGAGACAGCTATGGTGTCAGTATCAAGTGATGGTACAGAGCAGCAAAAAAAAAAACCAAAAAAAAAACCAACCAAAAACACAACAAAAAAACCCTCAAACAACCAAACAAAAAAACCCCCACAAAACCCCCACAAAAATGTATTCTATAGACACAGAAAAAAAGCAGCATTTTCCTAATTACTTCTGAAGTCTGAGCTTGACAAGAAAATATATCACACAGGTCTTTGCTGAATGTGGAAAAAGACAGCCTTCACATGAAAAGAACAGTGGAAACCTCCTGTAGCATCCTCACATCTTTCTGTCCTCAGATATGAATGTCATATTGTTATAGATCACCAGGTCTTACTTCATTTATTAGAGAACTGATGCCAGGCACTGCATAGTAGATGCTGTTCACAGTATATGTAAGTCTTAATAGCCCTTTAAACCCCCAGGTAGATGCTAAATCTTCTGGACTTCACTATATTCAACTTGTACAAGAATCTGTGTGAAAAGCCCCATTCTCAGCTTCACCAGCTCTGGATTTTATTGTGAAACCCCATGGCTCAGACTGAGACATATTGACAGAACACAAAAATCAAAGAGTAATAAAAGAGTAATGCCAATTTATCAGCTTTTCAGCAAAATTATACTTTCTAATTTTCTTCTATTTTTGCACTAATGTTTTGGAAAAGTCACAGACTCTCCTTCCCCCGTCTGACTTCTGACATTCTTTTTTGGTCAACCCCCGTCTCGCTTTTTGTGAGTTTTCCAAGACAGACCTATCACATACACAGGTACAATGAATGATGAAAATTGATGCATAGACACCATATGGAAAATCTTCAATAGGCACTAGAATTGCATGCCACTTCAAACACTGTTCCCTGAATAATCCTATCCTGATTCCTGGCTGGAGGTGTTTCTCAGACAGGTGAGAGCATAAGTATAGTAAGGAAAACTAAAGAGTATTTTGCATCTTAAAACCATTTAACTCTGAACTGTTTCATCTTCTCACAACCTCTTGAATTTTGCAATTTCTTGATTTCCAATTTTAGTGAACTAAGAGATAATGAAAAGGAAAGTTTTCCCTCAGGCTGCTGCTGGGGTTATGTTTTCACACCTCTCATTCCTGATGAAGTGCTCATGAAGCTTATCGTGAGCCATTGCAGTTTATAGCTTGATTTTGCTCTGCCATAAAATGTCAGGCTTTAGGCTGTGCCTATAAATGGCAGGAGAAGCTCAGCTGTCCACTCTGCCAACACAGAGCAGAAACCTTGGCAGCCCCTCCAGTGTTACAGACAAACACAGAGTTTCTCATAATTTTGTTTTCTGGAGCGAAGCTGGAAAAAATAATATCAGTGTACCCCAAAGGCTCCAAGAACCTAAAATGACTCAAAAGGCATAAAAAGCAACTCAGGATTTATGAGCTAACTGTGTCACTTTAGTGTGTATTTTTTTGATTTATGGGACTGGCATCTGGGGTTAGACACAGTTTGCATATGACACTCAGACTGACTGATTTCACAGGCACAGGAGAATCCAGTGCTTCTGGGGTTTGGCTGGTATATACCTGGCAGGACTCTGAAGACAGAGTCACTGTTTTCTTTGGGCAGGTGAGGATCCCTAGCAGAGCCTTGCTGTTTTCCTGGGACTGGGCTCACACTGCTACAAGCTGCTTTGTAGTGCCAGCAGTCGAGAAGACAGCACTAATGCTTTTTTTTTTCCAGTGGCATCAAAGTGCTTTGGCTCAGATTCCTGCTGTCCCAGTGGGGTGGTTATAAAGCACCTTCATGCTTTATTTCTGGATCAGATAGCCCCTGGCATCAGTTTGAGCACCCTCCAGGGCAGGATGAGGTGCTGTAACCCCCTTCTCACATGCACACCAGCGTGAGAGGCAGTCAGGATAATGAGTAACATGGCATGAGCTGTATCTGTGGGAAAAGTCAGCTTGCCTTTCCAAGGGGAGTTTCCCAGGGTTTTCTTCATTTTAAATGCAAGCACTAATGCATAAAGGGAAGCGGTGGGGAGAGCAAAACTGAACATCAATGCACGCTGATGAATATAAGAGAGGGAAATGTGGAAAACACCTTTAAACCTGGAAGATTAAGACCCTTAGAATAAGGGTAATTTCATGCTGGAAAACCTATTTTATTTTACCTTCTCTTGAGAGTAGAATTGCAATGCAGTTTTCACTGCACAGTTTGGCACTGGCAGCCTTTATACAATGTACAGCCTATGGCATAGCAGAGGAACAGGTGCTTTCTTTTTTCTGAGGTTTCAGAAAATAATTTCGAAACAAATTAACAAGAATGAGACTTCATGACATCAATCACATATCTCCAAAAAAGATGTGTGCCAGCAGAAAGCTAGCTATCTCAAAGGCTAGAGGAGGTCACAAAGACACATAACTTATATAGACTTGCTGGTGAAATATTTAATGAGCCTTGTCCACAGAATTATTAGATATTATGAAACAGTTTTGAAATGCCTTTTTTGGCAACTTTAATTTTTAAGCTTTAGGGTTAACATGAGCATTCTTTGATGAACATAGTGATTTGTTGAAAGGTTGGCTTTTTAAGGAGATGTGACTGAAATCTGTGTCCATCAGTCTCTTTGCTTGCTCTTTGCACTCTCACCCTCTTGACCAAGCTGGCTGGTCCTATTGGAATCAGCAAAAGGGCAAAGTATCTCAAAGTTATTGGAGAGGTCTGAAAAGTTTCACAAAAATTGACAGCTGAGAAAAAAAAGGAAGCCTCAGATTAATATGGTCGTTGAAACAAAAGCTTCAGCACAAACACATGAGTCTTCAGCATGGGCTGAACTAATCGCAGTAGATGAAGAATATAAAGTTATAGACCTGAAGTTCGGTCACCTGGGAGGTAGTTAGTAGTGGGCAGAGGACTAGTTGAGGTAATTGTGGTAGAGGCAGGCAGAAAGATGAACAGATGTACAATGTAAGTAAATAGAAAACCAGTCATTATTAATTCTGCTGTTACCATAACTGCTTTCTTTTTAACACAAATTAGAATTCCAAATAGTCACAAACATCCAGGAGCTGCAGAATAAAGTCAGACACCAGGTTTCACAATACTTGCTGCACTAGGTCTGCTAACATTGCAGCACTAGAGCTCATTCTTACATTTCCACAAGGCCAGCTAAATGCTGAATGGTAATACTGACCTCATTAAGAGCAATTTTCATAAGCAGTCTCTATGCTTGCATAAAAGAAAACACACCTTACTGATATGAGGGTCCATTGGAGGTTAGATTTGTCAGCAGAAACAAGCCAACTTTTGTAATTCTGTGATGCAAACAAAAGTTATCTTTTGGAGATGAGGGAAAGGACAATCTAAAATGCCAGTGATTTGTAAGAGGCATCTCAGATAAAACCAGACTTGAGTTCCTAGCATCCAAATATTTAGGGCAGAATGTTTTAGAGTAAGAAGTATCTATTTTTTCTTTTCTAACCTGGATGTCACTTCTGGAGGACCTATGATGCCTAAAGATTTTTAGTTTTTTCATATATTTGTAGCTTTGCAGAATTTAATATATAGTCTTATAGTTTCAAGCACTTTCTTACCCTTTTCCCACCTTCTTAGCCTTTTTCACAGTGTAGAACAATAGCTAACTCTTTCTAACACAGTATGTCACACTCTTGAAATTTTGTTTAGCATTATTTTCAAGAAAAGAATTTCTATCAAGGACACTTTGTTTTGCTCCAGCATTTGAGAGACAAAACAAGATATAAAACAAAGAACTCCCTGGAGACAATCCAAGGGGCAGACCCAAGGGTGGGTCACCAGGGCAACTGCTCTCCTATTGGATGTACCTGCTGCATAGACTAATTCGTTAACCTTATAAAAATTGTAGAAATCCCGTAAAATGCACCCACAAAGCTATTTTTGTGCACCTGAACGCATTCATTAAAGAACAGGTCTTTATATTAATACTTTAATATTGTTTGAAAGTTTTTCTTTTGATTCCAGGCAACAGTTGCTGCTTTGATTGAAAATTAATATGTTGATACAAAATCCCATAAAGGATGTGTTTTTCACCATCCTGTAATCTCACATATCTACCAAATATTTCAGCAGCCTGGGAAGAGAGTAAACTGCTTATAATTCAGGGACGATCTCAGACATAATCCTTTTTTTTCAGAGTCTAGGTAGAAGAGAGTTTTTCCCCAGTAATTTGTGATTATTTTTCTCCCCACAGCGCAGCGGAGCGGTAAAAATGGTGGCGCAGGCACGCAAGAGGAGCTGAGCCCAGTGGAGCAGCACTGCGACCCATCTCGGACAACCTGCCTTCCAGGGGGTTTGTTTGTCACTGGGGTCCATTGTTTTGGGCTGGGGTGGGACACTGCCTGCAGGAGTCCCTCACCATCCGTGTGGTGCGGCCTGTGGGAGCAGTCACCATCTTACCTCTGTCTGGGAAAGCCAGTGGATGTGGCCGTTGGGCTGCGGCCACCATTTTGTTTTTGTTCGTGGTGGTGAACGACTTTTGGTAGGTAAAACATCTTCTCCTTTTGAACACTATTGTTATTAATATTGCGGTTGTTATTGTGCATTTCTTATTCCATTGCTTTGTGCTTCCAGTAAGTTATTATCTCAACCCATAGTCTCTGCTTTTGTCCTTCCCTTACAAGAAAGGGAAGGGGTAGCACAGTGGCTTATTGAAAATTTAAATTCCTGCTGCTGTTAAACTACTACACTTGCACACACACAAAGTTCTGACTGTGTCCCTTTTTGGAACTGCTGTCTATGTATTCTTTGTCTTCAGACAAGCTGACTTGATTTTTTTTTTTTTTTTTTTCTGTGAATACTNTTTTTTTTTTTTTTTCCTGTGTGTGTGTGTACCATAATCCTAACCTGTCTACTCTCATCCTGCTTTTGCTGCCTGGTACTGAGGATCATGTCTATGCCTAAAGGTAGGGATGTCCTCTGTTTGAAGCAGAAGTGTAGCTGATCAAGTTATTTCTTGCCCCATCCTTTTTTTCCCACTCTTTATTATTGAATTGACTGTCTTCCAGGCATTATTTCTCCCTCCAGCTCCCTGAGCTGCACCAATAGCCCACACTGCCTTCAGTCACAATTCAGGCTAAACTAGCTGATTTTGTACTGAAGCAGGCTATAAACACTCATACAAACTCATGGTGCAGGTTGGCTACAAAGACAAGCAGCGGCTCATGATGGATAGCCAGTAGGCAGAAAAATCTTAATCCACTACAAGCTATGTCCAACGGGATTGCATGTCTGTATCATTACATATATATTATAGAAAGTCATAGAGATGAAGGCCAGAACTATGAAGTATTTTAAAGGGAAGCAAAGTTCCAATCTATCTCTTAAATCACAACCTGTGTGGCTTCCTTAAAGACACACGGGGAATCTGTGTTGGAACAGGAAACTGAATTAAGATTCCTCGGTAGCAAGTCTAAATTGCATTTTTTTCAAAGGTGGAAATCAAGTTAGAAAAACAATTTGCAACTAAAATTGCACAGCAGTGGAATAGGAAAGAAAACTTTTAGTTTATTTAAAGTATAGCAAATTCTGTGAATTGGAGGTGTTACAGATTAACACTTTAATGGGAGCCACATGCATTGCATCCTTGATGTCTGACTCCAAAGTCAGGTTAAGAGACAAAATTGTTTTGACATCTAAGGAGGACATAATGTTCTTTCTGAATATAGATCAAGCTGTCTGTGACATGTAAATGAAATTCTTCTGAGGTTTTTTTTTTAAGAAATGTGATCAAAAAGAAAAGGTATAGAATTTTTCATGCTTATATGCTATCCTGGGAATCCAGTTCTAATTACAGAATCTCTTTGGACAATGGCAATATTTTAATCTTGTTTTGCTGAAACACTTAAGCATGTACTTAGGTAAGGTTGTTTTCAGAACTGCATGTAAATAATACTTAGATCACAATGTTTTTCCCTCGTCTGACTATAATTTCCATTCATTGATTCTGCCATCCTTGTCTGGTCTAGTTTTTGGAAGATGTTTGCATGTATATTCATATACCTTATAATTAGTGTATACTGTTTTTCCCCTCGTCTGCTAACATACGTGCCACAGACCTCCTGTATGTCTAATGAAATATTTCTAAAGTGGTTTCACACTGCTTCAATGAATTTCAATTTTTTTATTTTTCTTTTCAGTCTGTTCTTTCATCTAAGGAAAAATCATTCTGTACTCTGAAGTTTTGTGTTGGAGACATCCATTCTAAACTCTATAAGGAAACAAAAGATGATGTGTCATGTAGCCCTGGTTCATGCCTGTGATGTTTTGGTTTCTCTGAAACTCTCCCAGAGACTGTTCTGTCAACAAGAGACATGTTTGCCTAACTGTAACCTATGTTTACATTCCTTTCCCTAGGAGGGACTTCTTCTTGATGTCCCTCTGACTTGACCAATGTAGTTGAAGAAGTTTGTCTTTTTTCCACCCATTGGGTTGTTCTTTGTAGAATAGCATAAAAGGGAAGAAATAAGTGGAAATAAAAGAGTCATTGTCAGCCTTCTGAGTCGGAGTCCATGTCGTTGTGATCTTGAACACCGTCAGTGTCATGCAAATGGGATGACTCCACTTCCTTTCAACAAACAGGACATTCCCTTAATGGCACTGCCACTTCACAGAATCACAGAATCAAAGAATTGTGGAATTGTTTAGGTTGGGAAACACCTCTAAGATCATTGAGTCCAATCATTACCTGATCACTGCCGAGGCTGCCACTAAACAGTATCTCTTAGTGACCCATCTGCATGTTTTCAGCACTTAGAGAACACTTAGGTAGTCTCAGACTCGGCAAACCTCTGCAGAGCTATGTAATGTTGTATCTCTGTCCTCTCTCTTCCTTTCACATCAGAATGGTTTGCTTCCCATCTTTAGCTTCTGTGGCAACATGCCTCTTCTTCTCAGTGTCAAGGTCTGTCTCATGCTCTTGCACAGGCTGTCTCTTCATTAATCACTATGGTCCTATCCATGCTTTTTTCCCCTCTATTGCAACGATCTGTAACTGCATGGAAGTCATGGACTCAGAAGCTCACATCTACTTGCACTGCATTCTCTCTTTGTCTTATACAAATGCCTATATATTCAGCATTTATGTATTTTCCCTTGTCTGCCCGAAACATTTATTTATACAGAAGCCACATGGAGGAAGTTTGCCAAAGATTTTGTATACATTCACTCATTCAGTTTCACATGACACAGAGTGCAAGAAGAAGCAACATTTGAAGCTTTGTTTTGAAGAGGTTTTGTAACTTTTCCACTCCTAGTTTAGTGGTACCATCCTTGGGCATGTGGCCTTGATTCAGAATGCCATGTATAAAGAGAGGCACCTGTGCTACTTCATGGAGGAGAGGATGGAACATGGACACATTCCACACTCCAAAACCTGGTGAGACAGAGATGCTTGATTTGATAGGTACCTTCCAGGTGATCCAGAAAAAGAAGTATCTGTGTCCTGTTCTTCTGTGTCTTAATGCTGTGGTTTTTCTTTTTAGAGTGGCTGGCATCAAATTCCAGGAGGATTGTGTTTTCTTTGGCTTTCTTTCATTTTTCCTTTCCATCCCACTTACAAGGGAGCTACAATAGCTCTGACAGGATATTCCAGATGTTTTGAAACAGAAATGCAGAGGGATATACATCATTCAACATTTAACAAACTTTTGTTTTGCCTTCTAATTTCTGTTTAAAGAAGCAACAAACCCTTAGACTACCATGCTCATTATCCTCTGCTTTCCCTCAGGCACATGTTGTTTATGGGTGGGAAAAATTACATCTCATAGTCTGATGCTGGCTACTTTCTTTTTCTCCCTTACCTGGCCTCCATTCTTTTTCAGGGTTTTATCAGATGAGGAGATAAATCAGGTAGAATGATCCTGCCATCAGTTTTACTCTAAAATTGGGTGACAAGGAGAGAAATAGGAAGAGTTTGTGGAGAAAGCACCAGTGATCATGGAGATTTCAATAACAGATTCCTTATTCTGTGTGGGGAGTGTCTTCCAGAATTGATATAATGTGCCATTGTGCACCTTTCAGTTCCTGCCATCACATGGAAGCCATGCCACCATGGCATAAAACAATTTCCATTCAAAGCATCTAAAAATCCTGGCAAAAGAAAAGATTATGATTTACTTTGCCTTCTCTTTATTCATTTGACAGCCTGCTAAGTGCATAGCTAAGCTCATGACATTCGGAGCAGTCTGATCCACTCATGCTCAATCAGTAGATGATACTTTCTCCCGGTAACAAGTGACAGGATGAGAAAATGGCCTCATGTTACACCAGGGAAGGTTTAATTGGATATTTGGAAAAATTCCCTCACTAAAAGTTTGTTCCAATACTGAAACAGAATGCTCAGAGACACGATGGAATCACCATTTCTTGGAAATGTTAAGAAAACACCTACTTGTGGCAGCTGGGGACATGATTTAGTGGCGAAGATAGCAATGTTAGATTAATGGTTGGACTTGATGATCTTGTAGGTCTTTTCCAACCTTAACAGTTCTATGATTCTATGACATAGTGGAGAAAGAGAGGTCAAGGCCTCAGTGTATCCATGAAATGGAGAACTCTGTTGTTAGCAACAACTTTGTAAAATGCAAGATCATGCTAAGATAAGGAATATTTGTCACCAGCCATAAATAGAGATGCATCTGGGATCAGAAAATGTTTAATTACTGTTGGCAGGTTTAAACCCCTTCTCTGGAGTTTCAAAACAGGAGAAGGTATGTATCAGGTTTGTATCCTATGCTCTCCTCTTCAGATGTAGAGGTTATGGACTGTTTAAGATATCTGTGATTTATTTAACATTCTGCTGCTGTTAGGCATATCCTCTTTCTGCATCTGCAAATAGGTGAGTCTGGGAGGTGAACACCATTATATAAATGATCAATGATAACTCTGTGAAACTGTGTTGCTCTTACAGGAGACAGACTCTGCAAGGGAACAGCTAGGGAAAGTCAGCAGATATCACCAGTCCTAAATCTTCTTTGAGTATCTTGCAGCTGAATTTTGGGACCAAAATAATGTGAGGTTTCCTCTTACTTGGCTTTCTGGCATTTAGATTTCATAAGCATATATTTTTTTTCTTCTCTTGTTTGTAAGCTAGCTAAGATGACAAGAAACTAGAGTGTGAGGCCTATAAAATCTTGAAACTGGTCAGTACAATATTCAGTCTTAATGTCACTCTGTTGACTGGGGACAGGGCAGCTGTTATGTAAAAAAAAACACCAAACCAACCCAAACAAACAAACAAACAAACCACCAAACCAAAACCAGAACCAAAACCAGAGCCAACAAAAACCCCCAAACCAAAAAGATTAACAACAAAACACAGATTATAGGAGAATTGTGTCTGCTAGAAGAATAAGAAGCAAGCACCCTCAGGATAACCATAATCTCTGAAGAATTTTGTTCTTGTTCCTGCTTAGATCTAACCAAATTGATGTAAGGGTTTTGTCCCAATTCCAATTAGTCCATCATAGGTCAGTGTATCTGGGAAGTCCTAACAAGACCTGTGCAGTTTTTTCAGGAGACTGAACATCCCAATTTCTGTTCAGTTAAATGTCAGCTGAGCATACGTGGCACTTTGCAAGAATTGCTTCCCTGGAAAAGATGAAGGCTGACTCTGACAGAGAAGTAGAGGATGAGAATGGAGAGATGCAAGCAGCTGAATGTCTTAGATGTTCCTGAGCATCATTAAAAATAAGGGTGACCAAGGAAGGTAAATGCAAAGGACACCTAGGTTAAAACTTCAAATGTGATTTTGGTGCAGCATGTATAGCTACATTAGTTGGATATAGTCTGAAACAGAAGATTTTGAAAAGTATTTACAATATCCTGAAGGTATTTTGACATCTGTTCATTTGGATATTTTAGTTTTGCACTGAGGGGATAAGAGCAGAATAATTCCTGCTTGAACTTTACTCACTGGAAAAGTAAAATCATTGCTTTTGCCAATGAGAAAGAATAACTTTGAACAAGTTCTGGCCAAGTTCATACCAAAACTGCTGAATTCTCTTCTTTGAAGAGATATCATGTAGCAGAGATCATTTTGTACTGCATGCTGATATTTCCTCCAAATTAACTTAAACTGGCATTCTGCCTCAAAAGCTGAAAAATATTAAACCTGACACTCTGCTTGTTTTTTCTCCATTCAGAATGTCTACAGCTACCCCTTTTGTGACTTTTCTGTTGCTGCTGGGTTTCCACGTAGATTGCTTAGATGTCCTTTCTCACTATTCTCAAAATCTCTGCTGGCTCCCAAGTGACTCCTCCACTGTGACTCATGGGCCTCTTTCATCAGGAGGCAAACTAATGGTCTCCTTCGACACAGGCTGGATGTGTTCTGCACAGCTGCTGCTAATGAGATTTTTCTGGAGGGTTGGGAAAGATCATTAAAGAATGGTTTCTGAAAGCCCAATATTAGTTTTTCAGTGTTTAACCAGGGGTGCCTCCTCACTGCTCAATGCTAATAAGGGCAGAATGATTGCTTTGGTAGCAGGGTGGTCAAGGATCAGCTCACTGGTGTCAACACACAGGTCCATCTGTTAGACTGGGTGTTTTTGAACTTTTGGAGTGATGAAAAAAGGAGCAATGCTTGCAGGCTTATAGCAAGGTGAGTTGTGGAGCTAAGTGAAAAGACGTGTCACAAGGCTAATGGTACAACCTAGCTGCACATAAAGGGAATCCCTACCTCAGTTAGGTATCCAGTCCAGTGAAGAAAACAGTGTGAATGACCAGAAATACCTACTTTGAGAGCAATCCCTGTCCTTTAGGACAAACAGAATGGTTCTAGGTGGTGGTGGGTTAAGGAAAATGAAAACTGTCCTTGGGAGACTGCCCTGGCAGCTGCTAATTGTGGGCTTGGTTAGAGAATGGGAATCATGGAGAAGAGAACATTGGGATAGGAAGTGTGGATAGTGCTGGAAGAGCTATGGGCCAGACAACACATAAGAATTTGGGAAAGCGAAAGGGAAAGCTCCCTGAGATGCTATTCATTAGTACTGTCAGAAAGAATTCAATAAGATTGTGGATAAATACTTGACCAAAGGAGAAGGTACATGTAGTGCAGGGAGACAGAAAAATGCATTATTAAACATTCTTCAGTTCCTCTAGACAACATCATTTACTCCCAGTCCAGAACTGACAAAGGCCTTAGGTTTTCCTACTTCTTACTTTGTAAGATAGCATGACAACCCTTAATTCAGGGAACTTGGAATGCTGAGATACAGTAGGGTTTAAACACCACTGAGGTAGCTGAAAAATTGAAGAAAGGAGAGAGGCTGAAAGGCATCACTGATGGGGCATGCTTCATAGATTTTGCAAGAACAGAGAAAAGATAACCCTGTGGGAATACTGTGCCTTTAAAAGGACCTTGGCAGGAAAAAAATGCATTTGAGTTTAAGAGGTAGCTTAGGTTTGGACATGCTGATCTATTAAGCTTCAAAAACATACTCAGGTCACAGAGCTTTCCTGGAACAGTCGCAGAACTGTCCAAAGGCTTAGTGCCAAGGGATTTCTGAATACCACATCTGAAACAAAGCAGAGAAATGTCCTTCTTTGTGAAGTGCAGCAGGTAAAACCACCGCAGAGCTAAAACACTGAGATCATACATGAAAGCCAGAAGAAGTTTGAATTCTTCTCCACTTTATATGAAGTGGTGGGGAAAAGATGATAAAATTTACATGGTTGTGGTATTTTTGACATTTCATATGTTGTCAAATATTTATTGCTTCTAAAATCTTAGTTGAAGGGATGTCAAATTATTAAACTGCAATAAAGATGTATATTTTCTCATATTAAAACCAAAACAAATAACCATAGGTCGTATCTAAAAATACAACAAACAGGTGAAAGACTTCAAGACGATCAAGGATTAGTAAAATACGATTATTGCAGCCAGGGATAAGGCTATCCCGTGGTAGCCGTGCTGGGAAAACAGCTCCTGTGGTTTGTCCCACAGAGATATTTTCCTTAGCACTGGAAGCGGCGAGCCGAGACCACTCAGAGACAAGTCCGGGCTGGTTCCGAGGCTCCGGGTGGTGTCGGACCCGAGTGCGGCGGCACTGGCTGCAGCAGGGTAAATCCTGCGTGACCCTCTCAGAAAGGCAGGACCAACAGGGAAGACAAGAAACCGGTTCTGCTGGGGGGTTTAGTCCAGAGGTTTATTTCAGCCCAGCAGGGGCTCCTGAACAAGACAGCCTCCACGGCAGAACCCCCATACACCAAACACGGCCCCTGCCTCTTTTAACTGGGGGAGGGGGAAAGGGAAGGGGCACTGAGCCCACCAATCCAAGGGGGTGGGGAATGACCTGAGGACAGAAAGGCAGCCTGAGGGTCAAATCCCCTTTGGGAAGGGGAGGCTATTTCTGTTCCGGCTAATCCTTTCGACTGTCTCTGTGGGATTTTTCCAGGGGTGGCAGAGAGACTGCTTATATTAGAATCAAGTCCCTTGGGATTGGCGGAAGTAGTTCTGGGGTCGGGGAGGGGAAAGAAGGGTTTACCTAATCCTGGGAGGGGAAACCTACGGAAAAATCACCCCGAAACTTTAGGATAATATGAATAAAGACACAACGCAATAGATAAGAGAGCTATTTTTACAGTTTCTGGGAATTAATGATGCTTCTGTTAAGATGCCAGATCATAATTATCTAATAACAGGGATAAATGTATAAACAATCATGCTGGCAATAGCAGGAAGGCAGAATAGTTACACATGGGGATATCTTCAGAGAAGCTCAGAGTGTAGATTAGAGTTGAAGGATCCCAAATGCCCATCATTATTGGTCTTGAGATGGTTTTCTCTCCTCCTGAAAAGCCAAACAATTCTGGAAGGGCTTTAAACTTAGGTGAGCAGAACTGCTGACAGAAAGGCTATATTCACATTAGCCAAGGGAGGAGTAAGTTTCTTCTTTGGGATACATCTTCACAAAAAGCAAATTTCCATTAAAATGGGAACACTTCCCATCATTTAGAGATCTTTCTTCTTGCTGACATCAAATATTTTCTTGTCTGTTGCTGTGTCCAGTCTGTTTCTGCCCGAAATTCTCAGGGTACTTGCATTTGCCTACATTTAATTCTTGCCCTAGGGTATGGGTTTGGCAAACTGTCAGTTGGCATGTGTTGGGAAGTCCGGGCATTTCCCTGGGAAACATACTCTCAAGTAAAATCTGTTCCACACTGATAACATTTAGATCTGAGAAAAAACAGAAAAAAAGTATGGCCAAGGGCCTTTGGCAACTTCAGAGAGAGACAGAGTTCCTGCCTACAGCTGCTCAAAAAAGCCTAAATTAACTAGAAAAAAGGGGGCCTTTCTGGAAGCCATTGGAGGAAAGCTAAAACAGCAAGATATGCACAGGTAGTTTGAAATCATCACCTGCAAGTCTGCAAGGACAGAAAAGATAGAAAGTGAGGCAGTTGCCACAGGGAAACTCATCTTTAGCCTGGCTACATTAATCAGCAATTTGAGAGTGCTGCTGTTTGTGCACAACAAGAGAAGGGATGCAAATGTAAGGGGCAGAGAAGGGGCCGGAGAAGCTGAATTGTTTGAGAGCCTCTTTCCATACCTCCACGGGTGAGCAAAGCTGAGTCTACCTTCAGCAAGTCTTCCTGTGAGTGGCAGATCAAAGGTGGTCTGGTTACCCATAAAACTTTTCTGGATTGGTTTCTAAAGATGTGAAGGTCAATTGAATTTTCCTCTTTAGAAATACACCCTTCACATTTCTCTCCTTTTTGGATGAAAACAATATATTTCTCTTCAAGACTATCAATAGCAGTTTAAATGAGCTTAAAATATTTCAGGTGAGTGTTCCTCTGGTAATTTAGCTGAAATTCAGCCAGAATTCAAAAGTTAGGAATGTTAGATGCATGGAGAGAATAAACAAGTAGACATGCCGCGTGCAATTGCAGTATGGTTGTCTTCAGAAAGCAGCCTAAAAGCTGTTTGTTGGCAGATGAAAGGCAGACAGTGATTGTCACCACTGATGAAATCCTGGAACAGTAAGAGTGGCTATCAGAATAAGAAGGCTACGACAAGACATAGCCTGTTTCTTTCAGCAGTGTAGAACACAACTTGCAGAGGTGAGATTCCTAAGGTCATACAGAAAAACAGCAAGATCACAAGAAGTTACACATATTGTTTGCCAGTAGAAAATTCAAGAAAGGGGCTAAAGACACCTTTATTCAGGGCTCATAAACAGTGATACTGAAGAAACACAACGGATAGTTTCTGTCTTCATCTCTGATACAACCTTTCTTTACTGCTGCCCTTTCATCACCAGCTAAATTGTGTTTCTCTGTTCCCTGTGTTCAGATATTGCAAATAGTTAAGAATTTGATTGGGTTCTGTGAGTAGGGAGCTCAACTGAAGATATCATGCACAATTTATTTTTTCTCATATTCGAGTATTTAATATCAATCTCTTAAGACAAGGGAAAGGCTGTGTGCAGTTCCAGTCCAAACTGCCTACCAGTTGAATAGTTGACCATATATTTTAGGCCAATGGTGGTTAATGGGTAAAACTTACTGGAAGTGAAATTTAGCCCTTGGCTAAATGGCAGCAGGAGTAAGAATTGTATGCCCTAAAAAATCAGGATTTTTGTACTGATGATGAGCATACAGATTTTGTAGAACTCTTCAACTAAATCAATATCCGGTCATCCTCTATCTTTACGATAGTTGACTTGGAGAAAATGACACCTTTCTTCACAATATGCTTACCTTTTCCCTAAAGATACAGGTAGTTCAAAAATAAGAAAAAATAAGAATACAAGACTAAGAAAAATTCTGGGGTTTTGAGGCTTTTTGGTTTTGCTAGATTCAGTTTAACCATTCTGCAAGCTTATTGAGTAATTTCTGAATACAATTTAGAACTTGTAGCAAAAAAAGTTTTTTTGTTAGATTATTAATGAAAACTCCATGTAATTTGAAAGGCTGAAAAGTTCAACAAGCTGGTAAAGTCATTATTCTGGGGAGAAGAAAATGAAAAATGTGTAACAAATCTGAATCATCTCTTCCAGGTAGAAGCTGGTCCCTAAAGTGCTATGATCATTGCCCAGAAGTGGCATTCAGTTCCCTATGATTGCTTTTCCTTAGGCTTTGGACAGTAGCGTGGGGAGTGGATGCTGATTTTGAGGGCAGCCAAATTACTTCTAAACTGCATCATGAGGCCTTTCTTTTGATTAAAGTGTTTTAGCATTTCATGGAAGCGGTCTTCCCCATGGCCTGTGGATGGGGCTTGCTACCCAGGCAGCCTCAGTCTGCCACATCTCTCAGTGCTTTTCCAGAGAGTATTGTTTCTCTCCAGGGAGAGAGTTGAGTGTTGGTAATGTTTCTTTCCCTCAAAGAGCACAAGAGTGAATCCCTTGGGCCCAGTAGGAGCCAAAAGCCCAAGTCTGTTAGCAATGTTCAGCAGCATAAGGCCTGGCTGTACACATGTACAGCCATAGACTGTTGGCTTTTGAATGAAATATAACAAAGTCAGTGGGAAAGCAGAACAAGCTGGCTAAAGGGGGATCATCCCATCACTCTAGATTTCAAGGAACATACCAAAATCAAGTGTGTATTGCAAACGTGTAAGCACAGAGCACGGGAATTCATGTTATGCAGATACAGAAACATGTAAGCTGCAACAAATGATCTTATAAGTCTCTGTAACTGCTAGGAAACTGTCTGGATGATGAAGCCCCTCACATGTGTCTGACTTTTGCCCTGGGGACCACAGACTGACTAATGAATTAGCATTTAGAATTTAGAATTTAGAATTTAGAATTTAGAATTTAGAATTTAGAATTACAGCAGAGTGAGAGTTCCCATTCAGAATCCTGTAATGAGAGTGTGTTGTGCTGGCTGGATAATACCTGTATGGATGACTCCTTTTATTTCCATGCCCTTTGCAGCCTTTCATGTTGATCAAAAATCTTTTATCTCCAAAACTGCCCACCACACAGGACTTACTAGCTTTTTTTTCTTGCAAAGTCCCTTTATGGATGAAGAGAGTTCAGGCTGCTTTGGGGGTTCAACATAGATCTTTCGCCTTGCAAATTGCTTTAGCTGATGTCAGTTGATGCATTTCAAATCAAGTGTCATATTCTCAGTATTGTCTGTAAGTTTTACACCACAGTTCCCTCCCATGCCCAGGGTACGCCCATGAATCCTGGTCTCCAATATCCTCCTGCTGCCTAGCAAATTATAATTTATTTTACTACTCCTGAGACAAATCTCTATTTGACAGCTGTTTCCTGGTGAAAGCAATTCAATGGCAGAAGCCTCTTCCTGGGACAAAAGTTCTTGGCTTAAATATTTTAAAATACCTGTTCTGAAGACAGTGGAAATTCTCCTATCTATAACTCTTGTGACCTATTTTCCTATGAGAGGGAAAGCAAAGAAAATTAATTCATTAAGTACAGTTTTTGAGGAAAACTTTGTAAGGAAGCACCACAACTGGCAGGTACCTAGTAATTGTCATTCAATAGAGGCACTCTACGTTTTCAACACTGCTGTCCTGTGTTGACAGGTTCAAAGGTCCAGTGGTATCTTATTCATAGGCACCAGTGGGCAGCCACAAGTAAAGGAAGGCAGATGGCACTGCAAAGCCTACCTCTATTTGAAGCTAGAATGAAACTGAATCCCTGCCCAGAAAAGTTATTTATTCTGGCCTCATTATGGGACTGAATCACAGAGCTCTACCCCTGGGTCCCTGTTGCCTCCTGATATCAGTGTGTCACCAGGGGACATCTGGTGTCTCATGACAACTGTCATCTTGACCAGCACACTGTAAATTGAACCAGGGAATCACTGCCCCTAAACCCACAAGTTATCGCAGTTTGTGCTGGTGCATCAGCACCACCAAGCAGTTCCGTGCCCTGAGAGGAGCTACATGCTCTATAATCCCCCTCTGAACCAGGGGCTGCAGAATCTACAAGGAAATGTTTTATTTCATACAGTGTCAGGGAAGCTGGGAAAATAGCTGGGTGAAGGTCAGCTCTGAAAAGATGCTTTTACAGACTCAGGCTCGCAAATGTTGAAGAAACTGCACAGTCTGAGACACTGAATTGTCAGAAGTTCCATTGGTAGTTTTAAAGGTCCTGGCTGCGTGGGAGGTGTGCGTTCATTCAGCTGGTCACAGCTTGCAGCATGTTTGAAATCCTGCTCTGAAATGTCCTGCAGATACCTGGCTAGAGGGGCTACACTGGGAAATGTCAGTCCTGTCTAAAATAGGAAAAAAAAGGAGATGCAGTGGGGGAAATTATGTCTAAAAAATAAAGTGTTTCCCCCCTCATAATAAAATACAGATAAAAATAAGATTCAACACTTCCAGTCTTTCTGCATGTCTGAATGACAGCCAGGTATGAATTCGTAGCACTTGTTTCATGGTTATAAAAATACAACACAAAGGCAACTTCCACATCTATTTTTATTTAAGTTTGTTAAATTTCATCACTCATAAAAGGGTAAATTTGGTCCTAAAAGCTGATTTGTCCTGGAAATTCTGCTGTAACTAATAACCCATTTATGTACACATTACTTGTTTTAAAATGTGTATGGAATTAGTGTGTTTTCACTGTAAAGCTTTTTCCAATGAAAAGTGATTTTTCAACCAAACAAGGATGTTCCTTTTTGAATAAATTTCTTAATAATAATAATAATAATAATAATTTTATTGTTTTTCAAAAGGAAAAAAAATTATATAACCTTCTGGCAATAACATATCTGTTTCTTTGTAAATTTATTTGATCTTATTCACTTGTGAAAATTGAATGCATATCTTTTTTTCCTGCAGAGCTCTCCAATGGTTGTGTTTCAGGTTGGGTGGTTTTTTTGTGGGTTTTTTGTTGGTTGGTTGGTTGGTTGTTTTGTTTTGTTTTGTTTTGGTTTTGGTTTGGTTTGGTTTTTTTGTGTGTGTGTTTTTTGTTGGTTTTTTGTTTGTTTGTTTTGTTTTGTGTCTAAAAAATGCCTGTGAAGAAATTTTAAAAGTCCCAGTAACTGGGTATTATTCCTTCTGTGCTTTGAACAGAATGCAATTGCTGGCTCTTTTGTTTCATTAATTCTCCATACAAATATACATTGTACCCAGTTTAGGTTCCTGAAAGACACGGGGATTAGAAACCTATTTAGCCTGACTAAATACTTTGGAAATTTAAAATGAAAAATATTATCACAGTTTGAGTGTTAAATCTACAAATTTTTTTTGTAACCAGTTAATAATTTGCTTGAGAGGATCCCTAAATCTTCTTGTGAAAGCAGGGAGCTTTGGCAGTGATGCAATCCCCAAACCAGAAAGGCAGGCACACAGTGTCATGTGGAGTGCGGGAAAATGCAAACCAGCTGAGGAATTTTGAAGTTTTTTTGTTAGAAGGGATTTGCTGAGAGTACAGGTACACCCGTGTAATTAAAAAGAACAGCTGAATAAGAGGGAATTAAGGAAAACTCCAGGGAACTGGACAAGTACAAACGCTTGGTATAAAAAATGTGTCTAAAGAACAGGCAAAAAGTGCTTCTAGAAAAAGAATGAGGGAGGGAGTGTGTTGTGAGCTGGTGCACAACAGCATGGCAGATAAACTCTGACTGCTCACTTCCTCCTGCCTCTAAAACAGCAGGACTGTGATGCATCCCACTGTAGTTACAGGAGTGTGTCTAAAGAGCCTCATCATCCAAATGTTTAATTTCCGGGCAGCAAGAATCTTCAAACCTCTGATATTTTGGACCTGCTGCTGAGGTCAGGAAGTCATGTTATTTTGTGATGGGAGCATCAAACCACAGTGCTAACTTTGCAGGAGGAGGTGGGAAAGGGTAGATCCTTTTTCATAAAAATAATTTTGTGCTGCCAAGATGTAAATAGGCAGCACAAAATTAAGTAATTTTGCTCATCTGACTTTGTAAGATGTTCTCTATAACTCCTCAGTCAGCAAAAAAAGGTATCTAAAATATGATAGCAATGAATCCCAGAGAGTTCAAGCTTGAGAAGTGACCACTCACATGTCTTTAAAGGTGTTAAAATTGCTTGGCACCATCATGGTTTCAGATGATCTCATAGATTTAACTATCTTTTTTAAGTGACTCTTTTCTTCTATCTGAAATTGGACCCTAGTAGCTAATCCTAGTTTATTATGGCTACCTTGATTTGTCTGGCAGCAAGGTGGGGGTCAAGCAGACTTCAGAAGGGTCTTTTTTGGTCAGACAGTAAAGGGTGTAGAAGCCAAAAGACTGAAGAAGAAAGAGCAGAAAGATAAAGAGCAGTTAGAATAAGAAGTGTGAAGACATCACAGCTATTTACCTACTGGTCACAGTACACCTTCCAGTCACCTCTGCAGGACCACATGATGTCTAAAATATGTGAAGCAAAAGTAATTATCCTGTCTCAGTGGCTCCAGCTTTTTATAGAAGTCAGTTTGATGCATTTTCTGTTCAAAATTAAATTAGAAGCAGGCTTTTCAAAACAGCTGAACTACTTAATGTCTCAGTATGATGTTTCCACACATGTGCACGTGTTTTCAGCATGCAGCTGGCATTTTTTCCAGCTTTCCTGAGACGAATGGCCTACTTCTGGGTAGCTTTTCCCACCTCAGTACACTGCAGTGTTTTGAATTTCCAATTTTATTTTTTTTTTTTAAGTAGGTCTCTGAATTTATAATACAGCCAGGTATTCCAGAAACAACAAAAAAAAATTGTACATGCCAAGGGGAATGATGGATTGAGCCAGCATGCGTTATTGTTTTTGAAATTGGGGCATATCTTAGTGCAATACAACAAATTTTAATGGGGGAAGATCCTTATTACATATCTTTCATCAGAATTAAATAAAGGACTAGCAAAAGAAAAATGTATAAGGAAGTGTAGAGGAAAGTAAAGAAATACCTGGGTATCTGCATGTTCTTTTCAGCTCTATGTATTGTATAGGTCTGTGTCTATTTAACTACCAAACAGCATGCTCAGAAATATGGACTGACAAAAATACCCTGCAACTCCTTTTCTTCTCTCTCAATTCTAGGATGATGGAAGGAATTCAGGTGTGTGAAGGCCTCCTTGAAAAAACAAAATAAAGTACCAGGGTATTGTTTTGGAAATGGAAATGCACCCAGCAGTAGGTAGAAACACGAATTCCTTTGCTTTGCAGTTTCCATCAGGAAAACAGAGTTCTGCATTCAGGATGTGCTTTTGTGCTAGTATGGCAAACTTATAATTTTGCTTTTCAAGTGTTAGCTTTTTCATTTCTATATGTTTTTCCCCACTCTGTTGGGCAGAAGACGGTTCATCAGTATTCCTGGGAATGGATTCACAGGAGTAGAATAAAAATGTGATGTCTTTCCCTGACAGTGCTGCATGATTAAATAAGTGGGCTTCTGATCATGAGACAAGAGAGGTATCACACTGCCATGCAGCCAAAACCTCCACACTGGGGCTACATCTGGCCCAGTTTATGAATTGCTCTTATTTTAAAGAAAATCCTTTGCTAATCCCACTTTTTTCAGATGCAAAAAGATATATTATGTCTGGATTTTTCCAGTATGATTTCCTCTCTGGTCCTTTTCTGAGGGAGGGTAAAAGTATTCTTCCCTTTTTAAAATAAAAGCACACTGTGTGACAATTTTCCATGTTTCTAAAATATTTGTGAAACTTTAGCAGAAAAATGTGGAAGGCCACTATATATTCCTTTTTTTAACCTACTGGGGTTGAACAAGAAAGGCAGGGAGAGGACAGGAAACAGAGGACAGTTGCTCTTTCCTTACAATCTAGAAGTCACCACTGATAGAGGTAATTAGTGAGAGAGTATTTTCTGCCTTCTTCACTGTTGGAGTCCAGGGCATCCCCTTGGTCGCCCTGGAAGGTCAGAGACCTCAGCAAAGATGCCTGGGACCAATGCAAGAAGGTTTGATACCTGTACAGGGGTGTCTGGGATCTGTACAGGGGGTCTGGGATCTGTACAGGGGAATGGAGACCCTGGCACAGGGCCCAGGAAGGACACTGGCTTTGACTTCAGTCCATGGGAAAAGCTTCCAACACTAAGAGAGGATTTGCAAGTCACAAAGGTGTAAAAAGCAGTAGTGTAGTTCATCACAGGGTGAAAAATTCTGTAGGTTTGGGTTTTTAGAATGGAGGTGAATGGGGACAAGATGGAGGATTTGGGGCAGTGCCCTGAGTTGTTCTTCTTCTTTGTCTCTATCTTCTGCTGTGATGGTGGCACTTTTGGATTGGTTTAGAGTAGAAACCAACTGTCTAAGAGTGATAGGTATTGGTAATTTATTGTCAATATAGTACACACAGTCCTCAGTATAAAGAGTTAACGCCACCCCAAGGTTGGGGAGTCGAGCACTCAGCGGCGACCTGAGCAGTGACAAGAACCCAAGCAGAGCAATGCACTAGATAAAAAAGAATAAACAACCTTAAAAAACAGAGCCAACTGACCTCGACTTCTTCTTCAGTATCACGGGGTTTGGGAAAAGACTTTTTCTAATGTCTCAGGGGTCATTGCAACCCAAAAGAAACTCGAGATTCCACAAGTAGAGGTAGTGAAATCAGTCATCAGTACTTGAGGGCATGCTAGCAAGGAATAAGAACTGACATTTGGATTGAGGTCTCTATAAATGGCAGTTTGTCATTACATTGATGTGCATTGTTAAAATTTTTGTATATGCCTCCAGAGGCTGCAAGAATTTGATGTATTTGTAGTAATGAGTGAGCCTTCCAAAGTGGATTATACGAAGTACAATATTTCAGGCTAGTTTTGAGCACTGTGTTTACTTTGGAAGCCCTCTAAATCCGCTCTAAAATGGTTAAACTAAAACTGTCTGCAGAAGCATTTTAGGCTGAGACACAACTACATGAGAAATTGCTTTTACAAAAAGTCAACAAAAATGTGCCTTTCACGGAGTAGAAATACTTACTGCAGAAACAGGAAACATAATTTCATAGTTCAGACACAACATATGTAGATGCTTTTCCTCAGCACCTTCTTTCAGGAGAGATCATCCCAGGAATTCAGTACCACTTTCGAAGTGAGAGCTCTAGAAAAACAGTGTATTTCTTGTTATAGTATTGTCTTGGGTTATGGAACCAAAAATGTGTGTTCTATTTTCATCTGCTGAAAGNCCTTTTTCAACAGGATCATCTCTACTCCAACGGAGACACATCTGTTTCTCCAGGAGGACTGCTTCCAAACACCCTGATCAACAGGGTGTCAGGTTGTGACAACCCTGACTGTCAGGGTTTTCTAGGCTTTTTGTTTGTTTGCTTCCTTATCGTGTTGTACTACTACATTTGTAATTTTAATATTCCTAGTAAAAAACCTGTTATCCCTATTCCCAAATCTTTGCCTGAAAGCCCTTAATTGCAAAATTATAATAATTTGGAGGGAGAGGGGTTTACATTCTCCATTCCAAGGAAACTCCAGCTTTCCCTAGTGGATACCTGCCTTCTAAACCAAGACAAGGGTTACGCTGTCAAGAACGACTGATAACTCAACCAGTCACTAAACCAGGGTCTCCAGGTGAAGGCACTGGGACTGCTGAACTTCCTTGGCAGCTCAGAATTGTTTCTTTCCATTTCCAGTTTGTGTAACCTTTTCATTTCTTTCCCCCCTCCTCTACCCTTCCCATCAATAAAGGTTAGGAGAGTACCTCACTGAAAATTCTAGGAAATGAAAAAAATTAGGATCAGGATTGGCGCTGGCTGCATAGCAGTGGGGCAGACACTAGGGCAGCTGCTGCTGCATACCAGGAACCAGAAGTCCAGGCAAAGACTATATACAGAAAATCCACCCAGTGGCTGTCAGGCAGGCTTTTGTCAGTGCTGACAGCCTGTCCCCTTCATGAGCATCAAATTAATTCCAGCACTAAAATAAATATCAAATTGAGCCATGACTGATAAAGAATACACAGCATGTCCTTGTTACCTTCTACATGTGTCTGTCTCCTGTCTCTGCCAGAAGGGCTCCTTAACCAGCTCTGCATGAGCAAAGAGATGGGAAGCAAGCAAATCTAGCAGTCATCTTTCCCTCTGGTACCTCAGCCACTCTACACTGTGACACATGGAGGCTCCCAATGGTGAGATTTACATAACAATTTAATTTTAAGAAAGAGGACATGTATTTTTCTGGCAGTTGTGTAATTAGTGTAGTTCCTCTGCAGACCCTCCACTGTTCCTTATGCATTTTAGTGAGAAAGTTAGAAATGGCAGACAAGTTTCAGCAGACCGTGGTTTTCTAAGTTGAAAGTCAAAGACCTTGCTGGAGTGGGTAGAAACTCATCCAAAATATGATTTCAGCTTCATTCCCTGCCTTCAATCTTATACATCTTTTGATTTCCACACACAGATTTTAGACATGCACTAAAGACAAGCCCAGGGAGCAAAGATATGGATGGGATTGTGATCTGGGGGCTCTAATTTGTGAATTTGCCTACATATTGATCATACTTATGTGCAGTTCTGATTTAAGTTGTATTAGTTATTTTCATCTCAAAGCTTTAAGGTATTGATCTCATAAATACAAATACTTCAGAATAATTGCAGAAAACTTGAGAGAGAAGAAAAGGCCTTGCGTAATTTAAAATCTCTTCTAATTTTTTCTATTCTTCATGCCATGACTTTTGAGGGATTGCTGGACAGGGTGGGAAAGATCTCCATCTCAACCTTTGAAGAGAGGCAAGGGGGCAATAAGAATAAAAGCAGTAAGGCAGAAAAAGTATCTACTTCAATTCTGTAAAACTGCCAAAGTAACAAGAGTTACATCTTTGCTTTTAGTCTGCAGTAGATTTACCTTCTCCAAAGTCATGGTGTTGAGTCCTTACAAGGACCTACCCCCTTGGAGAGGAGGTACTTTTGTACTTCAGAGGCTCATGGCCATGGAAGACATGGTACATTGAATACTCTTAATCCCATAGTGCTCACCCCAGACTGATATTGAAGTGCTTTGCTGGCCTGGAATGACCACAGGGTGACAAACAAGTACACATTCTTTCAATCCATTTGGGCCTGAGGAATCCTTTTGGGGAGGCTAAAGAGAAGTGTCTTTGTGTGTAAATGCTTTCATCATACCTCAAACTGACAAAACCCCATTCATTTATGCAGGTCATGGTTCAGACTATCCTGAACTATCTTTACCTATCCTATTACACTGGAAGAATTAGAAGATAGAGGGTAAAGTTTGGCTACAGGTGAGGCAGGTATCTTTCTGCTGTTCCTGCTTTCGTGCTTTTTCCTTCACCCTTCTTTTTTTATAAATTGAATTCTATGTTGAGACTCTGTGCCTCTCAGCCTCTTTAATCTTCCACTTTGAATTCATTTGCAATGTGATAGATGGAGTTTGTATTTCAGGAGGTGTCAGTGGGACCATGATAATGCATCTCAAATGATAAAGTCTGCACCTTAATCCATTACCCATGTTCCTCCTTGGCTATGTCCTCTACCACAAATTCAGCATAAGGGGGCACATGGAGAAGGGGCTGCGGTTGAGGAGAGAAAAGGGAAAAGAGAAAGCACTGAAGAGTTTTAAAAGGATTTGTGTTAATTCCTTCAAGACATCTCTATGTGATGTTTCTCAGTCAATAGGAGATTAGATTGAAGAGAGGATAGCCACTGTTAATCCTCTTCTATCCATTCTCACAATGGGTATTAATATAAGAACAAAACACAAACAAACTTGCAGAGGGTATTTTTTTGTTATATTTTTTTCTTTCACTGCATGTCAAGAAGAGCACTGAAGATCAGAGTCTTTGGTCTCCTTTTTTCCCAGGAAGGCAGTAGTCAAGGGGGATTGTCACATGAATGCTGGACTGATTACTCAGGCTCCCTCTGCAGCTGCAGACCTCTCAGCCCAGAGCATTAACCATAGCCAAGCAGACGGAATAAGCATTTCCCCTTCCAGCAAGGTTATGGGGAAAGGGCAGTGATTAAGGGTCCATATTTCCTTTAAGTGAAACCACATGATTAAAACTTTGTCATTACCATGAATTGTTGCAGTGTGTTGTTGTGATGGGTCATTCTGATTTTCCCCCCTATATTGTTGGTTTAACCTATATTGTTGGTTTAACTCCTCCCTCCTCCAGTTGTCCATCACTCCTCAAACCTGCCCTTTGTCCCACCTACCTGGATGTCAATCCTCATCTGTCCCTGCCCTCAGTTCTGGAAAGTTCTGTATACCTCAACACATCTTTGGTTTGTTCCAGTTGCATTCTCCCCTTAGGTTTCCCCCATTGGTTGTTATTCTGTAAGTCCCTCCTTGTGATCCTCCCCTGGTTATACCCTACTGGTTGATTGTTGGTCCCCTCCCCCAGTACCTCCCCTGTTTATAAGTCAGTGCACAGCCATGCTCTCTGTGTTTCGTCTCTGAGCCTTTCAGGGAATAAACCACCTTGGAAATTATACGAAGGATCCCTCTCTCTTCCTTGCCTCCATTCCTCGGTGTTGCAGCATCCAAGTGCTTTAGAGAGCAGACCCTGCTCTACTGCCACCCAGGTCATTTCTGACCAGGAGGCAGCCAGTTGGTGCAAGTGGTGGGAGCTGGCTGGGCTAAAGGGTAACTCTGACACTGCGTCAATGAATCTTCTGGGTTTCTTATCACGTTTTAGGAAGAAACTTCCTTTGCATTCATTCACTATCAGCATGACTACTAAAGAGTATTTCCAGTCAGCCAGAGCGATGTGTACTGTCAGCCATTTCAATCTCAGTTGGTCCATCTGCCCCATTCTCTCACCTACCCCTTTATTAAGGCATATGTGGCTTATTTTCATGCTAGAAAGAAAGGGAAGCACTAGTGATTAATAGCTTTCCTTCCTCATGTACTGGTCGGACATTTATAAGTATTTTCATGCCTTGTTTGAAATTACTTTAGGGACCTCCTATATTCTTGCTGTCTTAGGCATCTCCCCCAGAGCAAGAATATATGCCCTAAAAGAGGTCAATGTGCATACCATTTCTTAGATAGCAGACTGGCAGTGAATACAGGAGCAAATGAAGAGGACATTGAGCTGGGGAAAAAGAAGAGTCTTTCTTCATCCACCTCCTATTCTTTCCCTACTGATTAAAAAAAAAAAAATTAATGCAAAATACAAGCTTGATCTTTAAGTAGTCTCTGCCTAAATCTGGACATCCTGACTCTTGATGGAAAGTTCCTTATGTTCTGCCAGTATTAACCTTTGGGGAAGACTGAGGGTATGATAATAAGCATTTCTATAGTAACTTTTATCATAAGGTACTGATGTGATTCACCAGCACTAACCTTGGAGCAACCTTCTGGATCAGTTAGTTATCAGTTCTCCTCTTTTACATACAGGAAAGCAAAGCATTGAAGCAACTTTCCCAAAGTAACTTATAGCCTGTGGCATAACTCAGGACCAAGGCACAGGTTTCTAGGCTCCAACACTGGTGCTTTGAGCACAGGGTGACACTCCTTAAGCCAGCCCACTGCCAGACAAATTGGGATTTTATTCCTTATTTCCAGTCAGCACTATAGCAGCAGTGCTGCTTCCTTTGGTTTTGGTCAAGCCTTTTCCCTACAGAGAAATAAATAATCCATTTGCTGTTTCTGCTTGACATATCATCTCACATGCACAGCTCAGTCATCTAAAACACAGGTGAACAGAAGTAGAATTGTTTCAATAAACAATTATCCAGTTTATTTCAGGATTCTGGAAAAAAGAATGTTCCCTATTATACATAGGAACTTTAAGTAGGTATCATAGGCACTACCTGTCATTTTCAAGCAGAAGATTGATAAGGCCTTGCATCCATTTTATCCATGGTCTCTGCTTCCCTCTTCTCTCTTCAAATATGTTTTTATTCTTTACCCCAGTATCTGATTTTGATGAGCATTTTGTTAGTCTCCAGACCAGACTGTCCAAAATGGGATGTCAACTACCAGCAGAACATAGGTAAGTTGTTTTTCCCATGGAGCACGTGAAGAGTAGAGCATCTCAGGGGTTGTTCCAGCCCATCAGTCCTAGCTCTGCTCTGCTCCTGCTCTCTAGTAAGGGTTGTGGGGTGTGAAGGAAACATGGACAGCCTCAGCATGCAGACCTCTGCAGGCTGGGCTCCAGCTGCTCCTTTGGTTATTTGCAACTTTGGCTGGACTGACTGGTTAGCTCAAGTATATAAAAAGAATCACTCCCCATGCAAGAAACAACAGTGGTTTTGTTGCCTTTTTTTCCCCCTGGTACATCTGTGTCAACCACAGCTGGGCAATTCTTCATCATGAGAGTACCAGCCAAGCCTTGAAATCCAAGACTTTTTAACTGTAGGCAGTTTTGTGCTTTCAGAGACTGAGCAGCTAAGGTATGTTTTCCAGAAAAGAAGCAGAAAACCGTTCAAAACACCAAATGACATCCTGACTGAAAAAAAATGAAGGTGCAGACTCACCTTCTTTGGCATTTTACTTTGACAAACCCCATGGCACCCAAAACAGCCTTCACAAAGATCCTGGAGCTCTTGGAAAGATCAGAAGACTGCACTTGTAATTATTTGGGGTTGTTCTAGCATACATGCTCAAGTATCACTTCTTTCCTTTGCCCTGTTAGAGTTTTTATCTCCTCCTTGTTTAATCAGGTACAGTTACCACTTTGTTCCACAGAGCTGAAATATATTTCCTTTCAGGTGCAGCTTTAGTGAACAATAAATTTGATTCTAGTCACTCATAGCACTCTCAACCAATTTAAGCTCTCTCTTCCCTAAATTCAGGGGCTACTCAAGGAAAAGCACTCCTCCATATTCCCCCTCTCTCCCAAACCAAGGTCTCTTCCATACTGATTGATTCACCATCACCTCTTATATACCAGCTGCAACTGAAAAGCTCCACCTCCTGCTATTACTAAGCAGTAATTGCACTGCACTTTTGTGCAGGCTTCAGACTGCATTCCTCATCATGATGACTCAATAAGGCAGTCCTGCACTGATGGAAGGCCTTAGAGCCTCCATCTCTCTTGTACATGCAATAGCCATCTTCTGGATAAACTCTGGTGTGTGTAGGGGGGATGGAAGAATGCATTTTATGATGAGTAATTTACTTGCCAAAATTTCTTGTCTCCTCTCCTCCCTGTTCTCAGGCTGTGTGAGGACCAATCCTCGCAGTCATACATTACTCCCTGAATATTTCCTGTAAGTGATACTGCATGTATGGCTTATCTTCAGCCAGTTTCCTAGAGAGCATTCAAAATCAAAGCCATTTGACAGATGCATCCAGTCTGCAAGCCAGGACCTTGGTGCCTCCCAGGAGACCCAAATCCTTTGTGCTTACTTATTCTGCTGCTGGCTGTGCATGTTGGGGCCCTTTGGCTAGGCTTGAGCTCTTGGCATGGCTCACTCCAACTCAGGCTTCCACCTGATGTGTTCCACCTCCCTCCCAGCTGCAGCTCCATCACTGGCCAGGCACACATGGAAATCCCCTCCTTCACCTCCTCATTTGGATGAAAGCAGCCAAAGGACCAGATGTCAGTGGTCACTGATTCCTCTCAGGGGCAAACAAGAGGGCAGGAGAGAGCTGCTGTGTTGTAGTGCACTAAATAGTTAATTTTGTTATTATATTGCACTGGGTGGTTTGTCATATTTGCACACAAAAGTAGTTTTATTATATTTTGCACATGGTATGTTCTGTTTCCCCTCTCTGGGTTCTGGTGGTGGTATCCTCTAGTTGGTCCCTCCCTACACCCCTCCCCCAGGTTGCCTCCCATTGGTTGTGGTTCCTCCCCCTTCCCCTTTTCCCCCGGGTATAACCACCCCCTCCCCTCCTCCTGAGAGCTGGTCCCGTGGGCCTCTTCTCTTTTTTGGCCTCTCGGAGTTGGGTTCCACAATAAAGCTGGGACCGTGACCCAAGGAAGAAAAGAACGCCTCTGTCTTTCACCTTCAGTCCACTATCGAGTTCCTGCACCAGGGTGTGGAGCCAGCCAGGATTTGACCCCGGGAATGCAGGGAAAAGCGATACTGCTGGTGAAATGTCCACTTGTTTATCTCCAAAGCCATTGCCCCTGATGCTTCAGGACTGATTGTGCACATGTGGTGTAGAGGGATTCACAGGAACATTGACTTGTTATAGTGAGGGTATTTCTCTGCCTGTGCCGGCCAAATATAACTCTGGGATGAAGGTCTCTAGAGAGCTCAAAATTCACTTTTCATAACCATTATGTAATATTGTCTGCTGTCTGGCAGAACATTTCTGCTAAATCACCAGAACAGCTCTGGAAAGCAAGCAGAGTGTATACCTGCAGGGTCATACAATATTTATTCACCACTTGCAGCGTTCTTTCATTTTGCTGTGGAATACCATTTATGCAGCTTTGGAAAGGTGCAGCAGCCATGTCAGGAGGCAAACCTAAGTCAAGAAAACCAGCACCACTCTTGGCACTATTACGAACTCTATCAGTAACATCCTAGCAGCTCCTCCAGTGCTTCTGGTCACCATGACCTGGGTAGCAGAGACATTTCTGTTTGCTGTGGTGTGATGAGTGTGAGCACGTTGGTGGATGAAGTGTTAGATATTATGCTGGAGTCGCTAAACAGGCTTTCCACCTTCACTTCTGTGGGTTTTCTTTGATTTTCCTTGTGCAGGTTGTGGAATGCATTCCTATGTATTTTAGACATCTACACCTACATACATATATGTCTAAAATAGTCTCTATATAGCACCATACTGATAATCATTACCTATTACATTACAGTTGTAGGTTGTACACACAAGAGCACTCACTGGAGATCATGTGGCAAACAGCACAGATTTATTATGGCCGCCCCCTTCTTGACAGGGGGTCAAAATTCCTGTGCCAGAACAACTGATTGGTCGGGGTCCCAGCACCGCCCAGCTCTGTGGCCAATGATATGTCTGCATTCAGGATTGAATGGGATTGGCTGAGGATCCCTGCTTGAGTTCAAATCCATCCTATCATTGCTTACCCAGGGACTTGTTTACTTCTTTGCTATACAGAGCTAGGCTAGCTAATTGCATTTCTTATTTATGGCCAAATTTATCTGTCCAGCTACAGACCAGCTGTGCTGTGACAACTACAGTATGAGGGGGGGAGTTACAAATTTGAAATAGAGCAGACATGCATTGCTGGTGCTGCCAGTGGGATTGCACCAAAGCTGGCTGAGAATATAAACAGGTTTCTCCCCCTGCCCCCCGCCCCCAGTTATCAAGGCTTTGAAAATTCAGCCTATTTGACAGTTGGTAGAAAATGAAAAGAAAAAAGAGAGTTGCCAAATCTTTCAGTTTGAGAAAGTTTCTCCTCATTCAAATTTAAAAATGTAGTTGAAAATGTGATAAAATTTACTTCCTTTGGTTGGGAAACATGGTTCTTTCAGAACTATTTCTGTCTCAGACTTTCTGGCATTCTTAGAAGCTAATTGGTCTTGAGTTTTAAAGGCGTTGCACGTCTAATGTCCCTAAAGATGCAGACAAGTGTCATAGTTCTAAAAAATAAAACTAAATTTCATTGTGCTTTGTTAGGTACCAAAGTATCTTTACAAACCTGACCTGTATTTCCTCTGTAGGTGGGTGTTGAAAATGTTAAAGTAACCAATGATTCATTGTGTATGCTGTCATTGGGACACACAATTGCTTTGATATTATCTTCTTCAGAGAAGAAGGTAATATCAAATATCAAATACCAGAACTCCTCAGAGACCTGGTCCTGATTTCCAGAGAGAAAAAAACTCATCCTTCAGTCCTGCTGTTTTACAATTTTATGCACTTTAATTGCAAAATCAAATAATTAAGAACAAATGTAACATAAAATAAATATTAACCCAATTTTTAAAATTTACTTTGATATAAGCAAAAAGATTATTCTAATTATCAGGATAATTAGTCCATTCTTAATAAACCAACAATATTATAAGCTTTATCTAACACACTGGAGGACAGCAGTTAGGTGCCAGGCATAAGCACACCATAGCATTATCAGCACCAGCTGGAATATCTTATCTATTCTGAATGCCAGATATAGCAAGGTGTCGGTCACTCCCAAATCAAAGGTGATAGTGGTGTTCATTTAGATTGTTCAAATTTCAGATGGTCAGACAGTAGCCAATGTCTCTGCTTTGCCAAGGAAGGCCACATAAACATAAAAACATTGTAGTGGGTATCAAAATCATAGCAGCTTGTTACATTCAAAATTCAGATGAAAATGTACTGAGAAATGCTTTCAGGATTAATCACGTAACATTCCCAATCTAAAATTTCAAGCATGCATGATTCTAGAAAGTGACTATTTAATTTACAGATGCCATAGATATGCAGAATCTATTAGTTAGCTGCTATTAATAGGAAAACCCCTGTATTACCTGCAAACACACACGTGCCCACACCCAGAGAAAGCTACATTGTGTCAGAAGTCCCCTTTTACTGACATTAGAACTATGCTTCTAAGAAAAGGATCACTGAAATACAACCCCTCAAAGGCTTTTTGTTTAGCAATATAGTTTCTGTGACTTTCCTCTGAGAGTTTCAGGAAGCTAACACATTGTTCAGAAAATTACTTAGTCATTTACTTGAACTACCTGTTTAATACGGATAAATTTTCTGTCTAATCATCCTGTGTATGGCAGCACATCTGCCTACTTTTTGTGGCTGCCTGGGAAGGCAGAGGGAACATGAAGTTGTTTTAGGTGTGGTGGTTATGTGATGGCAGCAGCAGGCAGACCCAATTTCAGTGGCTGGGGAAGAGAAACAGATTTTGGATTTTTCAGAAGGGGTGGTGCAGCTTATCCCACTTCTTCCTAATTTCTGCTCACCAGTTTCTTGGCAAATTCAAACGAGATGCTTCTGAATTCACTAGCATTGCTTGGTATATCTTGCTTCTCCCCTTTAAAGGGCAATCCCATATCATCCCAGGGGAAACAAAAATCCATCCCATCAGATAGAGAACATATAGAATTTTTAATATTTCAGATCATGGCTCAATGGATAGAGATGGATATCTCAATGGATAGAGCCACTTATTCTATTCCACAAGAATTCTGGCTCAAAAATTACTTGGAAGTACAGAGCTAGCAAAATGCTGGACCTAAAGATAGCAATTCTGTCAGCTGCACACAGCAGTTGCTAATCTGCAAGGACCCACAGAGGTGCTTCTTGACTGCTTGTTTTCAGCTACATTTTGATCCAGGCAAATTTAAGAGCAAATGTCACCCTTTGTCACCAAAAAACCTGAGAGTTTTCCTGGACTAACTTTGATTTTTAATCAAAGTTCCCTAGGCACAGACCTGTTTTTTTTCCTTGCAGTACAACCTCCAGAACAGACAAGCCTGATCTTAGTTAGGTTGCCTTACTCTAACTGGATTAAAATGTGTATTGGACATTAATAATAATAATAATTAATAGCTCAGGCTTCATTGTAAAAGGGCAGTGTTTTCTAACACAAGATGCAAGCTCCTGGGAAAAGTAGATGTGAGAATTGGGGAGGAGTTAAGTTTTGTATGATGGTGACTTCTGGAACTTTCTAAGACAGACCACTTGAATTTGAAGTCTTATAATCCTGAATTGTGGTGGTGTTGGTTAATTTTGTTGTTGTTACTGTTGTTACTATTATTTCTCTATGGGCTTGGAAAGCCTTGCAGGGCTAGCAGGGGGTAAGAGCTGCTTGTGGGTTTCACAGGTACTTGCAGGCACTCTGAAATAGTGAGACTGAGATTTCCAAATTCCAGTTGCAGGTGTGGGGACGGGGCTGTCTCAAGCCTTCACACTTCATTGTCACAATGTTGTCTGTCCGTCCTAGTCCACCTTTGTCTTCCCAATTCAGTGGTTTCCAGTTTTCCCTTTCCTGATCGAACACTGGAACAGGCTACCCAAGGCAAATGATTCTATGATTCTATTGGCAAAACCTCCTGCAAATAGCAGCATGTTTTGCTCTTCTCATCAGTGGCACTAGGGACCCAGTGGGTCCTATCACATTACATAAAGCCCTCCCTCTCCTTCCCCCACAGAAGATAAACCTGACTCATGACAGAACAGGGCTTAGTTGATTCATTTGAAAGGCTACAAGAGTCTCTTCTGTACACCTTGATGCAGCCATATTATGTCAAGAGGCAGAAAAGGTTCAGTGGCACATTCCCAGCACAACAAATACCACTGCTGGACCAGACTGGGAATGCTACAAACAGCAGGGATGAGGCATGGAGGATTGCAGAGGGCATGCAAAGAACATCTGGGCTTTCCCTGGCAATCTGCAGGTGGTCACAGTAAACAAAAATAAGTGTCCCTCTGCAATACAAAGAATAGCTGGACTCTAGCAGTACTCTCTGTTGAGTTTTCTTCAGCACTGTCTCCAGTTTGTTTTCCGTTCCTGCTGCCTTTGGTACTGCAGGGTCTTAAAGTCTTTCTTGTCATGTGAAACCTTCCTAACCTGATTGTGAGGCTGGTTCCTCCTGCTTCCTCCCACCCTGGAAATATTTGTTCATCAAGAGAAAACACCTTCCTATATGCATTACAGCTGCTGATTGACAGGCTGGGCAGAAAGTGTAATTTGTAACACTGAAGTGAGGTTGACAGGAATAAACTAGCAGTTTGATATTTTTGCTTTGCTACTATATTGAGATAAATTGATCTTGCTTCTCCATTGTTTTAGCTATGCAGGAAGAAGGACTTCTCTGTTTTCCCACAGTATGCAGTTGCAGCAGGCAGAATGAGGTTCCACTAGCCAGCAGCCAAAGATACAAGATACGTATGCAGAGAAAATAAACAAGGTTTTAAATAGTAAGAATGGTTTTAAAAGAGCCTTTAGGAAGACTAGTGTATGTGTACTTGAGCCCTTATCCCAGCCAAGGGGGAGGACTGACAGTAATTTATGATTAGTTTGAAAGGTTTATCTGCAGCCTAAGATTTGCTTATGGTTTAAGACAAGAAAAGATATGCAGAGATTAAAGGCCAGGACTGGGAATCCGGGGCTCCAGGGTCCTACACTCATCTATACTGAATTACATTAATTTAGGGGTATTCTTTAGCCTCCCAATGCATCTCCCTTCTTCTGCATCCCCTTTCCCATTAAAACAATTCCCTTTCTGACACCATTGTCTGAATTACTTACATCTTTCTCCAAGGGCCACACTTGAAAATATATTAAAGCTTGGAAAGTACCCAGAAAAAGGGAAAAGAAAAACTTGATGGCAAGGGCTGGATATACTGCATTTCTGAAAAAGCTCATACTCTCAATATCAAACCCCTGTATTGTTCTTGAAGTCCTTCTAAGATTAGTTTTGGTCTCTCAGGCTTTGAAGACTAAAAGAAGCTTTTCTGTATGACACCTTTTGTAGGGACTTTGCAGAGTCCAGGGGCCACCTACAAATGTAAGAGAGAGCAAAGCTCCTTCTCCAACCACATGGGTATAGGCAAAGAGAAGGTAGAAGGCAAGGGGAGAGGAATTGGGTTCATGCCTGCATAGATGTGATAGCAGGGGAATATTTAGCTGGAGGGAGAGCATCATATGCAGGAGCTACTGAGTCATGTCCCTAGTGGGACTGCTGTGTCCTCACATAACCCACAGGACTCACAGCCTTGGAGGATGACTGTGTCCCCAGCTTTTGCCATCAGGGGGAATGCTTGAAGGAAAAAAATCTTGGTGTGGTGGTCTTCCTGTGACCCCACAATGATTTCCTCCACATTACTTATTCTTACAAAGAGCTTTCTAAAGGGATTTTTTCACCCTGTAGAATATTAATGCATTCACCAGACTTGTCTCATAGTTCCTTCCCATTCCTACACCAACATACACATTCTTTGTTCCTTCCCTGTCTTTTTCTGTATCAGGGAAACAGAAGAACGTGACTGGGAACTGACTTTGGCAGCTGGAGGTGGTAGAGGTGTGGAGAGTGCTGGTCATATTCTAATTCCCCAGTGGAAGGTGGACAGCTGAGAAGTGTGGGATCAATGTTCTCTCAGTCTGCCCATGCCCTGGGATGGAGCACACAGGAAACCGTGTTTACCTTTACCTAGTGGGCTCCACAGAAAGAGATCTAAAGATCTTGACCAATTTTAGCTGGACAAAAAAGGTAGTTGCTTAAGGCATGTGAGAAGATAATTTGAGAAAAGATCTGGGCTAGGATGTCCTGCAAGAACTCATGGTTCTTCTTTTTCTGCCATCCTTTCTTTTCCCTCCCCCCTCGGCTGGACATGAAAAAGTATCTTTAAATAATTATGTTTGCCTCTCAGTTTTTTAGACTTTTTTGATCCAGTTTATAAATAAACCTCACTTCCCAGTTACATGAATTTTGAGTAGAGAACCGGGATACTTATCCAGGCACTGCCAATTCTCTCTGTATAACCCCCTAAACAGGGAGGATAATACAGGCAGAGAAGGTGAACAATGTAACTGAAGATAGTGCTGACTAAATAGAAGAAAGAAAGGAAAGAAGAATGAAGTGGTAGATCATGCTCAGGTGAACATGGAGTAGGGCAGATCACTGTACTCCTCCAGAGACTTTTGCACAAGCAACATACCTAAGTGATACTGTGAATGTGCCTCTTGTTACCAACACATTGATTTCTGCTTGACAGGGAAATTGGGCATCAGAGCTTAAACGAAATGGAGTCCTGCTGTTTCCATGGAAATCTCCCATGTCAATCAGAGTAATGGAGGGCACATTGTAATTTGTATAAAAGTAAACAAAATAAGGCTGCTGAAAAGGCAGTCGGTTATCTTTTCCATTCAGACTAAGAATCCCATATGTTCTCATCATAGATTCTCTCCTTTCCCACCTCTGAGTCAGCAGAAAGACCCTTGTCCTACATACAGCCTTTATTTCAGCTGACTGGATCCCACAGGGCCCCTTATTCTTGGATAAACAGCATTAAATACATGACAGATAAATTACAGGACTGATAGCTTAATCCTGTATAACAAACTACATGTTTCTGTGATGTATCCAGCTTTTCTGTATCAGTTTTGGGATTTTGCCCTGACCTATAATCTTCTCCTTTAGTTACAGGCATCTTATGTGGCTCAGTTAAGATGGTATTTTGATATTTCATATCCTATCCTTCCACCCTCCCAAGGAAATCAGTCTACTCTTGAAGATGAAATCTTAAGATGTGAACCCACTGCAGCCTGTCAGTGGAAATGGAAAGGTTTATCTCTGGGAAGCATGGGAAAGGAGAGCTTTGGGTGTATTTTTCTTCTTTGCATTGGCACCAGCTATCTCACCTGACAAAACAATGGGCCATTCATCAGGCTCTATCACTCCAAACATTGGCAATTTCTTACTGCCCAAGAACTTGAAATAGTTTGCATAAAAAATTGTGTAACACAAGTTTACCACGGCCTGAGATGTTTCCTACCTCAAGCACAGAGACAACAGCGAGCAGGCATTAGCCTGCCTGGAGCTCTGTGTTACCACAGGTGGATCTCTTCTATCCCTGAAACAGCTTGGATATGACTGTTCCCCCACATTGTACAGGGTGGGCATTCTCTGCAAAGATCTAAAACTGCAGCAGCCTCCAGGTTGTCCCTCCAACCATACAGCAAAATCTCACTTCCCAGCAACAGAATCCTAGGTTTGCTCTGGCAGTGAAAGCAGCTCTTTCTCCCTTCCTTCTGGCCTGGAACAAAAGCAGGCATCACATTTGTGGTCTCAAGCAAAATTCAAAGTCACAGAAGAGGAAAAATTTGCAGATTTACTCCTTTTTAAATTTATGCACATAAGACAGCTACAAACCTAGTTGTTCCTTTCCCAGCCCATTTCATTATCTAAGCAGCATCAAGTTGGCGTGCAACAAAACACTGTGATTTTACCACTACAGTCATAGATTTCAGCAAATTTGTTTTCCCCAGACAAAGAGAGACAGGCTAATAAATGCAGATGAAAGATAAAATGCAGCAGAAAGTGAAGGGATAGGAAAAAAGAATAAGTACTCTTGTCAGAGTGTAGTGATGAATGGGTAGCTATTATTTTCAGACTTAGGCATGTACTTTGGACAAGTTGAAGTTGCAGGTCAAGGTCAATACCTGAGTCAAGCTTATGATTCAAAGTCTGGATCATGTTTCTTCCTCACCCTTCACAGCTGGGGCAGTAGGACAACAATAAATATTAATACTTCAGCTTAGAAACGAGGACTGTTTTTTAAGGGATTCACACACATTTAAACTGCAAGAAACAAAGTGAAGCTACAAGTTAATGAGCTTAAATGAGGGTGTCCAACTGCCCACAAGGATTTACCAGGGATGGATCCCTAACATAATTGTCCTAGGAATGTGTTACAGCTGGAAAAGAGAAAGCTAAAACCAACAATGAGAGCAAAAGACTATGTTGCTTGTGACTTACAACCATGGGAGCCATGCTGCTGCATGGGTACCAAGGTGGAGGGACAACTGCTATATGGTTGAACACAAAAATCCTGGGCTTATGCTTTAGCTTTTGAACTCACTGGCAACACAAACTAAGCTCCTCATTGTAACTTTCAGCCACAGAGTTTAAACTTGTCTTGGAATAAAATATTTTAAAAGTATAAGGAAATTACAGAAAATTAATAAGAACTAAGATGAGCCATCCTCTGCTGCCTGCTAACTTACTGTTTTACGCATTTTATCATACTGGGAAAAAACCTAGCTATTTTACAGTCCTCTACACCTTGACTTAAGGTCAGTAAAAATATATGTTCCACAAGCAATGAACTGTCCATAGGATGATTTTAAGACTTCTTTACAGTTTCATGGTAGTAATCTACAGCTATAAATCCATCTCAATTTCTGCTGACTTGGTGCATCTACATGAATGATCTTGCTATCACAAGAATTATGTGAACTTGTATTCATGGAAGAAAAAATAGAGTATAACTTTCAAGTTTTCACCTTCCATTTAAAAGTTTGAAAAAATGAATGACACTGAAGCTTCCCCTCTATTTGCACAGGAAATGGGTCAAGCTGTTCAAAAATGTGCAAGTCTGAAGCAAATTTTCAGAGGAGTGAAGAAAATGTGTTTATATTTGTGAAATGAGAAAAAGGCTAAGTGAAAACTTAATAAACTCCCAAAGGGAACGGGAAAAAAAGATGTTAATGCAATTACTGCTGATAACATTTTGAAAGAATGTGTGTGTGAGAGAGAGAAATTAGTACATCAACTTGGAATCCTTAATTACCAGCATGTTAATTACGCAACAAAGCTATCCTCTTATAATGAAAGAAATGAACAAATATCAGAAGTGTTGTTCCATTTAATCCACAAAAGGAGTGCTGAGATCAAAAGTTGTGTGATGTAAAGCTGGAAGAACTCCAAAGAAGTCTAGGGAGTTAGCCAGTCTCCATCATAAGACAGCAGAGATGTGATGCAGTAAGGCAATATACAAAGTACTGTCTGACTTCTCACTCGGAAGGAGAGAGGCTATGAGGTTGGTTCCCTTTGGTCCCTGCATGTGACTGAATTCTGACTAATGTGTGATTTAACTAATGAGGTTCCTTTGCTTGGATCATTGGCCTCTTCCTGATGCGCTGTTGAGTGAGAGACCTTTGCAGAGGTTATAACTCTTCTGTTAATTGGGAACCAGAGGAAATTAGGAGAATGGGATCACATCAATGTTCTGTTACTAACAGAGATTAATAAAAAAGTAAATATTTCACTCAGATGTAAGTTAGGCTATTTATTAGGCTGCTGTTGCTTACACATCTGTTTATGTTTAACCTGCTGGTAAGACTTGCACTTCAAACCCTTCACCAGCTTCATTGTCCTTCTCTGGAAATGCTCCAGCACCTCAATGTCCTTCTTGTGGTGAAGGGTACAAAACTCAGCACAGGATTTGATGTGTGGCCTCACCAGGGCCCAGTACAGGGGCATAATCACTACCCTGGTCCTGTTGACCACGCTTTTCCTGATACAGGCCAGGATGACATTGGCAAAACCACAGGAAAGGGTCAGCTAACCTTTTACATTCTCTTCAGTTTTTACCACAGTTGGATAAGATTGCCACTTTGCAAAATATTGGTCATGAGCAAGCCTTATCTGAGGTTTTCATCACATTCAGAGCCACAACAGAGTAGAATGTTTCTGCACTTCATAGAAATCCTTGGGCAAATATGCCCTCATTTCCTTTAGCTCTTAGAATTCATACAGAGCCCTAGCATGGGGTGGCTGGATTTTGTCAAAGGTTTCTTTCCCTTAAGGGTTTATTCTTCCCCTAATGAACTCTTGTGACTCCCACTGCCACTAATGGGAAGCAGTGCATGCCTAGAGGAGAGCTCTGCCCCCCTCAGTGAGAAAAGAGAGTGGTTTTATCAGAGTAGGATGGGGAAGAACAGAAGGAAAAGGAAAGTTCTGAAAGCTGTCTATTTAAAGGCTGGTGTTTTAACTGCTCCACCAGCCAGTGCATGTACTGGGCATTTGGCACAGTGCAGCTTTGCTTTTCTTGATTAAAGAGGAGCATTTGAAAGATTGGTGAATGTGTAGAAAACAGAAAAAAGCCCCCCCCACCCCGGTGAAATGCAGGTATGGCTGCTGAAGGGAATCCAGTGGTGCATTAGCAGCAAGGATGATGCTGCAGCTCTTCTTGTGTGTGGGTGTGCGTTTTCCAGGCAGCATTCTTGACTTCCATTAGACTGAGTGAGCATGCAAGTACAGGAACTTCCATAAAAGAACCTTTGAAAGAAGAATTCTTTGATTATCCTTTATGAGGAATTGGGTCCCTGTGGTGGCAACTCTTACTGAACAGGGACAGCCTTTGCCTTTCCCCACTGGTGGCCTAAACAGGAGATTAACATTAACTCCAGAGGTGCCCTAGCTCCTAATCAGTAATAGAGTCACTATGATTTTTGTTATGAAAGATCCAAATTCAGTCCTTATGGGAAAATCATTAGGAGGACAAGGACAGTTGTATATGAAAATAGAAGAAATAAATTATTAAGAATGAGATTGCTAAGTATAAAGCACATCTGTGTACTGCACTTAAGTGTTCATGTGCCCACAGTGCTATGGTCATCCATTCTTTTAGGTCACACCTGAATGGTGAAGAAGTGGCTGTGTCCACTTCCAGGAGCCCACTTTCCCAGGCAATTATATTGTAGGCACAACCTTCACATAACTGAGTGGAGAGTCAGAAAACTCTACAGATGTATCTTTTCTTGCCTTTAAGTAAATAAATCAATCTTCCCCTCTTCTTCTGTATAACTCTCTAACCAATTTCAGCTTGACTAAAATGCACATCAGTTCAAAGAACAGCTGTTTAAAAACAGCTTCTTAAAACAGATTTTATTCTCGCTTCAGTGCTGATGCTAGTCCTCCTTACTGGTTTCTGCCTCAGAGTTCCAGTCAGGCCTGTCTCCACTCCTTGTGTATCTGCTTAATCTCTTCACTGCCAGCCACAATTGCAAAGTAATCTCAGATATTTTCTCAGCTACTTCCTGCAAGCGGAGTTCACTCCATGAAGAAAGGACCCAAAATTGGCCAGCAGGGAAGAAAAGGGTAATCAAGCCTTTTATAAGATGCATCTACCTGTCAGCTCATTCCCCTGCTTGCAATGACATAGAAAGAAAAAGAAGAACCTCCTAAACTGATGATGCAGCTGTTTAAACCATTTTGGCCATAATGCCAGCAAGAGCTTTAAATGGTGCATTAATTTCTACCATAGAGGCATAAGAATAAGAAATGTGCATATTACCATTAAGTGTTGTGTCTGAGATCTCATGGGAAATTGCTGAGCTTACATGTTTGACCTGGCATGGGTTTGTGTACCTGAATTTGCACAGCAAAACCTGGAAAAGAAACATGAATTATGACCCCTAGAAGAAGTGTCTCACAGCACACCAGGGTTCAGGCCCAGGCCCTTATTGAAGTTCTTTCATCTCAGAGGATTGATTGAATCTAAAAATAGAGTGACTCTACATTCACTAAAGATGTTTTAAAGTTTTTGGAGGGCAAGATTAGTCTGCTCCCATGTGACTGAAGAGACTGAAAAGCCTGAGGAACATGTGTAGCGTGCTGAGAGGTATCTGCAAGAGAGTCCCCACCCTGTCCCTGTGCCAGCATGGCAGGGCTAACTCACTTCTGTCACCTCTCTAAGGGTGACTGCAAAATGTGTAGAAAAAAGAAAACTTCATGAACTTATGAATTTGTTTCCAGTGAAAGGTACTCTCTCAATAGCTCTGGAAAATCATTTACCTACAGTGGGTAGCAAAGTGTATTGTGTCTTCTCTTTTTTTATTGCCCATCAGAAGGCAAGGGGGAAGTGAAACCCCTGGAGATGAGGAAGTGTTTGGCCTCCTTATTAAAATAAAAGCAGTAAAAATATTTTCTCATTGCATTTAAGAAGGCCCAAACTAGTAAAATCAATTCTGTACGTAGATATAATAGATTTTTTTCTTTGGCATTCTTATAGTCTGAAGGTAACACAGGAAGGAAAGGTACACATGAGAGAAGTCAGAACCCTGAACAGAGAGTGTTCTGAATTACCTTTGCAATTTTTCATTTCCCCTACATATTTGATGTTCTGTGCAGGTTCCCTTTGCTGTGTATGATTCCCGTGGAAAATCCCTATAGAGTTCAGCTCCACAGTAGCAGGGATTGCTGTGATGCACATCATCTTTGGTCTTTTAAGTACTGGATGAAGAGCTACCATTTCTTTCCATGCAGTGATGCAGTTATGAAAATACTCTGTTTCCATCTGCCAATTTTCCACTTTTATGGCTGGCTCAAAGAATTTCAAGCCTGCTGACTGTTCTGCTTTGTGACAAAATGTTATGCACTGAATTTCCACTACCTGCATTAATGGGATATGCAGGTACTACACGTAAATAGCAGGTGCCAGCCTGGAGACACCTCTCTTTGAAATTTCAAAGAGGTACTTTTGTGGCTCTAAAATGGTTTTAGAAGTTTCTCAAATGCTGTTATTTGGACTTGGGTTTTTTTCAGTAAAGAAAGTTATTTCTGCATCCTCCCATTTATTTCCCACTCCTTTTGCTTTCTGGAAGATAGCTAGTTGGAATGCTATGGTTCAAACTACTTAGTGGTGGTGGAAGCTTTCCTATACACTCCCTGGGGCTGTCAGGGGTCAGGTTTCAGCTTGTCTTTTCCCAGCAAGGCTTTCCAGGAAGACAAGTTCACTACAGACACCTGGGAAACCTGGAGGAGTTGCTAGTACAGATGTCAGAGCAATGCCTGAGGAGTTTTTCTCCATAGGGGATAAATCTTCAGGATCTGAAGTAGTCCTTTAAGAATTTAAGAATGTCTTTAGCCTTTCCTTATTTCAGTTTCTTGCTGATGTTGTACGCCAAGAAGGCTGTACTCCTAAATCATTTAAACTTAATGCTATCCAAGAGCCCCATGGGCTTTAACCATTCTCAGGGGTGAACACAAGGACCTGCTGTACAGTGAGCTGCTAAGCAGTCTGTCCTCACACCTGCCTCGGCTGTCACAGAAAGTGTGCTCTGCAGAGCCCTGCTTCCTCTTCATCTCTGCCTGAAGTCTGCACATCTTTGTCCCAGTGCTGTCCATCATCCCACCTTCCACTGGGATTTAAAAGAAATCAAGGGGGCAGGTGGACAATAACCAATGGGTTATTCTAACTAAAGTAAATCAGCAGACATAGTACAAATATCATTTGCTCTCCTATGGCATCAAATATGCTTGAGAGAAATTTTGTCCTGTGCAGCTGTCACACACATGAGCCTGGGAGAATCTTTGCTCCTTCTCTTTCTTTACCTATGCCAGAATGGTGTCCTGCTAATATTCTACTCTTGATTTTTTTTACCTTGTAGGTTGCAATACTGGTTGAACTGTGCATATGCAACTGGTTTCTCATCCATGCTTGTTATGAAGCTGAGAGAAGCACATGAATCTAATATATATACTATAGACACTCCCTTTGGAAACTAATCCTGGGTTGGATTTTCTTTCTTTAGGAAAATAATTCCTTTTTCAAAAAGCCAATCCAGATGGTAAAATTGGTCCTGTTTCATTAAAGTCACTAGTACTACAGCAGTTTGAAAGAGATAAAGAGGTGGTTCTGAAGAGTCAAGAGGTTAAAGAACAGATCTGTCTGAGCAGTTTGTAAAAAAACACATGGGAGACTAAATAATTACCCAGTACATCTTCCTAATGTAGAGTTGTTCTTGGTTCATTAACTAAGACTTTATTCAAGTTCCAAGTGATAGGGTTCTACCATTTTCCTCATAATTTCCTCACAATTAAAACAAACAAAAAATCATAATATAATGTCCCTGGTCTTCAGTACAGATTCAGTTTCTTCCCTGTTTCTGCTAGGGCATATTAATTATAAAGAGGCTTTGAGCTCCATGTGTAATCTTGCATCTCATCTTGGATATTTCCTACTCTTAAGAACTTCAGAAGAATTGTTCTTTACATCTCACTGTATTATGCAGTTCTTTCATGGTTGGGACAGACTTTCCAACTCTAGTACTAAGTGAAGGAAACAAATCCTAAAAACGAATGTTGTACATCTATTGAAAGGCAGTTTGAAACGGAGAATAAATGCTAGACCATCCTCTGAGATGCAGAGTGCCCAGCTAACCTGGGCAGCAGGAAAAGTACTCTGTTAACAGCCCCAGACCTAGTTCCAGTATAGGGCATTTTCCCTCTTCATCATTGAGTTTCTTTTGGTCCATCAGCATTTTTAAATGCCTTCCTTCCTGGCATGCTGATTTCACCCAGAACCCACTGTCGCCCTGTTTTTTCACTTTCTTACTAAGCCTTCTGATGTTTACATTTTTGGAGTTAGATTCTCACACATTTTCTATAAACAACTAGATGTTTTCGTAATGAACTGTTCTTGTTTTTACATTCTCTCCTGGTAGGAAAGAAAAATAATTGGCATTTTCTCAGACCTGTGGAAGTGATGGTTGACCCTCAACCTTCCAATGATGGTCACCTTTTCTGAACCCTATAAAAGTGTAAAATCATAATAAACCTTCCTTGTTTCCCCTTGCTCGATCCAGCGTGCATCTGTGTCTCTTACTCTTGTTAGAGTGACAGTCCACTGTCCCTTCTAAATTTCGCTTGCCATTAGCATTACTCTTCCCCTGATTTCTGGTTTCCAGTTCTTTTCCAGTATCCTAGATGATTCTCTGCCCAACCATCATCACCAGGGTTTCCCCGAATCAGATCTAATTGCATTGTGATTGCTTGACTATTCTTCTCATTCTTCCTCAACAAATACTGAGGCTCCTAATCCCACAGCAATAAGAAAAAAAGCAAACAAAACCATATTGAATGCAGCTTCTTTCCCAATGTTTAGGGACTTGCTTGGAGATGTCTCAATTTCCTTTTCCAGTTTTATAAACTGCTAGACATAGTCATTATCTTGTCAGAGCTTAATCTATTGTGAAGCTATGGAAACTGCTTTTAAAGTTTGCTTTGGCTGTGCTACCCTGCCTCCCTTCCTTTCCTGACCCTTCACATGCACCAGGAACTGAAGGATGGTGATGATGAGTGCTGAGGATTGGGAAAATCACCACTGGCTCTTTGCCAGCTGCTATGCAGAAAGCACTGCCAGCCTCTCCCACCATTCCCCTCTGTCATTGCTTATGCTCTTTGGTGTTTATGACCTTGTGTGACTTTGGAAACGAAGGTGAGAGATTCTCCACCACTGGAGGTACAGTATGGGGCTGATCTTTGTTAGAGACCACAGAAAGGTGAGCTGGGGATGCAATCCACCAAAGGACTTGCAACTTGAGTTATATTTGCTGGAGCCTTATGAGTGAAAGACAAAAAGTAAAACTTTATTACAGTCCTCATTTCTTTTCTACTGTTGGCTGTAAATGTTTATCATGTACCTCAATGCACTCTGTCAGCAGGAAGAGAAAACCAAATAAAGCAAAGGAAGGTTTTATTAGTGTCTCTCTAATCGGAATGGGTTTATGGTAATAAAAGGACCCAGACAAATCGTCTTGCTTGAGCTAAAAATAAGTTTTTATGTAAGACAGGTGAGAGAAATATTTCTACAAATGCAAATGCAAGGGAAGAAAGATGGAGGGAAGCTCTAGTCTTGATTGGGTATGTGTAGATAGGGAGAGAAACAGTGACTGGGAAATACATGCCTTCTGGGAAAGTAAATTCTTTTTTATAATAGGATAGTTCCATTCTTCTAGGCTTTGAAGTAACTTCCTTTTTTATTTCTTTGTCAAGGCATAATGTTTGGCCATTTGAGTGTAGTCTGCCATTCTATCTTAAACAAGATGAGAACCTTGCCTTGTGCATTTTGGTGCTGTGATTTGATGGATCCAGATGAGACTCAGGAGATGACAGCATTGCTTTCAGCTCTGTCACTGGCCTGCAGTGCATGCCAAGTCATGTAATCAATCTTTACCTGATTTACCTGCCTTACAGTGAGACTAGGAATAATCTACTCATTTTCAGCTTGTATTGGGTATTCCTGGTAAAAATGTTGGATTCAAGCTTGTGTGTAAAGGACTAGAAATACCTGGTCACTTATATTAAAATATTTATTTTAATGTAAGCCAATAGGGTGAGTCCTCTTTGTCCTAATCACTTGAAGGAAAATTTAAGAATAATCCTGTAGAAGATAGAATAGCTTGAAAAGTATTATTCCTATGGTGCCTTCAGGGGATCTCAGTCTTCGCTGCCCTGCTCTGTTGAGGATTGGTGGACTGCAAGCATGTGGCTGCATGTTTGACAAGGCACCAAAACATCAAAACCACCGTGGAGCACAGCACAGTGTAGCTCAGAAGTGCCCATACCAGCTCTGACACTCATTCCAATAGGAGTTCTACTTAACATAATTTTCCCTGCCTTTGTAACATGAGCACAGCTAATGCCCCTGAAATTTTTCCAGTACTTGCACTCATAATTTCTGGCATTTCCCAAGCATGCCAGATGCTGCACAGCTCTGAATAGTTATATTTACAATGTATTTTCTTCCTAGACTTGAGCTCTCGCTTTGGCTTCACACAGTCTGCTATTTTGCCCAAACTGATCTCAGCTGTCAGGAAGAGGTTCAAATCATTGTCTTAGTTTAGAGGACAGGTATCCAATAGGGAAAGCTGGAGTTGCCTTGGAATGGAGAATGTAAACCCCCCTCCCTCCAAATTATTATAACTTTGCAATTAAGGGCTTTCAGGCAAAGATACAGGAATAACAGTTCTTTTACTAGGAATGTTAGAAATACAAATGTAATAGTACAAAAAAGACAAATAAGCAGCAA